>MU158830.1:481091-535697 GCA_015888305.1 Antheraea pernyi | reverse complement strand
AAAAAAAAAGAAATAACGCAATACAATAGTTATATTACGACAGGGAGAGGTAATGCCGGTGGAGATATTTTTTAAATAACGTCCATGGATCTTGCCTGCTAATATCACAATGGAGTGCGTTCCACAGGCGTACAGCTTGAACCGCAAACGATTTACTATAAAATTTAGTGTGACAGATAGGGAATTGAGTATATGTTGAGAGCGTAGACGGCGTGATGAAGAATCTCTGCAACCTAACATCTCGAATTTATATTGTAGGTAGGGACGAATGGGTAGCTTTGAGCTTTGAGCGGTATTCAGATACATGATCAAATTTTTTAAGTCCATAAATAAAGCGAATGCATGTATTCTGAAGCCGCTCCAATTTATTAATCAATTCCTCATTAGCGTCCAGGTAGCAGACATCAGCATAATCAATGATAGGCAATAGTAATGACTCTGCAAGCATGACTTTAGTCGATGTAGGTAATAAATTGCGCATTCTTCTCAACGAACTCATTGAAGCAAATATTTTTCTACTGACTTCACTCACATGATTTTTCCAAGATAGATTGTTATCAAAGATTACACCTAGATTTTTGGCTGTGGTGGAATAGGGGATTTTAACATTATTTAAGTAGATGGGTGCTAAAGAGTTCCAGTCTTTCAATTCAATTCATTAATGTATGCAATTTTTCGTTAAGGTTTTCTTATGATGTTATTTCGAAATAAAAACGCTATCAGGCTAGCAAGCTCCTAACTACATTGTACTTAATCATAACTATTATCTACTGGTTTGACCAATGGAATACCGTTCCGATGTCCGCAGGTTCGAACACCACAGGTCATGTAGTAACGAATTTTTCGGAACTCTCGTACATTTACTAATTTAACTTTGTAACACGGTCGGCTGACGGTGAAGGTAAACATTGTGAGGAAACACGAACCTGAGAAATATTCTTGTAGTACTACTATGTGTGGGAAGAATATAGAACTGTGGGTTTCCTGGAGTTTGATATTGTCAATACTTCGTGAGCTGACATGGTGATTATACTCACACCATCCTTCGAGAAGAGGCCTATGACTGCAGTGGATCTCTTACAGGTTGATGATATGATAATGAATCATAATAACTGGTAGGATATCAAATTTGTTAGTCTTGAATTATGTACATCATATTATATACATGTATGAGTAATTATTTGAAATTTAGCATTTCAGTTCATTGGTTAGTTTAAGTACAAAAATGGAAAATTACACATAAACATATTCATTTATTACAAACTAGCGGGCCCGGCAGACGCTGTCCCGCCCTGATTATAAAAAAATCCATGACAAATTATATACCAAAACTTTCCTAATGAATCACTTTATTCACTGGTGAAAACCGCATGAAAATCCATTCAGTAGTTTTTGAGTTTATCGCGAACAGACAGACAGACAGACGCGGTAGTGGACTTTGTTTTGTACTATGCAATGATAATGATTATTCAATCAAAATTTATATAAATAAAAATAGATTGCCAAATGTACGTGTAAACACATCACTTGAGGACAACTACATTTATTAGGCTATTCCTTTTTCGATGCATTTGCTGGAATCATTAAGACATGTAGATTCGTAAATCTCAGTAAACAGACAAAGGTAGGGTGATCTCCGAATATATTGACAGAATTAACAGATCAACGTTCATTTTATTTCTTGAAAACACCCGTGCAAAGCCAGGCTGGACAGCTAGTATAGAATTCAATGTTTCACAGTCTCTGCAGGGTGGATACTATGAAGTCGGGTACGGAGTGAGCGGAGCGAGAGATGGAGCCTTTGGACTGAGCGCTGGGGAGAGGTTCGGGAGAACGGATGCTGCCTCACCGCAACAGGTCATTTTTTTTTTACTGCCTTAAAAAAAGCAGGTCTTTATGTCCACTGTACTTCTTTTTAAATGTTTATTGATAAGGGGTGTTTAATTTCATAATTGAGTCTTCAAAATGAACTAAAAGCAATTTTGCATTAATAGAACATGTTTAATTTTTTTTTCCAGTACTTGTACATTGTAAACGAAGGTCAAAAAATGTCCTTCATAAGTATGTTTCAAAATGAATTAAATGCAATTTTCATGCGTAGATCATGTTTAATTTTTTTATTAATTTCCAGTTCTTGTACATCGAGAAGGAAGGTTAAATTTTGAGTTTTTTTTATATGATCTTAATATTTTACTTGATTGAATTTTTTTTTTATTTGAAAAATAACATAATTAGGAACAGCTAAATTTGGATTTGGCTCATTTTTAAATGTAATGACGAATACTTGTTAGCAAATGAGGTATTGGATGTTGTTTGCTGTTGTTTTATTATATCTGTTAGTTATTTAAGTCATCTATATGTAATTGTTGAACTTTTTTTTATATTCCAGGTGCCGGCTGCAACGTTGCCTCCCGGGTACGCTTACTTCGCGTATCAGCCTCCACCGACCACGTACCAGTATGGTGTTTATCCCACAGTGAGTGCAGATTCCATTATAATAATATAATGTAAACACTTTATAGCGGGATTTAAGAGAGTCGAAAGATTTCTTTTTTTTCGTTAAAAAGTGTATGCAGCGTCATTTTAGGTTTCTTATTTTTTTTTATTTACCATATTAATAGTTTCAATGCTTGTTTATGACAAAGTAAATGGGTGTCTTGTGTTTAATAACTGGAATCATAATTTCTTAGAGACATTGTAATTGAAGAGGTATGGCGTACGTGAGCCATCTATAGAAAGACTAGCTGTGACCGCGACTTCTTCCACTTGGAACCTGATGTTTTTTTTATCGTAGGAGGCAAACGAACAGGTGGGTCACCTGATGTTAAGTGATCACCTCCGTTCATAGACACTTGCAACACCAGAAGAGTCACAAGTTCGTTGCCAGCCTGCGTTTGGGGGAGAGGGAGTGGGCAAGGGGAGGGGAGGTGGGTTATCCGGCGCTCTGACTGACCGAACGAAACGCAACAATGCGTGCACTGTTACGTTCACGTGGGTGTTTCTGTAGGTCGGGTGGTAGTACCGCGGGCGAGCCGACACATTCATGCTGAAACTAGTAATAGCTACAGCGTGGCTCTACCACCTCTAAGAAACTCTCTGATGTACAAAACAATGAATAATAAAGTCATCTGAAGGGATTTAGTCCCATTTGCTTACCTACTTTTCTCTCATACTTACGTCGCGATGCCATTAAAATTACAATAACTTTTGATAGAGTGGATAGAATTTAATTAAACAAAGACTAAGTTACTCCCGACGATATGCTTTATGATTTTCTTATACGAGGTTTTATTGTGTACCCAATACTTTAGCAGTGATGTATGTGTGTTCATACAAATAGACATTTCTAAAAATGATCGATATTTGTTCTATTACTTATTCCAACAATTTTTTTCACGAAAATCAAAAAGCACAGACATGTTACATTTGCATTGTTATTATATGTATAGATAACATTAATTGTAAATATTTACTAACCTATTAAATCATGAACCCCTTTTTTTGCATAATAACGAACAATGAAAAGTGCTTAAATTGCTATAAAATTGGATAACGTAAACAACAATTCTGCAGGAAATTTTTCTTTTATAATGATGATTCTTCACGTAGCTCGATAGTTCGTAACGCACGAGGATAGTGTACAACTGCTCAAAATCAAAAACACTTTATTCAATTTAGGCCCTAAGAAGGCACTTATGAACGTCAAAACTACCACCGGTTCGGACAAACACCCAGTCATCGAGAAGAACCGGCAAGAAACTCGATCTTTTTAACAAATATTGGGGTGTAAGGGGTGTCGAATAACATCTTAAGACTTGAGACACCCAAGCCAACCTCACCTGCGCGTGGTGCACCCTGCTGAGTAACGAACGAGGCAATAGCGAAAGCGGGGTGGTAAGGTTTTGAAGCCCGACTGGGTCGCGACCACCATGTATATGGCGAAAAAGCCCGTCATAGTGATTCGCTTCTGCAGGTCGCATTTCTCGATGGTCGCCATTGTTTTTGGATAGTACTGTGCTTACCATCAGGCATAGTGCAGTCATTTTGCCGTGCTAAAAAAAAAAAAAAAAAAAAAAATATATATATATATATATTTAATATTTAGAATATATTAGGTAAATGTCATAAACGTTTTTAATGGATGCACAGAGATGAGTCAATTCCAGGCATCGCCATCCTTCAAATGTTGATCCACTATATAATAGCCTTTTACTACTTACATACTTGTGTGTATCATCATGAATTTTGTATATTGTCACAAATAAATGCAAGTGTGGCAAGGCATTATTATCATGTGTTATAAACTATTATTGTCACGCAGGTAGTAATTTTTTTTTATTCGAACTGACTACGCTACTGACCTAGCAAGGTCTTAACAGCTTCACCGGAATTATGTATTACTATGCGATACGAAATAGAAATAGTAGTAAGTAAGAGTTGTTGAGGTATGTTTGCTTGGTACATATATATGTTTCAACAACTCGTATATGTATGAATAGTTAGCTTAGCTCAGATAGGTCGCGAATTGCATGTATCAGGCAACAGCTCAAGCCTAGGTGTGCCGTGCACCCTTGTGCTAGTTGTCAAATAAACTCGGCTGAGCGCCTTTAGCGCTCGCCTTAGTAGTCCGGTGAAGCTGTTAAGACCTTGCTAGGTCAATAGCGTACCCAGTTCAAAAAAAAGCTGCTCCGGACTAATAGAGGTGGTTAGTTAACTATATCATAGTTTGTCGAGGTATGTTGTAAAATGAACCAGTCATCTTTAGGAATACAATTATTGATGTTTCATTAATTCCACATAATGAATAAGACGAACTATCGGACTCCGCGACTATAGACGGGAACAAACATACATCAAAGAAACTTAAACACCTTAGATACTTGCAAATATTATTGTGCACCTTTATCGCAGCCAATTTTGAGGTTAGTTTATTATAGTGATTAGCGTAATACAAGTATAAATGGGATGCAAACATTTTTATGTAATCTTGCTGTCAATTAAAACCAGCCGAATAATTTGATAATAGATATTATAAATGCAAATGTCAGTTTGTTTGTTTGTTACGGTTACATGGCTTACTTACACAACCGATGATCATGTAATTTATGTTCTCAGCGGTAACAAAATCGAATATTTAATGTACTAAAATACAAATCTGAATATTTAAAGATATGTCAACAGGCTGACTATGCCATAAGAAACTTTTAACTCATTTGATGCCATCTATTAACAAAAAGTTTGTACTATATGCCATCAATTATTATGGTGAATTAATTATAGGTGAAGATATATCACTAAATCTGTGATAAGACGTATTAGCTTTTCTATATTTTCTCACAAACGATGTTACGGGACGAAAAATATAATACATTGTGGAATAAAAATCGGCAACATTTTTTGACCGCACTAATAAAAAACGCATCTTTAGCATAATATATATCTAACGCCGAGTACGTTGTGTTGTAGGCACGCTGAGATAAACAAGGTAAAACGCACACGGGTGCGTTACTGGCACGGAATGGGTCATTAGTAGACGGCCAATTGGAAATAAGTATCGTTTGTATCGATAATAGTAATTAAGTAGCCAATAGTAATTAAGTACGAGTCAGTAGTAAGTCATTAGTATTGAATAATAGATATTGAAATATATTGTTTGGAAAAAAGTATGTTTAAAAAAAAATCGTTTTGTCCAGTACGGTGGCGGTTCGAACGTGGGCGGCGTGGGCGGAGTGTCCGCCCCCGGCAAGGTGAACACGTACGCACAGCAGCAGCAGCCGCCCTACGACGCACAGGACTCGTACAAACCCGGTATGTACACAATATACTGGTACTGGTATACCGAACAACTACTCATAGGGTTTTTTCAAATCGTGAAATCTATATATGCATAAAGAAAAAAATCAATCCACTCGACTGTAGAATGTTCCACAATGATGGGAGCTATTTATTTAAAAAAAAAAAGTAAAAATGTTCTGCTTCCGGTCAGTTTCATGTCAGTCTCGTGTATTTTCAATTGTGATTTTGTATTCGACAAGATCTGACAAGATTTCAGCTCCGCCCGTTTCATTAACACTGTTCGAGATTGTGCACACAATTTTTCCTAACCTATATGATTCTGTATGTAATTAGATTGTTGTTGTTCGTACAGGAGGTCCGTACTCGGGCAGCGGCAGCAAGAGTGGCGGGAACGCGTCCGGTGACCTCTCCAACGCCATCTATGCTAAAACTCATGTCGCGCTCAACAAGGTCAATGTTAGTATATCATTTTTTTTTTAAATGCTAGTAATTGACGAAACAGTCTGATGTAGGCAATAGTTTTCAGTAGCACGTCGCTATTACGGGTAATATTCTAATATGCTATATATATTATAGGTAATACTACGAAATGCAAGGTAATAGTTATCAGCACGATGTATTCTTTTACTAAACGAATTTGATATATACGTATATCGTCTTATATATTGATTGACAGTTAGTAGAAAATTGTGACAGTACTTCATGGAATGATAAATTTTACATTTTATCTGCTATCTATCTATCTGTCGGTGAAAGTCCCGTGAAAATCGGTCCAACCGTTTTGGAGATAGCTTTGCAGACAAAGCCGCGGTTAATAGCTAGTCTAATTTAGAGTAGCATAAGTAACCCGCTGTAATTTCAGCTGTTTGCGAGTGAAATTCCCGTCAAAATCGGTCCAGCCGTTTCGGAGATTAGCCTGAACAAACAGACGGACCGACAAAAATTTAAAAAAAATTGCATTTGATATCAGTAACGTGTATACTTTCGTGCCCGATTAGTAAAAAATAATATATTTTGATATTACATACAGACACTTCAATTTTATTATATGTAAAGTTTCAATAATTTTCAGAAACGTCTGCCTGTCTGTTTATATGAACACGGATAACTGTTAATAAAATCATAAAGCATATCTTCAAGACTAAATGGTCTTAGTTTCATTAAAACTGGTTCACTCTATGTAAACGTAATTGTAATCTTAATCACAGAAACGAGTGGAAAGTAGATAGTAATTACTAATTAGAGTTATTAGATGACTTTATTAGTCAATGTTTTGTACATCAGGTTCTATGCTGACGAAGTCACAGGCACAGCTGGTAATACATAAAGTTGTTGAACGAAAGACATCCATGGTTACTATTGAGTCACTATTATCCGTTGCAATGTCTAAAAATGAAATTGTATCTGTTAACGCGGTGTCGAAATATCGACGGGCGCGTCTACGGCGGTTTTGAACAACATTGCCCATAGTGCTGTCCCCTTGTCTTTGATGACCGGGATACGCTACGATCATCAGCGTATTTGCAGGTGGTAGGGCCACGTTGAAGCCTTTACTGGTGGTTCTTACTTCGCTCGCCCGGGGTAGTACCACTCTCTCACAGTAAGCCAATGTGAAGTAATGGTGCTTACATTGTTGCGTTTGCTTCTCACTGGATGATCCTGACGCTGTCGCCAGTGCCGTGATCGACGCCATACTACATGGAATGGACTTATTTATCCCTAATTACGTGGTGCCTGTCAGTGGCAAAACTCAACCTTAGTTTGGTCTCTCCTGCAAAATGATTAAACGCTCGAAGAAAAAATGCTACCAGGTCTAGGTTGACGCGTTGGTGTCAAAGGATGTAAATACCAGTGCTCTCAAATAGCACCTACATTGCCTCTAGGTTCTACAAAAGGGGGATAGCCTTAGCAAAGAGTATGATTCGTCTCGAAGAAATGGAACTCGGGCATTCTGATCTTTCGCCAAAGCCGCCCTAGGAAACTTCAGTCTGCCATCATGACCACTATTGTGGAAGGAAGACAACTCATTGGTCTACAACGCTAAAGACAAAGCCAAACTTCTTGGCTGTCTTTTTGCGTCCAACTCCATTTTAGAGGACAAGGGGAAGTCCCTACCGTACATAGCGCATTGCAAAAGCTGCATGCCCGATGTGCAGTTTCTGCAAAAACGTATACGCAAAAAGTTCTTCTCCTTAGACATCAGTAAGTCGAGTGGACCCAACAGGATTTCCGCAATTGTATTAAGGACATGTGCTCCGGAACTGGCTCCAGTTCTTGCGCGTCTTTGTCGGCACTCCTATTACACAGGCGTTCCAGCATCTTGAAAGTCTGCTAATGTGCAATCGACCCCAAAAAAGTCGACCGCTCAGAACCGTCTAACTATCGGACGATCGCCATTACCTTCCTTGCTTTCCAACATAATGGGGTTCGTTATAAACTGCCAGCTCTTGAAGTACCTAGAGGAGAACCAGCTTATTAGCGACCGCCAATATGGCTTTCGCCAATGTCGCTCAGCTGGTGACCTTCTAGCCTTCCTGACGCATCGATGGGCGGAGGCATCGAAAGCAAGGGAAAGGTAATGGTCGTAAGTTTAGACGTAGCGAAGGCTTTTGATCGGGTTTGGCACAAAGCGCTTTTCTTGAAGCTTACTTCCTTTCCCAGGAATTTATGCAATCAAATCAAAAATACTTTATTCAGTTTAGATCCTAATAAGGCGCTGATAAACGTCAAAACTACTAACGGTTCGGAAAAAAACCCAATCATCGAGAATAAGCAGCAAGAAACTCGATGGGGTACATCTTTTCCAATACATCATACAGTCGTATTTAGAGGAGGCACAGAGAGGAGTCAATTGTAGACATCAGCATCTTTTATATATTAATCCACTCTATAATAGCCTTTTCAAACCAAAACCCGTTTGACGTGGCGCTTAAACTTACAATCCGGCAAATCGGTAATATGCTTTGGGATTTTACTGTAAAACCTAACACTATTACCTAAAAAACTGTTACTGATTTTGCTAAGTCTGAAATATGGGACAAACAGTCTGTTACAGTCTCTAGTATTTAGATCATGCTGGTCATTTACAAAATGCAGTTTTTCAAAGTTTTTACGAACATACATTCAATTTTTTTTTTTTTTTTTATTTATTTAGGAGCTTTTTTTATAATATATCAGCTCCATAGTATACTTAACTTAATTTACAGGCTGAATATCTTAAGTAAAACAGATTATTAAAACTAATATAAACTACTAGAGCGTCATTAATGACGACTCAACATCTTAAATAAATTAAGTGCTTCAACACTATTAGGTTTGGATAATAACCCATGTAACATTCCAACATGTTGTAAATCCAAGTTAAGAGTCGACATCAGTAACTGTTTACCCGCTTGAAACCGAATACATTCTATTAATATATGATGCACATCTTCTACTACCCCACACACTTCACAGTTTGGTGTAGGCGATTTTTTATTGTACCAAATTCCTTTCATTGTGGATAAACGTTCGAATGTTGATTTCCACATCTGGAAGCATTTATCTTTATATTTATTCATGAGTTCTGAGAAATTTGGAGAGAAGAGAGAATGCAACTTAAATAATAAGGTGTTTATATTATTGTTGGATAAAGCATTACATTTTTTCTTGAGCTAGCAATGCTTCAAATTCCGTTAACTTATGTCTCAAGCTCTGTGCATTCCACTGTAATATATTTAACTGTGAAATTTGATCAGACTTATCCATCACTGAAATATTTAAAAAGGTTTTTAAGCAGATTTCCCTCACTCATACATTCAATAATTACTTCTACAACTTTTTCAAATATGAATAAAAAGGCCATTTTAATTTTAACCTCCCAACTAGTATCAGATGAAATTATTTCTTTGAGTTTAATAAGAAGTCTTTTAAATTTAATTTTTCCTTTTAATACTTCGTCTACTTGTGGATTATTGTCTGTCGATTTCTTACTGTAATTTTCTTCTATAGTTTCATGTTCCATTTCCTCAGTATTAAGTATCTCTCGATTATCTGTATTTCCTTTCTTATTTTTCTTTACTGTTTTAAAATTATTCACCTTTATTTGCGAATCTTTTTTCCCTTTTATTACGTCAAATTCCTGCCTCATAATTCCTTCTTCTATTAATATATCTCTATACGTTGGAACATCCTGTGGAGTGTATCTAGAGCCATCATTCACAATATCCGTTTTTGCTTCAAAATTATTTTTGGTTAAATAAATTTGTAATGCCTTTTTGTAGGTACAGTTCATTTCTGACATTAGACTGCGAATATCCTTTTCTTTTAAATATATTGGACAATTTTTATTCAAAGCCATGTGTGTGCCCTTACAATTTATGCACGTATAGGTAGATGTTTCACAATTGCTATGGTTTTTGCCACATTTAGGGCAAATAATCTTTTTTGTTGGACATATTTTTACACGATGTCCAAAACGCCAACAACCTGAACATTGAGTTACAGGAAAAGTAATCATATTACTGTTAGATGAGATGTTAACTTTTGGGATAGGGATTATACGTATATCTCGCCACTGCATAGGGATCTCACCCAGTTTAAAAATATTATTATATAACAATAATAAATAAAGTTTGTGATTATCTGGCATATTAGTTATCATAGAGTATGATATTCCATCAACACCTACAGCTGAATCTTTCTTTTTAAGACAATGATATAATTCTTGACTAGTGAATTCTAAATCTAATGTAGCATTTTTTGAAGTGAAATTTGGTGTTAATGTTGAAACAAAATCCGGAGTTAAACTGTTTAACAAATTAATTTTTGTTTCATCTGTAACGTTAAAGGACTGGGATGAATATCCTTTTATCCAGCGCATACGTCGCCACATATCCGCTACTGACGTAGATCCATCTATATTATTACAATAATTTTGCCAACTTTGCCATTTAGCTTTTTGGATTGCACATTTTGTTTCTTTACTTATATTTTCAAAAATGGTTAAATTAGCAGGAGTAGGATTCTTTCTAAATTTTGTTAGAGCTAGTCTTCGCTGGGCTACGAGTTTCGAAATGGAAGTATTCCAATAAGACTTAGGTTTAAAGTTTTGATTTGGATTATCAAGTATTTTCCGAAAGGGTATATACCTATCCGCTGCTTCTATAACATTTTGAATCAGCTTATTATAGTAAGATTGAATCTCGTTACCATTAACAGGATCTAAGTAAGCCTTACTGAGATGAGACCTGTAACTTTTCCAATCAGCTGATTTAAAATTCCTTATTTTCGTCGTGGTATTTGAAGCATTATAGTTAATTTTAATACGAATGCATAAATGATCACTGCGTAGGTTTTCGCACATTACCGCCCAGTGACACCGGGGAACTAGGTCAGCTGAAGCAAAAGTTACATCTGGGGAGGTTTCTTGGATCAAATTGTTTACCAACTTAACTCTCGTGGCATTTCCATCGTTAAGAGAAGCAAATCCAAATTCTAAAGCTGATTCGTAGAGAAAGTCACCCTTTGTATCCGTTTTTGTAGACCAATTACTGTGATGAGCATTAAAATCACCAGCTATGAGGCATTTATTGGGGAATCTAGCAAATATATTATTCCAGTCATATAAATTAATGCGAATTGCCGGTGGACTGTATAGAGAAATAATATACTCAATGCTTTTGCAGTTCAATACTCTAATACATATAGCTTCTATACCTGGATTATTGATATTTAGTGGTAGCCTTTCAATCTTTACTGATTTATGAGACAAAATCATTACACCCCCATATGAATCTAATCTGTCTCTTCTATATATGTTGTAACCACACATTCGAAATTGAATATCAGTATTAAGCCATGATTCTGATATGAGAGCAACGTGTATTTTTTCTTGAGCTAGCAATGCTTCAAATTCCGTTAACTTATGTCTCAAGCTCTGTGCATTCCACTGTAATATATTTAACTGTGAAATTTGATCAGACTTATCCATCACTGAAATATTTAAAAAGGTTTTTAAGCAGATTTCCCTCACTCATACATTCAATAATTACTTCTACAACTTTTTCAAATATGAATAAAAAGGCCATTTTAATTTTAACCTCCCAACTAGTATCAGATGAAATTATTTCTTTGAGTTTAATAAGAAGTCTTTTAAATTTAATTTTTCCTTTTAATACTTCGTCTACTTGTGGATTATTGTCTGTCGATTTCTTACTGTAATTTTCTTCTATAGTTTCATGTTCCATTTCCTCAGTATTAAGTATCTCTCGATTATCTGTATTTCCTTTCTTATTTTTCTTTACTGTTTTAAAATTATTCACTTTTATTACGTCAAATTCCTGCCCCATAATTCCTTCTTCTATTAATATATCTCTATACGTTGGAACATCCTGTGGAGTGTATCTAGAGCCATCATTCACAATATCCGTTTTTGCTTCAAAATTATTTTTGGTTAAATAAATTTGTAATGCCTTTTTGTAGGTACAGTTCATTTCTGACATTAGACTGCGAATATCCTTTTCTTTTAAATATATTGGACAATTTTTATTCAAAGCCATGTGTGTGCCCTTACAATTTATGCACGTATAGGTAGATGTTTCACAATTGCTATGGTTTTTGCCACATTTAGGGCAAATAATCTTTTTTGTTGGACATATTTTTACACGATGTCCAAAACGCCAACAACCTGAACATTGAGTTACAGGAAAAGTAAATGGTTCCACCGTAAACCTACACCCGTATCCAAAAACACCGTAGCCTTCTGATTCAGACGATCTCTTCAATCTTTTGATAGAAAAAATTTCAAATTCACAACTTAAAATTTCTTTAATCTCTTCTTCCTTTAAATTCAAATCCACTTGCCGAATCAGACCATACGAGATACTGACTACTTCTGCAAAATGACATCTAAAGCCGTCTTTCTGAAATTTCTCACAATTTATCAAATATTCTGCGTCTCTTTTGTTATCAAAGTAGATTAAAGCCTTATACCGATTTTTATGTTGAATTTTTAATATATTACTGATATTTTCTGATCGTAATAATTTAGCCAATCCAAATTGTCTAGGTAACGTATTCTCTGCTATGAGGCATACAGTGAATTCTTCCGGCACATTACTTTTATTAGAAATCATATCATCCGACTTCTTCGAAGAACTCCTTATAAGGCGCTTTCGATATCTTACTGTAGTGAACTCACCTTCTTTACTCTCTTCACTGTCTTCTCTAGGCCGTTTTTCACATATTCTACCCTCTTTCGAAATTTCCATAATTGTATTTGTTTGGTCATTTTCTTTCTCACTGTCACTTGAGTCAAACAATTCAATATTATCACCACATTGATCCATTGTAATTTCGCATTATAATATTCACGGTCAAGCAAATGAGTGGCAAACGAAACAAGCGCTCGATAACAAACCGGTTCCGCGCTTGTACTCGGATGCGTTCAACGCGCGACTGTGTACATTCAATTATTAAGAATGTACTGGGAGGGTAGAGTTAAGAAACAGAATTTCTGGAACTTGGTTTTTAATGATTCGCGAAGTCCAATATTATATATTGCTCTAACTGCCTGTTTTTGTAATTAAAATATGATATCTACCTCAGCAGCCGTACCCCATAGCAGAGTACCAGCCACAAGGCTGTGTACTATCCCCTACTCTTTTTATTTGGTATATCAATGTTATGTTGCAAGTAAGCAATATTCATTGCTATGCGGACGATAGTACTGGGGATGCTTTATACACTGGCTATGCTAATATTTCCCGGGAACTCGTCGTTGAGTGCCGGAACCAACTTGTGTCTGAAATAGAGACCACACTTAACCACGTCTCGCATTGGGGTAGACAGAACTTGGTCCTTTTTAACCCCACAAAGACACAACTTTGCGCCTTTACACCCAAAAAGACAAAATTAGACGCCTTTATAATGCCTTTCAGGGAGACGCCCTTAGTCGTTAAGCCCAGTATTGGTATTTTCGGCGTTAACAAATCGAGTGACTTCCAGTTTGACGGTCATTTGGATAGCAAAGCAATGCTGGCTTCCAAAAAACTAGGTGTCCTAATAGGGCAGGACAGTATTTCACACCAGAACATTGTTTGCTACTCTATAACGCGCAAGTCCGCCCACACATGAAATACTGTTCTCACTTTTGGGCTGGAGTGCCTCAATATCAGCTGCTTCCGTTGGATGAGCGGTTCGAATCGTCGGCGACAAGGTAATATCCGATCGGCTCGACTCATTGGCACTGCGTCGGGACATCGCATCTCTATGCGTCCTTTTTCGCATCTACCACGGCGAGTGTTTAGAGGAGGCTTGAATTTGATACCTGCCGCTGCATTCCACCATCGTACACCCCGCAACAAACTGAAATACCATCCACAACACCTAAATGGGTGAAGGTTTTTCAGGGTAAGGTTCTCAAGGTTATTTCTGGCTCATACCTTAACCCTGTAGAATCGACTCCAGCGGCGGTGTTTCCATTACGAGTTACAAACCTTCAAGCATCGAGCGTACACTTTTTTAAAAGGCCGTCAACGCACTTGCGACTCCCCTGTTGCTTACCACCACCACCAGGTGACTCGCTTGTTCGTTGGCCCCTATAAAATTTATAAAAACGGAAGTTTGTGCGGCTTTCGATGCTATATGCGGTTTGGACGGCTATTATTGTGATTATTATGGCATTATTGCGATATTGTAACGTCCACGTGCCGGCCGAGCTGCGCGTACACTGCTCGTAATTACGTGCAGACTTCCCGACAACCACACAAATAAGCGTCACAAGGCAGTAGTGAAATAGAAGTGCAATATAACGAAAAAGAAGAGACATGCCATTATGTGGCCCGAACAGTATTATAGTTAGGGAAGTTAATTGTTCACGTGAGTGAGCGAGATAGAGCAGAGGAGTGTACGAGTGCGATGAATAGTGTAATTGTGTCGTGACATTTTCAAATCCAATTTTAATCGTTCCTGTAACATCTTTATTTTTTAAAGATGACTAGTTTTTATACACCACGATTGATGCTGGCACGGCAAGAATCAGATTTAGTTAATTATGAAATGTAACGTGATCGATGTGTAATGTGTTTGTTTGTTTGTCTGGCAGAGCTACGAGAAGGCGGGCTTCCACAGCGGGACGCCGCCCCCGTTCGGCACGTCGCACCTGTACATACCCGCGCCGCCGCACCACCCGCACGCGCCGCACCACCCGCACGCCGCGCACACCCCGCACGCCGCGCACTCGCAGCACGCGCAGCACTCCCAGCACTCGCAGCACCAGCTGCCGCAGGTACCACACGCACATGCATATACACTATCATAGGCACGCATGCGCATACGTTACGCACGAGTCCACAGCTATACGCACACGCACGCAGGCACATGCATGCACCCGCAGGTACTACGCACATACATTCGCACTACGCACGAGCACGTAGCTATATGCACGAACTTGCAATATACTAAGCACGTACACGCACTCTTAACGAGCGCGTCCGTTACGCACGCACGCGAGCCACATAATCAATATAGATAACTACAGAAAATCGAAATCGGTACAAGAAGTGCTAATTAATGATACCCGCACATACGTCACGTGTTCCTTCTCGGGACTATACGACTCTATTCAACGGTTAACACTCTCTTAAGTGTATTGCGTTCCAGTGTTTATCTTGTAGCTATATGGGAAGCTAGGCATTTGTAATCTACCATACACATAGTTATAGAACCGTTACAGTGACTGTTTTTTTAGTTTGTTGGTTCTTGTGGTATATCAACGCACACCTTGCAACAGGTAGGTAAAAACATGGGTCCAGAAGCGTAGGTGATTCAAATCAAAATCAAGATAGGAGCAGAGTTTCTATAGTTATTTCCTTTATATGATCAGGTTGTATATACTATGCATTACACACGTATGCATTCGCACAATATGCACGCACGTATTTCCGTAATAAGCACGCATAAGTTACTAAATGTACGAATACGCACGCTACAAAGTACGCACGCGTCCGCACTCACGCAAATACACACATCTACGAATAAAATCATGTAAAATTATTTTTTCACTATTTAAATCAACAATAAACAATTATAAACCTTGTCATAATTTTGACCACACTGAATATACCGTATATATACCGCGTGGTTGGTTAATCGCTCGCAATATTTTTACAGGGTACTACTCAATACTTGATTCTCATTCTAAATTAGTTTAAAAAAGGTGTTTAATATTTGACCTAATTAATTATCTGGAGAAACAAAAATTATATTCAATTCATTATGCGCCTTTGTTAAAGGACTCGGCAAGAGGGTTCAGTGAATGAAAAATGTAGAAACAACGACCGACTCACAAAGTATAATTTTTCTAAGTATGAATAAAGAACAGTGTTTATTGTTCGTATTATTATCAAAAATTATTAACTTCGGGTCGCTCCTTGCAGATTTCGGCACCGGTCATTGTACCTAGGTTTATTACGCTTGTATCCATATTTTTGAAAGTCCTAGAACAAACTTTAACGAAGGTTCTCTATGTTGTTTATTAGTATTTGTTTTGATATTATTATGTGAAATGTGACTATGAAGTATCATCTCTTTGCATTTTGCAAGCGATTAACCTATCACCAGGTATAACATTGACTTGTCAACTAAAGGGTAAATAAATGTCAATTTTAGATTCATATAATGATATTCTAACTTTATTTTGTATTAAACTCATAAATATATAATGCGCAAGCCCAAACTTACAGTTTTATTCAGAGCGGCCAAAAATATTGACGAAGGGCTGTACTGTAAATATGTACATAAACGTATTTTACTTTATATCAATATGAATGTATACAATGCAATAACACACAATTATTAATTGATGTGAAATCTGCTAGATTTAATTATAATTTTAATGAATTAATTATTTTCACCCGCTATAATGAACGAGATCTAAAGAGAACATTTCACATATCAGGTAATACAATGTGGGGTATCATTAGAAATATACATATAAAATTCCTTTTGAATATTGATTTGTAAATAATCTAACAATAATATAATTATATCTCTGAATAAAGATTATAGGTACATCATTTTTCTATTGCTTTATTTTTTATTTTTCCTTTGAAATGACTATAAGTTCCTTATTTCTTGATAGTAAAGTGCATAGAAAGAACTACAATACGTTATATTATGGTCCAAAATAAACTACAGATTCGGATTCAGCAGATCGAAAAACCAAGAAAATCGTGTTCAGTTTACTTCCACAACATTTTTTCATAATCAGATCACCCTTTTTTTTTGCAATATACTGGAAATTTTGAGAGCGTACGGTCGAAACTGACTCCAGATTCAGCGGATCAAAATACATTTCGGTAGGCAGGTGGTGTCAAACGTAAAGAAAAAAATTCTGGGTACCTGTACATACTGTGCATTATTTTTAACTCTTACTTGGGGTGTGCTTTATATCTCGTTTGTGAAATTGAATAGTTGCATGTCGTATGAATAGTTTTTAAGTATACAGTTATATATTATGTTTGTTTAATATATATCTTAGAGTTTGGTTTCGTTCGTAGATCGATGTGCGGGTGAACAGTAGTCATAATAGGCGGGTAAGTTATATGTATATATGTTTCTTATACTTACCTATGCTATATAACTTTTTTAAGCATTATTTCTATGTATTTATCTCTATTATATTAATTACCCGCCTTTAACTGTATGTTGTTTATATGTGTATGGTTTATAAATATTTTGTATATAAAAATATATATGAATCTGTTTAATATTGAAAATTCATGTTATTTACCAAGTTTTGTTTAATGTTAGTGGGTATGTATGATACCAAATCGAAGGTTCCAGACCTTCCTCCTTTTTTATTTCAATTTTCATCTCTGAAGTGTGTGAAATGGGTAGCGCTTCCCTTTGTTTTGATCAAGAACTTTTTTTTTTGTATTTTTAATACGTAATAAAAATTTATCATAATGTATATGAGAATGTACGTCGTTATTCTTGAATGGCGGTATTTATCCCAAGTGGCGATTTTAGGGGTATACCGAAATTGTATGAAAGAATATTGTTTTGATTTTATTACCCATTGGCAGCGTTTGAAGAATCATTCTGTATATATTTTCTGTTTAACCAGTTAATGGATGAATTTCAATCCTCCTTTCGTAGTACTCGCCTATTTTATATTAGGAACTTGTCTTCAAAATTGCATATTCCTAGATATTACAGCGCGACTGGTTAGTCGCCAGCAATATTTTTACATGATAATTGTTAGTCGCTTCTCTTTCTAAACCAGTTAAAAAAATAAGTGCTTAATATTTGACCTAATTATATCGAGAAACTCGAAACTGATATACACTCAACATCGGGAGATTTACGCAAAAACAAACTGGGGTAATAAACGAATCACACCGTGCCACGCAGTCTCGCCTGCGTCCCGCACCTCGACCCGCGTCCCGGTTCCGTATATTCGACTGTGCGTCGTTCCCACGATAAGCAGTTATGTAATGATTAATAGAAAAGCGCTCCTTTAAAATTGTTCATTGAATCTAGGCGTAATTTTTTTTACATTTTAAAGTATTGTTCCCATACTTTAAAAAGTTTTATAACAAACTAAGGTTTCCTTTTGTTGTTTATTAGCATTTGTTTTGATATTATTATTTTATATTTTAAATGTGACCATGAACTACCACAGCATTGAAGGGTGTTTACCTTTAAACATTCACCTGATAGATTATTGCAGTGCATTGGCCTTCATTATATCTTAAGAATTTTATTAAGTAGCAGTTCACAGTTGTGTTTTCGATATGTATAAAACTGGTTTTTACTCGCGGTTTCGCTCGTGTTAATGTAGATTCAACCAATTCCTCTGGGAGAGTACATTTTTTATGCATGAAAGATCTAGGTATCCTTTTCTGTACTCCTGACATCGTGTACGCAACATTTTATGATGATCGGGGTTCAGTAGTAAGAGCGTGAAAGGGTAACAGACTCACATTCGCATTAATAATAATTGTAAGGAAAGGAATTCGGCGTACGTATTTTCGTAATTATTCTCATCTGAAATAACTTTACTAATTTTTTTTGTACTTCTGGGATCACCTTAATGGTTCTTAACTATATTTTTGGCGAGAGATCTAGATTCTATTTTATCTCCCGAATATTTTGTTTTTTTATTATTCATTTAAGATATGCAAATATCTGAGATTCATACCAGGAGTGTATATAGGAGTCCTGAATAATTTTTAACGCATTTTTTTTATATGCATGGTTTATTAAAGTCAGTCATAATACAAATGATACCGACTGGTTCACTAATGGTTTTGTATCTTCTAAATGTAGGGCTGTTGGGAACCAACATAATTTTTTTTTTTTAAATGTATTGGCAACACCGCGTCGGGTGTGGTTGGAAAGTCGCGGCGTTCCATATATTCCGTTCGCTTCCGATCTTTGTACAGTGCACACGTAGTCAGTTTTTACATTTAATTTTATACATCACTCTTCATCCAGTCCTAACCAGCGAGTAAGGGTGTATACATTGGTCCTTCGAGCCGGATTTGAACCAACGACCAAGTTTGAACATAACAGGTCTAACTAGTATATTTGTAAGATTCTAAAAACCGTTATATTGTTTCTAATGCATTCGATTGTTTCAGTCATTATGTATATAGAATAATTTACACTTTATCATAGGATTTCAGATTTGTGACTAAATATTCCTGGTCACATTTAGTCACTATCGTTTAGAATGTACTCTATCTTTTGTTGCATTTGTCGGATTCCTCCGTTGTTGGAATATTTTTTGTATATACTTACATGTGGGGTTTTATTCATGTATTTTTTAAAAGCGCCTTTATATTATTGTATATATACATATAATATTATAACATAAGATATAATAATGATTATTAAAAAAATATATATAATTAAAAATTTGATAATTTGGTGTTGGTAATTGGCATTAGACATGTGTTAATATTATTTATTTTAACGATGTTTTAAGCACTATAAGTGAAGAACTTTGGTTATACAAAATATATTACTTCACTTTTGGTGTTTAATCCATTATAACATTGGTACCACGTTGTTAAGTTACATAAAAGCGAAATCATTTGTTAGCCAATTAGGAAATGAGAACTTTGCGTTGATGTGTTCTCTATATTGTTATTGTAGACTAATTGTGCCTTTCGGTTTCATTCGTGTTACATTTTTGCCCGCACCTCTCGCCCTACAATCTGACCTTTTTTTTAAATATACTTTATATGTTTTTGAGGTTTTAGTGTGTGACCACAATGCCATTTGATTCTAAATGACGATGTGGTATGATGAGATGGTAAGCACGCTAAACCTAGACGGACTATATCAAGTGCGATTGAAAGACCACACCAACAGGTGCTTGATGAAAAAACTTTATCTTAAGGGTGGTAGCTAGCCAGACGAACTTAGAGAAAGCCCTACAACCACGCTATTGGTTTTATTCTAATGTGTTTTTACACAGATAGCTCCGACTCACTTGCTAGGATTCACCTATATTTTGTATGATAATTGCTCGGCTACTAAAAGTCTTTCGTGATTTTCGATGCGTTAGAACCTTGTCAATAAATAGGCTGTATAAATCCGAAAATGGTTTAGTAAATCTTATTGTTAGGTCAAGTAATTGACGCGTTCAAAGAAATAGCCTCTTGACATTTTGTAAGTTTACTGCATATTTTAGGTCTAGTTTAGTGTTTTATTAATTTATAAATATAAAAGATTTTTTTTTTAAAGTTGTCGTTTCCCACTCTTTTTTTTCCCGTATCGAGGATTGAATATTATATATGTAACTTACAATTGTGGTCCTAATGTTATAAATTACTAAAAGGAAAAATGATAGAAGCTGTAATTACATAGTTATTATATGTTTATAATAATGGGAATGTGTGTTTGTGTGTGTAAACAGGAGAGCGGAAGCGGCGGAGGTCGCTCCAGTTCGAGCAAGCCTTCGGCGAGCAAGCAGACCTACTCTCAGTCCTATTGGACACCGAATTAACCTTCCCAGGTAACCTTCATCCTTTTATATTGTCGTTACATTTTAAAATGAACTAAATCCAATTTTAATCTTTCATATAACATGGTTTAACATAGAAGGTGGTAGAGGCACATTGAAGCTATTACTAGTTTCAGCATGAATGTGTCGGCTCGCCCGCGGTACTACCGCCCGACACACAGACACACCGGCGTGAACGTAACAGTGCACGCATTGTTGCGTTTCGTTCAGTCAGTCAGAGCGCCGGATAACCCACCTCCCCTCCCCTCCAACTTCCCCAAACGCAGGCTGGCAACGCACTTGTGACTTTTTTCTGGCGTTGCAAGTGTCTATGGACGGTGATGATCACTTAACACCAGGTGACCCACCTGTTCGTTTACCTCCTATGATATAAAAAATAAATGTTTATTTATTTTTAATTTCCAGTCTTGCGCGCCGAGAATGAAATTCAAATTTTACCGTTAGTAAGATTTTTACATAATTTTTTTTCATGGTCTTCATATTTGACATGTACAAAGTTTGATGACGGTATTGAAAAATAACGTAAAATATTAGTAACGGTTAAAAATTGGATTTAGCTCATTTTTAAATGTAATGACTTACGTTTTAATTTTGGACGGTGGTGAATATATTATACCGCTATCCCCGAATCCTTTCTACTTACACGTATCGCCTTCAGTGTATAATAAAATCCAATGTCACCTGACCAATGAGGGTCACTTAGTTTAGTCTAGCTTAGAATCTATGGGGACGTAATAAAACCACCACACTATAATCAATAGATATTGTTTACAATAAATTTGTGAACAAGTCGGGCACAGTAATAACAAAACGACAATACGCAAGCGATCGAACCGACCGACTGGCCGTCGTTACCTCTGTGCGCCTGCGCGTGGGGCGTGGCCAGAGTTAACGCGGCTGCACTCAACCACCGGGTCGCTGTTATTATGCTACGCCACAAATCCAAGGCAACAGCCCGAGCTGAGGTTCGTTTTGTGGCGAACTTGAGCTTGTTGCCAAACGACAGAGTGCTTTATGCTCTCATCTTAGTATTCCAGTGAAGCTGTAAAGACTTGATTTTATTAAAATTATTGTGCATTTTCCTTAGTTAAATACTATATTCAAATTGAAGTTTATTTATATCCCTAACTAATTTCTTGATATTTTTATTAATTACAAATTAAAATAATATCTTTACTCATATTATAGATTCGAATGTGGGTTTGTTTGTTTACTATTTCACCCTTTAATTATTCAACAGATCATTATGAAATTTTGCATAGCCGTTCTCATTAGTACAGAAGAGGATATAGGCCCACATTTCAACTAGAGAAAAGTATTGTTCCATAGGGTTAGGTCAAATCTACATATATCTATATCAAAAACAAGCGAACTCGTGAGCAGAACTTAGTAATAAATATTTTTGGGACATTTTCGGTTAATCTCACCATCCAATAGTACCTTCAAATGGAATAATTTTAGTTGTTTGTATTAGAAATTGTTGTTTAATTATTTGTCGTCTCGTTTTCAGGTATTAGTAAACTCACAGAGAGTCGTTAGACGCATGTACATAGCTCGGGGCGCGGCGTCGCTTCGCCCCTCACGTTCAAGATCCAAGTCAATTGTCGACAGCGCGGCCGCGAACGCACTCCGGTACCTTTCCAACGTCTAACAAGCATTGTTGTATATTAAATCATAATGAAATCTACGGAAAACCATGTTAATATTATTTATAACGAAATTCATAGTGTTTCAATGGCGTCGGGCTCGCATCCCCTACGGTTTTAATCATTTATCGCTCGTATTAATAAGCGGCATAAGTAGGAAATAAGACGATCGCCACTGAGCGGAAATTTAAAAATAAAATAACACAAACGATATGGTAACGTTTTCGGATGTGTGGCAATTGTTTGTAGAATGTAGGAGGTCCTGGCTTCTTTTTGTAACGTATTATTGATAAAAGAAGCGAATGGATCTACTATTCTACTTTGTAAAAGCGCGTATTCGCTACTGTATAAAGATAATTCGTGTGCGTTCGTTTACGTGCACGAGTGCGTATACGTGTACGTGCGTGCGTACTCGTCGTCGGCCCGACGGCCGCCTCGTTGCGTGCGAGTCCGCTACTATAGTTTGTTTTATTAATATAATATTTCTTTGTTTAAATTAATCGTAGTCGGTATGTATATTGTTACTGTATGGAATATGTATATGTATGCGAGGGACCGGTGCGCTATGCGCGCCCGCCGCCTTTTTTTTGTATTTTAGTTGACAGAATTTGTAATTAACATTAAAAATATTGATTATTATTAATAAATGATATGTCTCTAAATAGGGTCGATAATCGTAATGTAACAAGTATATAGTAGTCGAGGACTTTTTTTATGTGAACGAATGCTGTTGTGGATGATCTCGCGGGCATTTTGAGCTGAGGGAAATACACATATTGGAACTTGTTCTGTTGTTTTTCTTGTACCTTGTACATATATACCATAAATTAAGCTGCTGGGAGTGTGAAGCTAACAATGACTATTTAATATAACTCACAAGAAAAATGCACAAAAAATTAGTAGCTGGTGTATTAATTAAGGCCTTTTCAATTATAACTCCAAAGTCCAAATGATGAATGATTAAAATTAATTAAAGCTATCTACATATTTCTCATATATTTTTTCCAAAAAAATTTATAACGGTGATACGAAATATCCACTGAAATTAAAATCAAAGTGTCAAAAACAATATCAATTTATTAATATAACCATAACAATAGAAAAAATAACAATCCCATCCCAAGAACATGTACATATAAATTAGGAATGTATGTTTTAGGCACTTTTATATAAAATACAGATATCACAGGTGAGCTGCCGCCGCGTCGTCCACTATCCAATAGAGTGAGCCGTTCAGAGGTTTCACTCTGCCGGCTGGTAAATCCTCCTTGTCTTTTAGTATACGCTGGAAAAATACATTTTCATTAACATAGGGTTAAATTTTAAGCAGGACTGCCTCCAGGAAAGTATTAGCCATAGAGCTAAAGCTGCGGTTGTCAGAAAAATAGACCATATAAGAGTTAGTCTACCAAAAAGTTTACTGAAAAAAGGATAATTTTCGAAACACAACATGGATTTCTGAAAAAAGGAAATTACTAGTATGTGTGAACTTTTATAAGGTGTTCTATATTAAAACTAGAAACATGACACAATATAAGAATGCCAGGGAGGGAGCGAGCGGTCAATTTATGGAAAAGGAGGGCATTTTCTCCATTTCAGTACCATTTTATAATCTAAATCACGAGTTAATTTTAATATTGTTTATTCAATATATATGGCTAGCAGACAATTCCGGGAACGACACTAAACGATCACTTCACAAATATGCAAGATTTCGCCCAAATTCTCACATAAACTAATCTAGAGGTACATTTATATCTATATAAACTCATACAGGTTATAAGATTTATTTACTCACTTTTAACATATCAGCCTTCCCAGCGCCACTTATAGCGAATATGCAGTTCCTAGCGTTATTTACCACAGGGTAGGTCAAAGTGACCCTCTCTGGAGGCGGTTTAGGCGAGTCCGATATAGGTGCAACTTTCAAACTATTCTCAGATAACAAAGCATGACCAGGGAACAGGGAGCACGTGTGCCCGTCTGGTCCCATACCAAGCAAAAGTAGATCAAACTTAAAATCATCACTGCTGAATGCTTTGCGAAGCTTTTCTTCATAATCTTTGGCTGCCTCTTGAACTGAAAATAAATAAAGTAATACATTATATACACTTCGACTCAACTGTCCTATTTCTGGCAGAAACCATAAACAAGGGACTGTTAAATAAAGTTCTTCTACAGGACTTATAATTGAATGGACCGCAATCGCAATAAAAATCAAGTACTGAAATGACTACTACAATATATTGTGCGGGGAGAGTTACAAAAAAAACAAGCTAAAATTACATATATGAGTGATTAGCCCCTACTTTGGCTTTGTGGGCATTGTTTATAATATAATCTTAAAAATATACTTTTTAGAAGAAAAAAAAAATAAAAGCAAAAATGTGCTTTGCCTTTTAAAATTCCTTTGTAAACAATGTTATTCCTTTATTTGCCGCTGCTATCTGCAAATAGGCAACACACAGGTAGCATGACATATCATCTCCATGGCAAGACATATATCACTGAATGAGCATTGCATACAAATATTGTAATTTATTCCATGTGGACAGTCCAGAGCACAGCTATATAAGCATAGCTGCGCTCTGGAGCGTCCACGTGGAAGCTAATGTAAAAAAAAACAGTAAGTCCATTTTATCTACTTTTCTCTCATACTTAACTCGTGTCCTTATTAAAATTACAATAAGTTAATAGAATGAACCAATCTTAACCAATATCAGAATATATGTATTTGTTGAATATTTTCAATTTTCACTATTGTCAAACATATATTGAACACACTTTTTTTTTATGTTATAGCAGACAAACGAACAGGTGGGTCACCTGATGTTAAGTGATCACCACCGTCCATAGACACTAACAACACCAGGGTACTCGAAAGTGCGTTGCCACCCTGTGTTTGGAGGAATGGAAGAGAGGAGGGAGAGGAGAGGGGCAGTGGGCCTCCGGCTCTCTCACAGACCTAACGAAAAACAACAATGCAAGCACTGTTACTTCACGTCGGTTTTCTATGAGAGGGTGGTACTAACCCCGACGAGCCCACCCATTCAGCCGACCCATTCGTGCTGAAACCAATAATAGCTTCAGCATGACTCTACCACCCCATTTACTCACCAAATTCCCAAGTGTTATCTTAATTTATTAACAAGAATATGAAATTAAAAATAATAAAGTTTATTTACCAGAAACACCATGTTTTATAACAATAAACTGGCTCTCACTTAGAGAAGTCTTTGGTATAAGGTCTCTTTTATATGTGCCAAATGTGGAATCCGAGCTGCTTTCAGGAACAACCCTTTCATCACAAAATGCTAAAATCCATTTAGACCAGTCGGTTTCTACTTTCGGTAGGCCTTCACAAAGATATTTGACAACTGAACCACCTGTAAAGAGTCAATCAGTTTATAAATAAAACACTTTTGTATGTTCACCAAAATTCAACTCATAAGAGGCCCACTGCAGGGTCACAGGTCTCGTCCCAAGGAAGGAAAACGTAACCTCCTTGCCAGTCCACAACATATTGGTGATTAAAAACATTAAGATATCTCTTTCCATATTTTCTGACATATAGTGGCACTACAAGAACATTTCTCAGGTTCAGGTTTCCTCACAATGTTTTCTTTCACTGTCAGTTGATACTCTTACCAATTTTCATTAGTAAATGCATGCAATTTCCGAAAAATTCATTTAGGACACGCTGGGTGTTTAGAACCTTACCACAAAATTGTGTTAATGGAAAAGCCATGTTTCAAGGGACCTACGGTGGAGTAAAACTCCCACTTATGAGGAAGAAAGTGGTGGTATATATGGTGCTGGCGCAAGGACTGCATGGGTGGAACGATGGTGGGACAGTTGCTCTTCAATTGTTTGTCAATAAATAATTAAGTTGTACTGTACATATTCAGTTGAATAAACTATATTTAATTTGCTAAATCATTAATTAATTATTGATACATCTTTATATGGTCATCACCATAATAATTAGTAAATACTAGATATAATATAACAACAAACTTCAGAAGATATAATTATTATGTTGTGTGCTATTATTATTGACAATGCTGAACAACCCTTGTTAGCATAAAATACGAATACGCAAGATTATACAACAACCAACAATTGTGCTTTTCACATTTCTCTCAAGTCACAATATGAAAGATAAATTTTATTATAACAATACTACTCACCCGAGAGTCCGATAAAAAACTTGCCCCGGTTGTGAATAGCATCGTTAGATATCTTTTCTACGTACGAAGCGAGTTTGTTTATAATTTCTCCCTCGTCACTAACTTTTATTGTAGTCATTTCGTATGATTTCTACTGAAATATGATACCTAAAAGGGTACTGCAGAACTGCGGTAAAAAAAACAGTCTAAATTTCAAGGGAAACTGATAATATAACCTGTGACGGATTTCAATGACAAAAGGTCAAGGTCAAACAAAATAGACTATAGAAAACTATTTATACTGCCACGATACCAACGGAAAATATATTTATTTATTATTTAAAATTCGCAAATAAAGTTTTTTAAATCTTCAATTGTTTTTACCTCAACAATCAAATTAGGTAACCTTCTATATTTTAACTTGATGCCGTGGAATGGAAAGCAACCTACCAAAATAGTAACATACAGCTTTCGCCAAACTTTTTAACCGGAAAATAGTTGCACAGAACACAAATTTAGATATAAATAATACGTACTATATTGTATGTATAATATAGAGACAACTTTAGGATAATTGAATGTTTATTGTAGGTACAATATCTTTACAAGAATATTTTAACCACAACCATATAGTTATTCTTTAGAGCGGCCATAATATAACAAAATGTATTAATTTGTATTTTAATATAGCTAATTATAAAAAAAGGCTGTCAGAAGTGGGATTCGAACCCACGCCCACAGAAGTGGACTGCGACCTGAACGCAGCGCCTTAGACCGCTCGGCCATCCTGACACGACAATCTATGTTAAAATTAATCAACGGCTTGACTGCTATTTACAATAATTGCGTTTTGATTAGTAACATAATTTACTTGATAGTGATAATTCAATTCCACCAATATTGTAAATAATTTTGCTGTATCGCTGTTATGATTTAAAATTGGTTTAGTTTTGCAAATACACTGCAAGTAAAAGGCGTAGTATAGGTCCGCGAAACAATGTTCCATGAAAATTTCGGGGTAAATTAATAACAAGTGTTCACCTACGTAATTGTTTTACGTCGTTTTTTCAGCTGTTTCAGTGTTGCACTCTGGGCTTTTTAAATTTTCGAAATTCCTTATGATGCAAGTATTCCGTGCATAAGATTTACAACTCATAAAATACATTTTTATTAACAATTTGCGATACTTTGGTGGCTTCAAATGTAACCACTTAATTTCTTATTAAGTTGCAGATACTTGACAAACTTGATTGAAATAAAATCATCTATCATCGAGTATTTAGTTGGGAAGTGGAGGAGTAACCTTTTGTAAAATTGTCGGAGGCATTACAGGCTCTAATTCGGGCCTGCTCTGTGAGCAGTAGAAGACACGAAAGTGTTAATCATATGCGCTTATTAGAACACACTTAGACAGTATCCACTTTAAAAAAGTGGAAAAGATACATGACTATTACTTTACTACTTTATTGCCTTCTTAGTTCAGGATCCACAGTCCATTTTTGCACTTGATTACTATCACGCTAATTTTCCGTGAGTAGCTTCGTTTCGGTGAGACGCCCAACAATTTTCTGTGCGAAAATTTTCGATTGTAGTAGCTAACAGAGGTAGCAAGGATAATATATGTCGATTAGAAGATTGTCAAAAATGTATTACTGTTTTTTTTTGTTAAATCTAAAGACAATTATTATCTAAATTATTTGGAAAAAATATTTGTCCTACAAAATGTATGGTTTGATCGAAGAGTCCCCTCCTTCCAGCATGTATCGATAATGAGGTCATCAAAAATGATTACTAACCAACTAATTTTTTATTTTTTTGTTAGTTAATATTTATATAATTTTACAGTCATATTGTCCTCCAAATTGCGTGGCACGTTATCCCGGTCCTACGCACAGAAATTGTTAATGCCACAAGACCATTTTTCTCATTACTATCTATAGGACAAAAATATTACATAATAGGTTAGTGTGTTCTCTTATCAAATCAAACAATATCCTACAAGAAAATAGGTATGTATCACCAGTACGACAGGAATTTTATTGTAATTTTTTACTCATACCGTCCTTTGTTGATATCATTTTTTGTTTTAGTTGAATACCCTCTGGTCTCTTTTTTCCTTTACGAAAGAAAGCAGGATCATTTCCTGTAAAAATATGGCATATGGCGAGTGAACAAGATAATTGATCTCCAAGCTTGACATATATTTTATTTATGTTTAAGTACGTTTTTTTACTTGTGCTTCAATTAATTATTATTTGGATTTTTATATGTTACTATAGATTAACCAAGTATAAAAAATTGAGCCGTCACGGGACGCCTGGCAGATGTGAAACATCAATGTTATTTACGAATAGGTTGTCACTAAGCGTCGGAATATTTATTAGTTATATCTAAATTATTTTACTGACGTTAAGATTTAATATTTGGCATGTACTATCAACTCCATTAGAGACCATCCATAAATAACTTCACACGTTTAGGAAGCCGGAAGGAGTCCTAAATTTCGTGACGTCACATTTCCAAATCTACATGTTAAACCACGAACTTTGCACTATTAACGGATATATTCAAAAACATTTACAACCATATCTGTATAACCATAAGATTCAAACTGTTCTCAATTTTTGAGAATCATCAAATCTACATATTTTATCCTTGCTACCTCTGTTAACTACCACAATCGAGAATTTTACATAGAAAATTGTTGGACGTCTCATCGAAACGAAGCTATTAACGAAGATTCAGCTTGATAGTAATAAAGTGCAAAAATGGACCGTCGATCCTGGACTATCTGTTTCGTTGGACATTAAAAGACGTTGACAAAGGGTCAATCGAATCCCAAAAAAATTTAGCCTAGAACTATCTATGAAAAATTGTTCATAGAATATTCTTATGTGGATACATCATCTAACATCAGGTAAGGTTGTGGGCCAACGCTAAAACTTACCTATATTGAATAAAAAAGTCTAAAAAGCG
This sequence comes from Antheraea pernyi, assembly GCA_015888305.1. Taxonomy (NCBI): domain Eukaryota; kingdom Metazoa; phylum Arthropoda; class Insecta; order Lepidoptera; family Saturniidae; genus Antheraea; species Antheraea pernyi. The sequence continues at coordinate 506,091 of MU158830.1, read as the reverse complement.
CACATTTTATTTTACACTAGCCTCTGTCCGCGATAGTCATATAACCTTCCTCGATAACTATAAGTTATATAACACTGAAATAATTTTTCAAATCGGACCAGTAGTTCCTGATATTACCCGCTACAACGTCACAAACTTTACCTCTTTCTAATAGTAGTATAGATTATGTCTGATATATTATAATCTAAATTTAACATGTTGAAGCAATTATTTAACTGTCGCTTTGTTCTTAGAAATCATTGATATACAGACAGGATATGTAAAAAAAATGTTGTTAATGTCGATAAAGAAACAATTTAACAAAACGGCCCGTCGAAGGCCTGGACCAGCGCTTTCCCAGTATGGGGGTAGCGCTGTAATTACACAAGCACATACGGACCAATTTGTACACATGTGTGAGAGAGGGGCACGCGTTACCTTCTCTCTCTTCACAAGTGACGTAGCTAGCTTGAGCCAGTCGCGCACCGTGCTTGTAACCTAGCCAACGACAGACCAACATGACAACCTAAAAAAGAGAACCTCATTCGTGAACTATTTGATCGTATGTTCGGAACTGGATTTTAAGCTTTATTTTGCAACATTACTATACGTTTTTTAAATTGTTTTGTCAATATAGGAGTCGATATTATAGAACAAAACTGCGTGAAATTTTTATAGGGTTTTTTCTTTCTATAGATATTAATATTTCTGTTTTTTATTTATAGATGTGTTCCAAACAACTATTTTTATCGAGCTGTAAGGTCATTCAGGTTAAATATTAACGGATAAATTTAATCAATAAATCATTTATGATTGATATTTATGTAATCTGCTATCATAAAATGAGAAACTTTGAAACAGTATAATTTATTTTATAATTTATGACGATGATATGTTAAAGAATTATTGAATATAGAAATAATGGAAAATTATTTGTATTATTCTGCCATCTTTTCTTGTTGATTTGTATTATTCTGTTATCTGTATATGAATAAGCGATATACTATAATAGTTTACGTAAAGATTCGACAGATTTCGCTATAATAGAAGTTACATTGATTAAAGATAACGTAATATTTGCACTGATGACAGGGAATCGAACGTTACAAATATTCCATATCACTTGTAGGCAAAAGTTAAAAACTTTTAAACTGTTTTATTCCATATCTGTCACGTCAAAGCTAGGTACTCAACGTATCTGCACAGGACTATGACCATTCGATGCGTATTTTTATTGGCAGTTCTAGGCTACTTATTCTTTAGATTCCATTGACTTCTTGCAATTTTTTTATGCCTAACGTAGCGGCCTGGAATCAGCTAGTAAATATTATAAAATAAAGACGTTTTCGCGCCTGTTTGAGTGTTTCCTTAATTTTTTGAGACTACACAACAGAAGATTATGAAATTCGCTCATACTCAGTATTGTTGTCAATTCTAGTAGATCTGAATTCATAAAATATTCAATGAATATTCAATATTCATAAAAATATTGAATATGAATATTCAATATTCATAAAAATATTGAATATGAATATTCAATATTCATAAAAATATTTGTATTTGAGTCCGTTTTTTCGGAAACAGTTTGTGAAATTGAAAAAAAAAATGTAATAAAATATCAAACGTAGCAATTTATATAGAACAGTTATTGCTACTTTTAATAATAAGATCAAACTGGAAAACAAAAATATGTACACAACTAAACGTAATATTTTTTAAACGAACTGTTAGCACCTATCTTATTCATTATTTTCAAAATATAGTTTAGCACTTTTAATATGAAACTTCCAATACTAAAGAAAAAAGTCGTGATGGCGAGTGATTTGACCAACAGAAGCGAATCAGTAAGTTTTTATTTTAAACAATTTAAACAAAACGAACTAATTTTACTTTATATTTGTTAAGGAAAAATGATTCTTTGCAAACATTGAATTAGTTCATCCATTCGACAACAGATGTCGTTACTCCAATAAATGAATAATTGATTCGAAACAATTCGTATGTGGAAGTGAAAGTGTAAGTAAGACAGTAATGAAATCCGGCGGCGCGGCGCTTTGACCGCTTCTTGATAGGTTGTTGACCGTCAAATCAATTCTCTGAATGACGTAACCTTAATAAACGATTTTCTATAATGTTCTTGCATATTTATTTCACTTAAATTATAGCTTTATTAATAACTAGCTGAACCGTGTCACTTCGTTCGGCGGTAAAAAATTATACAAAACAACTTTTTGTGACTTAAATAAAAAAGTTAGACATATGCTGTCGCTGGCTTTTTTGCAGGCATTATCAAGTTCTCCAACTTTTCTCTAGAACTCAATCATGTATCTCTCATCGTTAAGGCAACGTTCGTAAGAAACGTTTTCGTTTTACCGTTTTTACTCCGACTTACTTTGCAAATCCGATTATCACAAGAAAGTTTTTTTATTTTTCGGGTTAATATATAGCCTATACACTCACAAATAACGTAACTTTCTATTGGTAATGTTTTTTTAAATCGATTCAGTAGTTCGTAAGATTACCTCCTACAACCTCGTAACCTCACAAACTCACGAACTACATATACCTCTTTATAATATTAGATTATTTAAAAGATGATACATAAAAACACGGCTATATTTAAATTCGGCTATATTCCTGAGTTTTCATTTTTACTCACTTCGTCAATGATTTCACTCATTCGCAAACGATTTTCATGAAATACAAATCAGGAGAAGCATGATTGATATGCCATAAAATTAACAATACAAGAAATTAAAAAATAAATAATTGTGTATTGACAGTTTGTTTTAATAAATAAATAATCTTCGCAGGCCGGCATGACAGCGGCGACCGGCGATGGACAGTATGTACTCGTTGGTCGCCATTGTTTTTGGATTGCACTATGCTTACCATCGGGCATAGTGCAGTCACTTTGCCGTGCTAATAAAAAAAAAAAAAAACATAACGTTGTAAGAACATTTTGTTCGAAAATTGTTATACAGAGGAATCTCCTCGTTAAGTCGTAATCCTCAGTAAGTCGAATAAAAATGCCATTCCCTTCCGCTGAACCTCTAAATACACCGTGTATTTTTTCGTATTATTTAGACTTTGTAACTCGAAGAAAATGTTTTTTTTTTAACTTTATTTTTGGCAACCAATCTTTTAGATTATTACTGCCATTGTCAAGTAGTTAATAGTATTACAAGTTCTTCTTCCACTCCATTTTGGCAACCAGTCTTCTAGTAGACCATCATTGCCATTGTCAAGTGAGTATCGATATTACAAGTTTCTTGATATAATTTCAATGAACAAACAAGATGGTGGCCAACTTGTTAGAACTTTCCATGGAATTTTTGTGGCATCTCAGAATTCATGGTCCGTGGTATTATTTTCCATTCACTTCACTTATGCACAATAAACAAAACTATATTACATAAAACACCACCAATTTTACACAGTATAGAGTCAAATAACACAAGATTATGAATAAAAAATAAAATACACTACATGACAGACCGAGATCCCGCCAAAAACTCGAAGAAAACGTTATCTCCCTGCGAAGTATAGATAAGACATATTTATACTCTGTAACTCGAATTTCAAAAAGGAGACTCCGTAAACCGTAGTTAGTAAAATATAATGACGTCTTACTTGGAATTCTCCGAAGTCATAGCAATAAAATCCAAAAGGAAAGGTGTGGGCTTCTAATATATTGTTTGTGTCTTGTATGGTGCAGTGAATTAACAACATTCATTCATTCAAACACTCTACAAGTCAACAAATATACTTAGACATCGCGTAGAAAGTCGACATTTTAGCAGTTTAATTTTGTTGCACCTCGAAATTCTTGTTAAGTCGAAAACTTATTAACTCGATTTTTTTTGTATTTTCTTGACATTGGAGTTATAAAGATTCCACCGTATATCAAATATTAAAAAAAATCATTGTGAAAGATACGAGACTACAACAATCAATTCTAATTAATATTGTAAATGCGAATGTGAGTTTGTTTGTTGAAATAACAAGTTCTCCGTGTCTAAATATCTATTACATATACACATTTTTATGGCAGTCGGTTGAATAACTTTTGCCATGAATAAGCGTAAGTGAGGTCAGTCATTTTCATGGTGATCAGGCAAATGGTATTAGAGTTTATAAATCAATATAGACAATAATTATAATCAATTGCCGAATGTATGTAAGCGCTCCGTTTTAGAACTACTGCATCGATTTAACTAATTCATTTTGTGTTGCGTTTGAAATTGTCAGGACAAGGGTTCCTCATCATCAACATCTAAGACAGGGATTCCCAAACTGAGTTCCGCGGAATCTAGAGGTTCCATAGAATAGTCATCAGGGTTCCGCCAAAATTGTTTATTATTAGCTATTAAATAATACCACGGTTACAAATACTATTTTGAAATAGCGAAAAATATGTGATGAGAAGGACTCAAGCCAAGCATTCATCTCGGACTATATATGGCCCAGCAGCGCACGTTACCAGAGATAATGTGCGAATAAAAGCTGGTGGTTACAAAGTTTATAAGTTGCTCATAATTGGTTTATTTAATTAAAAACAGATCACCTAAAAGTTGGAGCCTCATTTACCTTCGAGTAAATCAGTAATATATACAAACCAACGTTCTATTTTATGTATAGATACTATAATTTCGAACGTTTTTGAGCGCATAGCCCAGGTGAATATAATCATTAATCTGTTTTTATTTCTGTATTTTTTATTTATTTATGTTAATTATGTGCGACCTCAATCTAGTTTGTTATTGAGGACGTAGACAAAGATATTAACTCGCTAAACTTAGATAAGGAATTGACTATCAAATTCAACTATCAAGGAATAGGTATTTATAAAACAGATTTTCATGCATTTTTGTCTCTTTATTAAGTTTGGGGTGTAAGGGGTGTCGAATAACATCATAAAACTTGAGACACCCAAGCTAACCTCACCTGCACGTGGTGCACCCTGCTGAATAACGAACGAGGCAATGGTGAAAGCGGGGTGGTAGGATTTTACAGCCATTTCGCAGCCACCATGTATATTACGAAAAAGCCCGTCATAGTGATTCACTTCTGCGGGTCGTGTTTCGGGATCAGCATGTGCATATCCAGCTTTTTGCAGGCCGGCATGACAGTGGCGACCGACGATGTGTTTGTCACTCGGTGGTCACCATTGTTTTTGGAATGTACTTTGCTTACCATCAAGGATGGTGCAGTCATTTTACCGTGCTACAATAAAAAAAAGAAAAGTTTGTCAACAATTATATAGTATTTTCTTTTGACAACCAATCTTTTCGTGGGTTATTACTGCCGTTGTTGATTAGCTAATGGTATTACAAGGTGCTTGCGATCATTTCAATGAACTAACAAGACGGTGGCCCGATTGTTAGAACTTTCCAGGGAGTTTTTGTAGCAAGTCAGAACCCACGCTCCGTGGTATTGTGCACCATAATCGAATTATATTACGTAAAACAACATTAATACTACACAATACAGAGGTATATAATACAAGATTATTATTGACAAGAAAACAATGCATGACAGGATATGATACCGCCAAAAACATAGTTGTATAGTTAGTTACCAATCATTAGCATCACACAACATGACTAAATGTATAAACTTATTATTTACTAGCTGTGCCCGCGACTTCGTCTGCGTAGAAGCTTATATAAAAAAACAGTGATTAATAAAGTCACCTGAATGTATTAAGTCCATTTACTTCTCTACTTTTCTCTCGTACTTAAGTCGCGTCGTTATTAAAATTACAATAACTTTTGATAGAGTGGACCGTTTTTAATGAAACAATGACTAAGTTACTCCCAAGGATATTTACGAAGGATACTTTACGATTTTCGGACTTCATCCGGGCTGAAGACTGGCCGTCGTCTAGTCTCGATCTTAATCCGCTGGATTATGATCTATGGTCAGTTTTGAGAGTACGGCTTGCTCTAAACGCCATGATAATTTGGAGTCCCTAAAACAATCCGTGCGATTGGCAGTGAAGAATTTTCCCAAGGAAAGAGAGCGTGCTTCTATTGATAACTGGCCTCAACGTCTAAAGGAGTGTATTTCAGCCAATGGAGACCACTTCGAGTAAGCTTTTTGTATTTTAAATTGTTTTATATTTATGTATTAAGCTAACACACTTTTAAAGTAATAAATGTTATTTGCAATAGAATTTTTTTTTCTTTGTTTCAGTATTTATGGCGAGACTAGGTATATGCTTTAGATATTAATCATATTTTTGTGACACACAAAATAAATTACGTTAGTAAATATATAAAAGCCAAAAAGACAACGACTTATCTTACTTTCACCAAAGAAGCAGTTATTAGTTTATGCTATTTTGATGTAGTCACATAAATCAAAGGCGTGGCTGTGCTGTGGAAAGAATCACACAAAATATTATTAAAAATGTAAAGCTTTTTACTGGAAAAATCTCTATGATTCTTATAGATTAATTTTCTCATATGTAGTGTGAAAAAAAAATCATTTTATACAGATTAAATAAATTTGTTATGGAATTAATGAATGAATACTTTATTGGATTTTTCAGTCAATGCCCTGGGGAGCTTAATGACATAAGGAATTTTCTTCGAACTAACAAGCAGTGTTGAAAAAATGTTATTGGAGGTACAGCAATAAAAAAAATAAAAAAATACAAATTTTGATTACCATATTCCGATTTTACACGTAATGATTGTTATTTAACTTTCATGAACTTATAACAATGAAAACATTATACAGTTTTGCTAACTTTTCACTAATACGAACTCAATTCAAAGAAACTCGTCTTGTTCCATAAAAATGTATTTGTAATAAATAATTTTAAATATATCATTATTTTCGATATCGAGATTTTCACGTGTGAGCTAGTAACTGTTACGACGGTTTTCGTCCGCCTGGAATTTAGCAAACAATTATGATCGTGAGACACGCGCGGTACGGGAATCTATTTCTTTATTTGATTACATTTGTGCGTGCGTAAACCTATTTGTTTTTCTAAAATAAAAGTAGCCGTGGTGGTGGTAGAGCCACGCTGACACTATTACTGGTTTCAGCATGAATGGGTCGGCTCGCCCAGGGTACTACCACCCTCTCATAGAAAACCGACGTGAAGTAACAGTGCTTGCATTGTTGCGTTTCGTTCGGTCAGTGAGAGCGCCGGAGGCCCACCTCCCCTCCCTCCTCTCCCTCCCTTCCCTTTAACCCTTCCCCCCAAAGGGTGGCAACGCAATTGCGACTCCTCTGGTGTTGTTAGTGTCCATGGACAGTAGTGATCACTTAACATCAGATGACCTACCTGTTCGTTTACCACCTATGACATAAAAAAAGCTCCTGTCGCTGCCAATATAATATTTTTCATTGTGATTTTAAAATATGTCCTCGATTTCAAAGAATTTTACTTTCTTACCCGGATTTTCAGGATTTTAGTGAGTTACTATTACCTATTTGCCACAAATAGAATCGCTAGCTCGCGCAAATATTAGGTCTTTACCTATGAAATTGCCGTTTTGTATAAAAAAAATGAAACAATTTTTTTCATGTATTTTAAATTTGTATTTATCGAAGTAATCACCCATGCAATCAATGCATCTTTGCCAACGCAGTGGCAGTTTATTGGTGCCCTTCTTAAAGAAATCAGCTGGACGGGAGGCAACAAATTCTTCAAAGGCATTTTGTACTGCCTCTCGGGTATTGAATTTTTTTTCCGCCAAGGAGTTATCCAAATTCTGGAAAAAGTAGTAGCCTGTAGGCGCAAGCAGTTTTGACGCTAACGTCGAAAGCTGCTGCTAATTCAGCCGTAGATTGTGTATCATCAGCTTCCACATTCGCCTTTAATTCGTGATTGTCGACCAAAGTCTTCGGACGACCGCGAGGTTCATTTTTCAGGTCGAAATTCCCAGAACGGAAGCGAGTAAACCAATAACAGGTGGTGCGTTGGTTTGTAGTGTTAGCTCTGTAAACGTCGGTGATGTTACGTGCCGCTTCTACCGCGTTGCTGCCACGACGAATCTCATATTCCATAATTACTCGAATTTTTAACGTATCCATGATGACAAAAAAGATTGAAATGCGATGAAAATGTAACACTAATCAATAAACAAATGACTACTTTTGGAAAAAGAATTCCATGTTTTTAAAATAAAATAAATTTGAAATTAGAATTCTTACCCAAACAAAAATTATTTTGATTTGAAATGGCCAGTACTGCAGAACGGCAATTTCATAGGTAAAGGACCTATTATAATTAGAATTTCATAATATTTTCATACTTAAAATTTATTCGACGAATAAATTAACTTCACATAATTATATTTTATCTCAACTCATAACATCTCAGATGTTACACATCATATGAGAGTAAAAGACTTGTTTACTTTTTTATTTTATTTTCAAGGGATCGCGTTACCAACTTTGGGAAACGATGTAATGTAATCGATTTTTCGTTACAAGTAATAATAAAATATATATATTTGCTAGCGAGTCGCCAGGTGTCCTTATCTATCTGCTTGAGCAATGTGTGCAGGTTGTTTTTAATCTAGCCCGCAGGTTATGCGCGGACTGTACGACCTCAGAATGTCAAGTACTCAGATCGATTTATTTATTTATACGCGTTGTAAAATATAAATTGAATTCATAATATAACAACTTACAAGCATAATAAAATTATACGCTATTTATGATTGTAGTTTTTTTTATGATGTTTTCAAATCAGGATCAAGAATAATTTATTTGATTGAAACCTTAGGAAGGCGCTTATGAATGTTAAAACAATCCACTCATCAAGAAGAACTGCGTAAAACTCGATCTGGTTTATTTTTAATACTACGTTTGTATATAAAATGCTATGTGCTATTGGTAGTCAAGTGGTTAAAAGTCGACCATAATCCATTAATTTTTGAAGTTTCAATTTGAAGGAAAAAACAACGATATATTCCCACATATTTTTGTTGCTAACACTAAAGGTTGTTAATATTTTATATGACATACTCTGTGGTTAATATCTCCTAAGCAACAAAATAAAAAAAATTGGTGGAGACTTCATCTCAGACTTCATGCTCTGTGGTATTGACTCCAATTGTGCATAATAACCGAGTTATATTACGTAAAATGCCACCAATATAATACAAAATATAGAGTAAAATAACAAAAGATTTTGAATAAAATATAAAATCCAATACATGACAGGTTAGGATCCCGGCTTCTCATCTTCAATCAAAAATCAATGATGATGATATTTTTTGAAGTGTCATTTGCCAGAGTCAAATCGAATTTCCAAAAATTGTTTTATTTTTCTAGTTATTTAGCCTTTTGATTTGCCTGTTCTCTATATGTATGATTTGTATGTTTTGTAGGTGGTAGAGCCACGCTGAAGATATTATTGGTTTCAGCATGAATGGGTCGACTCGCCCGGGGTACTACCATCCGACCCATGGAAACACAAACGTGAAGTAACAGTGCTTGCAATGTTGCGTTTCGTTCGGTCAGTGAGAGCGCCGGAGGCCCACCTCCCCTCCCCTCTCATCTCTCCTCTCCCTCCCATTCTCCCAAACACAGGTTGGCAACGCACTTTCGACTCCCCTGATGTTATTAGTGTCTAGTGGACGATGGTGATCCCTTACATCAGGTGACCCACCTGTTCGTTTGTCAGCTATGACGTAAAAAAATAAATATATATGCATATAAATATTTTCAATTATTTAAATATGATCTGGTCACTTATTAGTAGAGTGTTTTGGTAAAGCCTAAGGATATTTTGAATTAAACATTATTTTTTTCCGAGTTACTTTTATTGTTTCAAAGTTGTGTATAGTGATTAAAGTGAATGAAGTCTCTTGTCAACAAAATAAATTAAAAATAACCAGAGTATAGAGTATAATCTCTAAAGAAGCTACTAAACAATGGTATCATCCTGGCGAAAGATTTTCTCGCGACGAACGCTATTAAAAAATAAAAGTATATATATTTAATGTATCTTATTATCTGTTACTTTTTTAAGGTCAGATATTTTAGTCTGTACATATTTAATACGGTTTTAATTAAAATATATATTAACCTTTAATTTTGAAGCGAGTATGTGTAATAATGTGCTAGCAAAACCAGATATATATGTAATAACTAAGGCACAAGTCACGAGTCCCGAGGCGATCGTATGTGTATATTGAAAGGTCAATTTTTGTAGTAAACATATGTGCTTACCTTAAAGACATGAGAGATGTTGCTCTTGACCCAAATATATTCACTTTCTGCACGACATCCATAGCTGCATATAGATATGTGTATTTTTTTTAATGGACTCGTGTTACTGGGTTGCCAGATGTCGAAACCGAAATTGCAGACTCCTTTTTTATTTAATTATTGGCAACCAATATTCTAGATTATTACTGCCAATAATATTACAAGTATCTTGTGATAATTTCAATGAACTAACAAGATGGTGACAGTCTTCTTAGAACACTCCAGGGAGTTTTTGTGGCATTCATACTCCGTGGTATTGTTTCCCATCCACTTAAATGTGCACAATAATCAAACTATATTACGTATAACACCACCGATATTGCAAAAATATAGAATCAGATAACATAACATGAATAAAATATAAAATCCAGACAGACAGACTTAGATCCCGCTAAAAACTAAAACTCCTGTTTTTAAGTAAACGAAAGTGAACCGTCACGCTTGGAATGCTGATGCTGAATTTGGCGACTCCGACGTGTTCATTTGGTCGGTGGTACACTAAATAGTGTGTATTTGGTTTCGGTTGTCATCGACCATCTTTACTGTCCAACAAGGAGTACACCGTTCCAATAATTACGATTTTATCATTACGCATTATATAATAATATTATGTTTGCACTTCTATCGTGACTTCATAAGTACACATCCACTTTTTTAATTTTTATAGATTTTGACGTTCGACCACACAATTCCTTTTAATGTTAAATACTTATGTGGACGCGATGCCACGCTCGACGCTCGATTGTAGCGTTCACTCTGGTCGTACACTAAGCCTAGAAGGAACTGGCGCTCTTATGTGCAACTGTCGGAATGCACCTATAGTGGCTTGGTGACACTTTTCAAGGCTGTAACTATTCAGGTGGGTATTAGAAGAAAAATACACAGGATTTCGACACAATAAAAATATAATAAGGAAGGTCTCTATATCTTAGTCAACGGATAAAAAAATATAATCTCACCGCTCTAGTTAACCTAATTCCAAACTACCTTTTTTTTTCGAACTGATTACGCTCTTGACCTAGCAAGGTCTTAACTTCACTCTTGTCTTCTCTTCACTCTTCACTCACTGTCTTAACTTAAGGCACTCAGCCAAACTACCCATATCATAAACTAGTCGACCCGTGCCCACTTCGTTGGGCGGTAATTCGTAAGCGTGGAATGGTTATTTTAACCGTAACGCAGCGGAAGCCCTGAAAAGAAAAAAAATACCCCGATTTTGCAACATTCTTCATTGCTGCTCCACTCCTACGGGGCTTAGCGTGATGATATATAACCTGTAACCTTCCCTGATAAATGAGCTATATAACACTGAAAGAGTTTTCCAAATCGGACCAGTAGTTCCTGATAATCCCCTTACAACGTCACAAACTGTACCTCTTTATAATATTAGTATAGATGATACTGGGAATAGATTCCGTTGGGGTGACAAATAAATATGTTTTATAATAGTTTTAAGTTTTTATTAATTAAACATTTGAGATCATCAATATATAGATGGGCAATGATAAAAAGATTCAGCACAATTTTCTGCTCTGCTCCGGATTCTTTTTTTGGTTAGTAACTATTGAAGAATATCAGTTATCTATATGTTATCGATAAAAAAAATATCAAAAAGCTTATTTTATTAATTAGACGTGAAAAATTAATGAACGATGTACCAATTTAGACCACAAGGTGATCACAAGTAATTTTTGATATTTAATAGGTTTTGGCGTTTAACCACAATAGCATGTGATGTTAATTTGCTATGTAAAAGATGGTAAACACGCAACAGATTTTCAACTTGATAGCTAGCGTAGCTTATAAAAGCCCTACCTACCACAATGCTATAGTTTCGTCTTCGATGTTTTCTCCACCAAAAACTCCGACTTTTTATATCATAGGAGGCAAACGAACAGGTGAGTCACTTGATGTTAAGTGATCACTACTGTCCATAGACATTAGCAACACCAGGGGAGTTGCAAGTGCGTTGCCAGCCTGTGTTTCGAGGGAGGTAGGTCTCCGGCGAACTCACTGACTGAACGAAACGCAACAATGCAAGTTCTGGTACTTCATGTCAGTTTTCTCTGAGAGGGTGATAGTACTGGGGGCGAGCCGACCCATTCATGCTGAAACCAGTAACAGCTTCAGCGTGGCTCTACCACCTACACCTTGAACGCGGTGTCCAAATACGTTCTTACTATAGGTCCCCGACAGCAACACGAGAGAACTAACCAGTTGGGCATTAAAAAAAATGCTATCAGATATCATGCGCTCTACGGCACTTCCTACTGTCTTGCAAACTTCAAACTTCGTTTCCACGATTCTCCATTCTCTAATGAAGGTATCAATCCGAGCACTGATAATTTAGCTTGCTAGTTTTTTTACAATAGATTGAAGATTTTAATTTTATAATTAAAGGTCCATTCAACATTTTTTTCGAATTAACTACGCTATTGACCTAGCAAGGTCTTTAACGGCTTCACCGAACTACTAAGGCGAGCGCTTACGGTGCTCAGCCGATTTTATTTGACAACTAGCTCAAGGGTGCTGATACTTGCAATTCGTGACCTATCTGAGATAACCTAAGTTGTTGAAACATATATGTGTACCAAGCATACATACCTTAACAACTCTTATATATATTTCGTATTGGATAATTTTCTAAACTACTTCAGTTTGATAAGGGAAATAAAATAAAACTCTTCCACTTGCATGTGTAAGCGTGTATGCGTGCACGTATGTGGAGGTGACATGTGTAATGTTGTCGCAGGGATGTAATATTTTGTCCAAATATTCCAAAAATGTTTTAGAGGAACGTATTATTATACAAAAAAATCCGCCACAGAGGATTTTTATGGAAATTTTACAATATATTGAATATAACAAACATAAACAAAATCAAGTAATCACTCAAGTTTGCATGATGGTATTTAAAAACTTGAATAACTGACTGTAATGTTTAGTTTTGTACATCTCTCTAAGAGTAAGTCATTTTGCCTACAATATAATGTATGTTTCCATACTAATGATTAAATATATTAATAAATATTTAGGTATATTGATTCTAAATGATATTTAGCCAACAATTAAGGAATAATAATGACCTTGTATTAAAAAAAGACATTATGGAAATTGAAATTATTGGCAACATTGTATTTAAGTACAGAGTATCGCCTTTCAAGATATTTTTACGTTATTATTCTGTGCAATTGAAATGTCATTTTATGTTACTAATTTTAAATTATAAATATATGTAAATTATAAATGTTATGATCGCAACAATAATTGTTAAGTTTGTAAAAATTGGAACGATTCGGTGAACAACAAAACTAGAAACAATATTTAAGTATACGTAAAAGAGATTATCCTGCCAAAAACCTTTATATTATATGTTATGAGCATAAATAAAATATTGAATTTAAAAATATTTAGAAGTCCTGGGAGGCAAAAATTTGGGATTATATGTTTTTCTATGCGAGAGAAAAGAAAATGAAAAATTAAGAAAAATCTAGGTTCTATTTACAGTACGAGCCATATAATTAAATAAAATGGCAGCTCAATGTCAATCTGTCAAAACTTTTGAAGATCTTTCTACCGTTTTCTATTCCACTCACTCATTAAAGTTTTACATGGTGTTGTTAACTCAAATTTTTCACTTTCTCTTACGATATTACAAACATTTTATTTCATAAAAACCTCGTCTTAACCATTACATATAACAAGAAAATAATCTCAAATGACGTGCTTACAGATATTCGACAATTGATTTCCATTTATATTTACACATTTCCGTTTCATAAAATCCAATTCACACAGCCCCGAAAGAAGTTTCACTTCAAAAATAAAAATCAATATAAATGGAAATCAATTGTCGAATATCTGTAAGCACGTCAAGCTATACACCAATTTTATATGATTATTCTTATTTATGTATCTCTAATGTGTTTCGACATGTAGATCAGCGACATCTTACCTTATATAGGCCGAACTATGGAAGTCAAAGCAATTACTGTTTATTCATAATTCTGCAAAATAATTTAAGTGACGCAAAAATAATGATAACCAAGAAACTAATGTTATGCAAGTAATAACTCAATAATATATAATACTATCAATTCTTATTTATGTCTTATTGAAATCTATATAAATATAATAATTCTTAGTTATGTATCTTTAATATGGTGGCGTTAGTGTCAATGTGTCTCTCTAATATGGTGGCGCTAATGTCAATGTTCAGGTCGTGTTGTTTATTTGACAACTAGCTCAAGGGTGCTGATACTTGCAATTCGTGACCTATCTGAGATAACCTAAGCTAAGCTAACATATATGTGTACCAAGCATACATACCTCAACAACTCTTATATATATTTCGTATTGGATAATTTTCTAAACTACTTCAGTTTGATAAGGGAAATAAAATAAAACTCTTCCACTTGCATGTGTAAGCGTGTATGCGTGCACGTATGTGGAGGTGACATGTGTAATGTTGTCGCAGGGATGTAATATTTTGTCCAAATATTCCAAAAATGTTTTAGAGGAACGTATTATTATACAAAAAAATCCGCCACAGAGGATTTTTATGGAAATTTTACAATATATTGAATATAACAAACATAAACAAAATCAAGTAATCACTCAAGTTTGCATGATGGTATTTAAAAACTTGAATAACTGACTGTAATGTTTAGTTTTGTACATCTCTCTAAGAGTAAGTCATTTTGCCTACAATATAATGTATGTTTCCATACTAATGATTAAATATATTAATAAATATTTAGGTATATTGATTCTAAATGATATTTAGCCAACAATTAAGGAATAATAATGACCTTGTATTAAAAAAAGACATTATGGAAATTGAAATTATTGGCAACATTGTATTTAAGTACAGAGTATCGCCTTTCAAGATATTTTTACGTTATTATTCTGTGCAATTGAAATGTCATTTTATGTTACTAATTTTAAATTATAAATATATGTAAATTATAAATGTTATGATCGCAACAATAATTGTTAAGTTTGTAAAAATTGGAACGATTCGGTGAACAACAAAACTAGAAACAATATTTAAGTATACGTAAAAGAGATTATCCTGCCAAAAACCTTTATATTATATGTTATGAGCATAAATAAAATATTGAATTTAAAAATATTTAGAAGTCCTGGGAGGCAAAAATTTGGGATTATATGTTTTTCTATGCGAGAGAAAAGAAAATGAAAAATTAAGAAAAATCTAGGTTCTATTTACAGTACGAGCCATATAATTAAATAAAATGGCAGCTCAATGTCAATCTGTCAAAACTTTTGAAGATCTTTCTACCGTTTTCTATTCCACTCACTCATTAAAGTTTTACATGGTGTTGTTAACTCAAATTTTTCACTTTCTCTTACGATATTACAAACATTTTATTTCATAAAAACCTCGTCTTAACCATTACATATAACAAGAAAATAATCTCAAATGACGTGCTTACAGATATTCGACAATTGATTTCCATTTATATTGATTTTTATTTTTGAAGTGAAACTTCTTTCGGGGCTGTGTGAATTGGATTTTATGAAACGGAAATGTGTAACGGAAGAGATATAACTAAATGTGTATATAGGTATTAGGCTGTAAGAGAACGGATATTCGACAATTGATTTCCATTTATATTGATTTTTATTTTTGAAGTGAAACTTCTTTCGGGGCTGTGTGAATTGGATTTTATGAAACGGAAATGTGTAACGGAAGAGATATAACTAAATGTGTATATAGGTATTAGGCTGTAAGAGAACGAGATATAATGGATTTCTATATAGTTTCCCTATCCTTCTCTCTTCGAAATATATAGAAACAGAGGGAGATAGAGAGAGAAACGTTGAAATCTATTGCACATTATTTTCTGTTGGATTATAGTGACTATCACTCACTATAAAAAAATATTATTTATTATTAATTATTACAATAATCACGTATAATCGATGCGGTCAGGGATGCCAATAAACACTTCGTAGATACTGTCACTATTTATTCGGGAAGAGCTTCGCCTTACAATAGTTTGTACATAATAATGCGTACAAATCACCAACTTCTTGCCTTTAAGCCGATCTATGTAAGTCAAAGCAATTACTATTTAGACATAATTCCGCAAAATACTTTAAGTAACACAAGAATAATAAATAATGAACAAATTAATGTTATTTAAGCTATACACCAATTTTATATGATTATTCTTATTTATGTATCTCTAATGTGTTTCGACATGTAGATCAGCGACATCTTACCTTATATAGGCCGAACTATGGAAGTCAAAGCAATTACTGTTTATTCATAATTCTGCAAAATAATTTAAGTGACGCAAAAATAATGATAACCAAGAAACTAATGTTATGCAAGTAATAACTCAATAATATATAATACTATCAATTCTTATTTATGTCTTATTGAAATCTATATAAATATAATAATTCTTAGTTATGTATCTTTAATATGGTGGCGTTAGTGTCAATGTGTCTCTCTAATATGGTGGCGCTAATGTCAATGTTCAGGTCGTGTTGTGTTATCGCTTCTTGAATATGACGTAGTGGCACCAGAGGTGGATGATAACATAATATTGTTAATATATATTTCAATATTACAAAATAATGCCGAAAACGAATGTTTACGAACTGTATAATGTATACATCTAATTCTTTTAAAAATTAATCGGAATACTAAGTTTCACTTTTACCACAATTGCACTTATACTCGTTTTTTTATTTAAAAAACAACAGTCCTTGAGGTTCAAACCCCTTATCGTAGGGGAATAGACTAACGTATAATTCGTGGGCATAAGAATTGCAAAGTAAAAGGCAAAAGATTTATACGTATTGAAGAGAAACCAGAGTAAGTAGCCCAGTAGCCCGGGGAAGCTGTTAAGACTTTGCAGGGTTAATAGCGTAGTCAGTTCGAAAAAAAAAATCTGCAAAGTACATTCAAACTCGATCATTCGTGAAACACGTAAATAATATGTGGGATTCGAGTCCATAACACTCTTTGGCAAAAATGTTTAACTACTGCGTTATCCCTGTATATGCTATTACATATATAACAATGTTCTATAGAAGAAACTAGCCATGTTCATGACCAACAATGCTATTTATAAGTCACCATATGTTTATTTAGGTGAATGTCACTTATTAACAATGATGTTATATATGATAGTTTTATTCGGTATCTGTCTGTATATCCTTCGATTATATATATACAAGTATATAATTAAAGTGTGTTTTTTATACTTAATAGGTTTTTTTATGTCAAAAGGCGGTAAATGAACATGTGGTTTACCTGATGTTAAATGATCACCACCGTTCATAGAAACCAGGGGAGTGGCAAGTGCGTTGCCAGCCTGTATATGGGGGAGGAGTAGGGAAAGGAGAAAGGAGAAAAGAGTTGGGCCTCCGGCGCTCTCACTGACCGAACGAAACGCAACAATGCAAGCACTGTTATTCACGTCGGTGTTCTGTGAGTGGGTGGTACTACACCGGACGAGCTGAAATTAGTAGCTACAGCATGGCTCTACAAAGTCCACCACCGCATCTGTCTGTCTGTTCGTGATAAAATCAAAAACTACTGAACGGATTTTCATGCCGTTTTTACCAGTGGGTACAGTGACTCATGAGGAAGTTTTTGGTATATAATTTGTCATGGTTTTTTTTTATAGTCAGGGCGGGACAGCGTCTGCCGGGCCCGTTAGTAGTCTATATAAATGGCCGCTACCTTAGCAGTACTCGCTAACCTCGCTGTGCCCAGAGGCTGATACCCAGCGTAGTCTCATTCTAAAGCGTTATTGTTAAATGTAGTCCGGTGAAGCTGTTAAAACCACGCTAGGTCAATAGCGTAGTCAGTTCGAGTAAAAAACGTTATTGTTAAGGCTTGCTATTGGTACAGAATTTTAATTGGTGATCTTACTAGGAAGTGGATGGGAATAATTAAGATGATAGGTTAAGTACTCGTCTACACATTACAATGTTAAAAATAGAAACAATTATTAATTATCAAAAATGAGAATAGGCTAATTTAGATATAAACTGTCAAGAATAAATTCTAACAGTTATTCACTTTTCAAATAATCGACACGTGTTCGGACAAAGCTACCACACGATACCGCGACGGCCGCCGAAAGAGTAAGTGAACACGTTTTTTTTTCTCAAACTGACTACGCTATTATCATGGCTTTAACAGCTTCACCGGACTACTAAGGAGAGCGCTGAAGGCACTCAGCCAATAAGTGAACACGACGAGCGCCGTTCCTTATATAGGTCGTCGCAGTATAACTACCCGACGTTTTCATTTATTTACAACAATATATTTATCCGTGTTCTTACATGTTATAAAAGACAAAATTTCTCTGTCTGTCTCCTGCGAACGGTATAACTTAAAAACAAATGAATCGCCTTACATGATTTTTGATGAAACTGATTATAATATTTATGAATTATATACTTATATACTAATACGTACCTCATGAATCCACCGGTGAAAACCGCATGGAGATCCGTTCAGTAGTTTTTGAGTTTATTGCTAACAGACAGACAGACGCGCTAGGGGACTTTGTTTTATACTATGTATTAATTTATGAAGTGTGTTAAAATTTTAAAATACTCCATATTATTAATATTAAACGTACTATTTACTAACAGCTTGAAAAATAAATCACTATTAAAAAAATCGTAATAAATAACTGAAAATCTTTTTTTTATCCGACTCAAAATTCCATTATAATTTTATGCTACAAAAAAGTAAAAGCTCAACATGTTGAGAAATAACGATCTTAAAGGCGAACCTTTAAAACTTTTTAAAACCTTTAAAACCTTTTAAAACCCTTTTTTTGTAGAAAATTAAATTTTCTACAGATGTCTTATTAATATTTTTCCTGTTGGTACTATCTATACTAATATTATAAAGAGATAAAGTTTAAGTTTGTGACGTTGCAGGAGGTAATCTCAGGAAGTACTAAACCGATTTTGAAAATTCTTTTACCAATAGAAAGCCACGTGGTTTGTGAATATCATGTGCTATATACCATCAAACTAAGACAAATAAGAGCGGAGCAATAATGAAGAATGTTTCAAAATTGGGGTTTTTTTTTCCTTTTGAGAGCTTTTTTTTATGTCATTGGTGACAAACGAGCAGGTGGGTCACTTGATATTAAGTGCTCACCACCGTCCATGGACACTAACAACACGCGAGGAGTTGCAAGTGCGTTGCCACCCTTTGGGCGAAGGTTTAGGGGAGGGAGAGGAGAGAGGAGTGGGGAGCGGAAGTGGGCCTCCGGCACTCTCACTGACCGAACGAAACGCAACAATGCAAGCACTGTTACTTCACGTGGGTTTTCTATGGGTCGTGTGGTAGTACCCCGGACGAGCCGACCCATTCATGCTGAAACCAGTAATAGTTTCAGCGGGCTCTACCACTAGCTTCCATTGCATTTGCCCAAAATAACTATTCCACGCGTAAAAGGCGTGGGCAGAAGCTATGAATTAATTGTATTATTATTATTATAATATTATAAAGAGGCCAAGTTTGCGAGTTTGTAGGGGGTGATATCTGGGGAGTCGGAGAAAAATGGTCGAACGAAAACGTTACTTACGAACGCTGCTTTAACGATGAGAGATATATGATTGAGTTCTAGAAAAAAGTTGTAGCTTGATAATGCCTATTACCGCCCAACAAAATGGGCACGGGTCAGCTAGTCATTCATAAATTAGCAATAAAAGAACAAATTTTGGTTTTAGTCACTTGTACTGTCTCCCATTTGAGTTACAGTTAAATCGCAATAAGCACTACTAATATTTTGTGTCGTAACCAAGAATATATAGTCGTTTTATAAAATTCACTGTAATAAATACAACTCGAATATATAAAAATCTCGTGTCACGGTTTTTGTGTTTGAACTCCTCCGAAACGGCTGGACCGATCTTTATGAAATTATAAATGTATTTATATTTGGTAGGTTACATGCGAATAGGTCGTAAAGTATATTTTATACCTCTAGGTGATTAAGGTGTCCGTATCCAGATTTTTATATTTTGTATTTTTTTTTATTTGCCATAAAAATGTACTTATAACCCCAAATTTTCACCTTCTCATTGTTTATTAGTGATTTTAGTATTTTTGTATGTCTAATATCCAAATAATTCAACGGTCGTTAGTATTTCAAACAAAACGAAAATATTCATGTTGCTGAATGACAGATGGCGTTACGTCCGCCTCATCGCAATTTAGTTATAAACTAACTAGGTGTGTGTTTGAGTGAGTCCCTGAATTGTTTGGTTTCACTATTGGGAACAGTGGGAGTCGCTGTAATCCGCTTAATATGTATTTTTAATATTTGTCGAGTTCGGAAATACAATTGGAACTGGTAGGTAACCGATTTCACGCAGATGAAGTTGCGCGGGTTAGTATATATATATACATACTAAGTGATCGTATACAGTTTCAAATTCGACCATGATTCGTAATTTTTCGACTTTCGACCCTAATTTTTTTATACCATTGGCAGCAAACGAAAATGCGGGTCACCTGATGGTAAGAGATCACCGTTGTCCATGGACACCTGCGACACGAGAAGAATCACAGATGCGTTCCCGTTATTTGAGGAAGGAGTAGGTTCGTTTCTTGAAGAAAGGCAGACTGTAATGGTTTGGAAACACTGCCGCTGGGAGTTCATTCCAAAGAACTGTCGTACGCGGAAAAAAGGAACATGATCATAGCACAGTGCATGACATCCAACCATCTAGGTGACACTGATGGAATTTAAGTGCGTGACGAGTCGGTCTATAACGGAACTCACCAGCAGGTATCAGTCCAAACAGCTCTTCAGCGCATTCTCCATGATAAATCTTGTAGAGGACGCAGAGTGATGCAACGTCCCTACAAAGCGCCAGAGTTTCTAGCCTTAAGGAGAGCACCTGGTTGCTGGTCGACGTTGGATTCGGTCAAGAGAAAGTAGGTGACATTGAGGTGCTCCGGCCCAGAGGTGGGAACAATATTCCATATGTGGACGGACTTGCGCCTTATAAAGCTGAAGGCTTAAGCTTTCGCCTAATATTGTAATTAGGAGAAAAAACTAACTTCCTCGGATTTTTTAAAAATAATACACTAAAGCCCATTACGTTTTGTAGATATTGGAATATTAAACAAAAAAAAAATCGTTGACAAATAGAGAAAAGAACATTTTACTGAACCATTTTGTCTTTGCCTATTTACATATAGATTATGTTTAAATTGTTTTATTGATAACACTGAAGCTCCTCCATAATTACTAAACAAAAAAATAATAATAAAGAAAATCGGTTAAGAAATTGACAAGGATGATGTACATACCTGTATTGTCTCTGCCTCTCTCTACATAGAAATGAAGTCTATTACATTTTTCCTTAAGTTCTAATGACGTATATTTCTATGTAATTTATACATGTAGATATCATTTTGCAATAATTCAAACAATATGTAACAACGATTTCATTAGAATTATGTATAACAAAATATGTACAAGCTCTCTAGGGAGCCTTGAACTACCAAGGAGTATCAAGTGGGTCGTGATTTTACCTAAGTACCCCTCTGCCCTTTATGCAATTTATTTGATACTCTATGTCAACACCAGATTGCAGGTTAAACTCATTGCCAGATAACACATGATCTTTGCTGATTATTTACGTAAAGGTTAATTGTATAATGTTTATTTTCAGATTGTTCTGGTATTCAAAGAGAAAATAGACTGGAAAATATAGAATATCTCCTTGGAGTCATTGCCGCACGTGTGCATCACGGGCGCTCATTTTAAAATATATATAGGGTAGAAATGTAGATATGGTGTGAAACTTGACACAGTGCCTGGCTACAAATTAAATCAAATTCAATGAGAAACAATTATGAACGTCAAAACTACCACTGGTTCGAAAAACAACCCAGTCATCGAGAAGAACTGACAACAAAGTCTATGTGGTTCAATTTTTGAATTGATGACTTCTTATGGGATGACTTTAAAATTCTGGTCGGCACCCTTTTTGTCTGACGAACAGTGATGGGGGTAAGCACTGTGTCGGTGTTGAAAACACCGGTTCTCGTCCAATCACCGAAGTTAAGTAACGTCGACTGCAATCTGTACTTAAAAGGGTGACTGCCTGGGAACACCGCGTGACGTTGGCTTTTTGTTGTTTTTTTTTAAATCAAAATATTTCCTTGTAATACAAAAGTTTCACTTCTATCGTGTGTTTTACGACATATTCTGTTTTTTCTTAGATAAAAATATTTGCTAGTTACATTCGGTGTTGGTTGACGGAAAGAGGGGGGTGTTCAAGCTGGAAATGACGATCAACAGTCGTCTGCCTACCATCACGAGTTACTAAGTATTACATACATTTCTTGGCCTCTATATAGGACCAGCAAGGGTGATGTTATTCGTGTCCACAGGAAGTGTACCTCTCATTCCTCTGCACTATACTCGTACCGACAAATAGAGTAATGAATCAATCGACAATAGATAAATACTCAATTTAGCTATAGAATTAAATAAAAATAAGGGTGAGAATACACATGCCTGTACATGGCAATGCGATGGGGGTGTAAGGGGTGTCGAATAACATGTAAGACTTGAGACTTTTTTTTTTTTTTCGAACTGACTACGCTATTGACCAAGCAAGGTCTTAACAGCTTCACCGGACTACTAAGGCGAGCGCTTAAGGCACTCAGCCGATTTTACTTTGACAACTAGCTCAAGGGTGCGCGGCACACCTCGGCTTTGGCTGTTGCCTGATACAAGCAATTCGCGACCTATCTGAGCTAACCTAAGCTAAGCTAACTATTCATACATATACGAGTTGTTGAAACATATATGTGTACCAAGCATACATACCTCAACAACTCCTATATATATTTCGTATCGGATAATATTCTAAACTATTTCAGTTTGATAAGGGAAAAAAATAAAACCCTTCCACCTGCATGTGTAAGCGTGTATGCGTGCACGTGTGTGGAGGTGATATGTGTAATGTTGTCGCAGTGATGTAAGATTTTGTGTCACTGTATCGCGCGAAAGACTTGAGACATCCAAGCCAACTTCACCTGCACGTGGTGCACCCTGCTGAATAACGAACGGGACAATGGCGAAAGCGGGGTGGAAGGGTTTTACAGCCCGACTGGGTAGCAACCACCATGTACATGGCGAAAAAGCCCGTCATAGTGATTCGCTTCTGCGGGTCGCGTTTCGGGATCAGCCTGTGCATATCCAGCTCTTCGCAGGCCGGCACTAGATGGTTGCAATTGTTTTTATATTGTACTGTGCTTACCATCAGGCGCAGTGCAGTTATTTTGCCGTGCTACAATAAAAAAAATACGAGCTTCTAGAATCTGACTTCTTCATACTAATGGCGTGCTGGTAGGTAATTAAATACAAGTTAATCTCTTACGAAAACTGGATATATAATATAATAGCTGTGCTCGCGACTACGTCCACGTGAAATCTTATGTAAAAAAACAGCGATTAAGAAAGTCATCTCAATATATTAAGTCCATTTACATATCTACTTTTCTCTCGTACTTAAGTCGCGTCGTCGTTACAAGTAGGTACAATAACTTTTGATAGAACGTACCAATTTTAATGAAACATAGACTAAATCTTACTCGAAGACATACTTTATGGTTTTCTCGTGAACCCAGTACTTTAGCAGCGATGCGTGTTCATGCAAACGGGCAGACAGACAGATTGAAAGACAGACATTTCTAAAATTGAGTGAAGTTTATTTTATTACCCATTCCTAGAGACCTGCAACATTTTTATCACGCTTTTATTAGCTTCACCTGTATATATGTAACCGACCCCTTTGAGCTCAATTTTGTCCTACTTTGAACGATTAGATTTAATTCAAACTTTGCACACCTGTCAAAGGTCGATGACAATGCAATAATCTGAAAAAAGAAAGTTAAAAAAAAATTCACTAAAAAATGAAACATAAATAATAGTTTAAAAAAACTAAAAAACACGCTTTCATAAAAAATCGAACCAAAAACAGAAAATAAAATTTAAAAAATTTGGATTAAGAATAGTGTAAATTAGAAATAAATGTATATTTTTGTAAAAAGTGACAAAAAAATGATAAAAGTACTGATACCTGGAGGTGCTGATATTAACATGCGTCACTGTTAATTATTAAATTTTATTTTCTGTTCTTTAGTTGGATTTTTTATGAAAGCGTGTTTTTTAAAACTATTATTTATTTTTCATTTTTTGTTTAATTTTTTTTTCACGTAAATCTAAAATGTACAGACACGTTAGATTTACATTGTTATTATGTGTATAGATAGATATAGATAAATAATATCTAAGACACAGTAAATGACAACACTGTTATTTCATTAACTTCCAAGCGGACGAAGTCGTGGGCACAGTTAATTAAATCTAAAAATACACATTGTTACACTAATCACGTATAGTGTCGATGCAGCCAGGAATGGCAATAAATACTTGTCACTATTTATTTGGCCAGAGCTTCGCCTTTTTTTTTTTATGTCATAGGTGGCAAACGAACATGTGGGTCACCTGCTGTTAAGTGATCACCACCGTCCATGGACACTAACAACACCAGAGGAGTCGCAAGTGCGTTGCCATCTTTTGTAGGGAAGGGTTAGGGGAGGGAAAGGGAGAGGAGAGAGGAGAGGGGAAGGGAGGTGGGTCTCCGGCGCTCTCACTGACCGAACGAAACGCAACAATGCAAGCACTGTTACTTCACGTCGGTTTTCTATGAGAGGGTGGTACTACCCCGGGCGAGCCAA
>MU158830.1:386434-473632 GCA_015888305.1 Antheraea pernyi | reverse complement strand
CCCATAACTTACGTCTGGCGTGCCCCCCTGCCCCTCAGGCAGGGAGGTTGTTTCGCGGCCCCCCCTCCCCCCTCAGGCCACCGGGATGGCCGATTTAGAACATGCTGCCAGGTTTCGCGATTACCTGCTTCAGCAGGGTCCGAACGTGGACGTTGCGACCGCGTACGCTAACTTCGCTGCGTTGTTCTCCGAGAACACGCATTACGTCTCTCGCGTCGCGACCGCTAACTTTTTTTCGAACTGACTACGCTATTGACCAAGCAAGGTCTTAACAGCTTCACCGGACTACTAAGGCGAGCGCTTAAGGCACTCAGCCGATTTTACTTTGACAACTAGCTCAAGGGTGCGCGGCACACCTCGGCTTTGGCTGTTGCCTGATACAAGCAATTCGCGACCTATCTGAGCTAACCTAAGCTAAGCTAACTATTCATACATATACGAGTTGTTGAAACATATATGTGTACCAAGCATACATACCTCAACAACTCCTATATATATATCGTAAAAAAAAAAAAAAAAAAAAAGTGTCGAAGGTGCGGTGCGTACGGGATCCGTATACTGCTGACCCTAGTTAAGCACGTAATTTGTGTGCATGTTAAACGTACTTAGATGTTTAGCTGCACCGAAAATTCATTTGATACGACAGCCGTTTTATTATATAGTTGGACAATGTACATAGATCTTTTTAAACTGCAATTTGTGATTACACATAATTCTGACAATATCGGGTGGAAAGAATATTTTTTTACCTTCAAAGTTCAAACAAATCCATACTGGAATGGTGACACCCAGGCTAAAACTTTCCTGGGATTTTTTGTGACAACTCAAAATTATATACGTTTTATACTAGCCTCTGCCCGCGACTTCGTTCACGCGGAATTGTTACAGTTTACGAAGTGCACGCAGCGGAAGCTCTAAAAAAAAACGATTTCGAAACGTTCTTCATTGGTGCTCTACTCTTATTAGTCTTAGCCTTCCTCGATAAATGAGCTAACCAACACTCAAATAATTTTTAAATCGGACCAGTACTTCCTGAGATTAGCGCGTCAAGCAAACTCTTCAGCCTTATAATATTAGTATAGATAATTAAGTGTCAATGATTTTGAAATAATCGAAAGTTCGAGAATTTAAAAGCAAAATTTAGCTGATGTTATTACAACCAAGTTACCATATATTGTTAACTTCGGGTTATAATTTTCTATATTAGCACCATATTATTTAGCTATACAAGCGTCATTTTATTAACACGTTGTTAACTTCAGACTGGATTATTTTGCCCAGTTGTCGCCATTTTGTTTATATACTGTTAACTTCAAGCTCTTCTTATATTACCAACATTTTTGGAAACCTTATTTTATTAATTTTAGCAGATACTATTTCAATAAAAACTTCGGTAAACTAATAAAATAACTATAAAAAATTTTAAGTAACATTTATTCAATGTGCCATTAATTTAAATGTATAAATTTGACATGTAGAATGTAGTTGTGCTTTTAATTCGATCTGTGCACAGATAAAAGGAAAACCTAACTAGCGCATAATTTATTTTTTGGTTCAACGTATGAAGCTATTCTTCGAAATTTATTTGTCAAAGGGTTGCCTGCAATTGACCTTAACGCTCTAAACAACTTTTCCAAGATCTATACAATATTATACCAGCATGTGTATATACCTAGTCTTGCCATAAATACAGAAATAAAGAAAAAAAAAATCTATTGCAAATAACATTTATTACTTTTACAGTGTGTTAGTTTAATACATAAATATAGAAGAATTTAAAATATAAAAAGCTTATTCGAAGTGGCCTCCATTGGCTGCAATACAGTCCTTTAAACGTTGAGGCCAGTTATTCTCTTTCCATGGGAAAATTCTTCACTGCCAATCGTACGGATTGTTTTAGGGACTCCAAATTATTATGGCGTTTAGAGCAAGCCGTACTCTCTAAAACTGACCATAAATCATAATCCAGCGGATTAAGATCGGGACTAGACGACGGCCAGTCTTCAGCTCTGATGAAGTCCGAAACGTTCGTTTCCAACCAAGACTGCGTAGACCGAGCTTTATGACCCGGCGTCTCTTGCTGGTAGGACCATTCTTGGTTATTGGTATATATTAACATGGTGTTGTTAAGGGGCTTTCCTACCTTCTCAAGAATGGTATACACTTGTGCCGATGTTTTGATCCCTTTCTCACAAAAGTATAGCTCAGTTACCCCTTCATAGCTAATACCCCACCAAACCATCATTGAAGTCAGATAGTGCCCATGTTGCACTTTGTCGACTAATTGGGAATCTTCCTTAAAGCTTTGAGCATAAATACGTTCATTTTGTTTGTTAAAATATTGTTTAATTGTAAAAAAAATCTCATCCGTAAACAAATCTTTTCTGTGACCTCCCTTTGCGTACCGCTTCAGTAGTTGTTTCGATTTTACCACCCTATTATTTTTTAAATTATCAGTTAAGAAATGACCAGTTCGTCTCTTATAGCCTGGAAGTCCTAAGTCATCTTTTAAAATACGCGACATGGTTCTAGGTGCTATCTTCATCTCCCGAGATAAAATCTTTTGCTTTCGGACAGGATTTCTTCGAATTCTTCCTCTTTCTACTTTGACCACCTTTTTCGTACTACTACTACGTAGACGGCCAGATCTTTTTCTGTTACAAACAGAGGAGGTCTCATTGTACCTATTAATAGTCTGGTACACCGTAATAGTAGTAGTATACAAATTACAGATTCCAAATTCAAATGTAATATTTTTTTTATTTTTAATTGTAACAGTATTTATAGCCAGACTAAGTATAACATACTTACATTTAATGACATAAAGTTAGCTGAAAATTTGTCTTTAAGCTCGTATGTACGTGTTCCTGTAAAAACAGTAAGGAGTTAGTCATCTCTACTCGCATCGTGGTCATAACCAATCGATTAATATTACGTCATTCAATTTACGCCCCGAAAACTACTATTGGTTCAAAAAGCACACAGTCATCGACACAATTGGACAAGATATTCGCGTGGATATGTCAACAGTTAATTAGTAATAAGTTACCTAATATTTACGGTCGTATATTAAAATCTTCAATGGATGTACAGATAGAAAGTCACTTTCAGACATGATTATAAATCGCATATTGATTTTCCCTAAAATAAAATAAGTTTTCGATGATAAAACTTACTTAATACTGGAAGTTTTGAATTTGTTTCCGATAAATTGGGATTCTTATTTTATTTAATAATTCACTGTTTTGTAATTCTTTACTATTGAGATTTACAAGTTCAAACTTATCGAAACTATTAACATACGTTAGAAGTTCAAGGATATATTAAGATAATTTATAAAATAAAGAAGCTGGAATATATTTTCTATGACAATAACACAACATACTATAAAGAAAACAAAGTTATGAGATCTGTACAAGTACGTTGTCATGAACCTGGCAAGCGACCAATGATGTCAGGGTTTCGTTGCACACTTTATAGTAGAAATTATAAAGTAAACATCCGGTAGATAAATCTCTTCAGAAGTAGGCATATAAATATCACATGATAAACATAAACAACGAGAAATACATACGAGAAGTAAAGAAAACAAAAAAATAAATAAGATTGTTGTAATTGAGAACATACTTAATTTTATAAAAAATATATTAATTTTATTTTGGCAACTAATCTTCTAGTAAATTAGTACTGCCGTTGTCGAGTAGGTATATTACAATTTTCTTGCGATATTTCAATAAACTAACAAGATGGCCCTCTTGTTAGAACTTTCCAGGGAGTATTTGTCGCAAGTCAGTATCCAAACTCCGTGGTATTATTTCCCATCCAGTGCACAAACTAACAAACAATATTACATAAAACACCACCGATATTACCAATTATAGAGCTAAGTAACACAAGATCATGAATAAAATGTTAATATTCACGAAATAAAATACTTAAATCCCGCCAAAATCTTTCGACGTTTGCGTAGTGTTTTAGCAACCACGACACGATTTATTATTTTATTCCGAAAATGTTATTATTTTATTTGGAGTTATTATGACGTTTGTTATTTGATTGATCTGTTTATCGATGATCGAAATAATATTATTGAGAAGATGTAAACATTTCATTAGAGAGATGAAATTAATTTTTATAGAGCGAATATTACATGAAGTATAGGTATAAATGAGTTACTTTTCCATAGGGAAATCCCTACCGGATATCCATCCCGCCAGGCAACAAAGGATAAATATGCTCGAGTCGCACGGACCAAAACCCCATGGTACCTTCTTACACCTTTTGGCCGGGGGAGCAGGGATTGTCTAATCGACAATACGTATGCTCCTCCGACAGGTGTTGCCCCCTCGTAAGGGGTCCCAACTGCAGCCTAAGGGGTCAGGATGGTAGACCCCTCAAGGAGGAGCGGGTATAAACAAATCACCTAATACATTTTATAATAGAATAAAACATAACTACCTATATGTATATTTTACTAAATTACTTATACATTCTCTTAATCTTTTCGTAAAAAGAAACTTCAAGATCACTAGATTTGAAATGTATCATCGTTACATATTATAAAACAAAGTACTCTGCCACGTCGGTCTGTCTGTTCGCAAAAAATTCAAAAACGACTTAACGGATTTTCATGTGGTTTTCACCAGTCGATAAAGTGATTCATGACAAAGGTTTATTATATTATTATATTAGGTATACAATCTGTCAAGGTATTTTTCATTACCAGGGCGGTAAAATGTTCACCGCGCCCGCTAGTTCTGTTATATTTTGAGATGTAGATTATTAAGATTTGTATTAGGAATTATTATATTATACTAGTTGTCCGCTCTGCCTTCCTGAGGATATACTAATTAAGAAAATCAAATCAAATCTCCGTTTTGCATTACGGTCACGTATTAAATAACATGGGAAGGGAAAATATTGAACGTTATCCGGTCAATATTTTCTTAAGGTCCTATTTGTACTTTCTTCTGTCTTACTCTTCTCATTCGCTTTTTACATATAGTTTTCAGACCTTGATGCAAACCTTGTTATGGCAATTACAAATATAATGAATATAGTATTGGCGAAATAAGTGCTTCTGTTCCAAACTTATGCTTTTACAAACATTCACGAATTGCTTTTAGTCATATAGATTTGTATATTAAAAACAATAAATGATGTAATCAAGTTATTTTTTTCAAGCACCAACTGTGAGACGCTAATAACTGTAAAATTTGAAGTTGTTCGTTTATAGTCCATAGTATCAGTACAGAAATGATTGTACTATATGATTGAGATTATACTGTAGTATTTGAAACTTGAATAGCAGCTAGAAATAATGAAATTAACATATAAATTATTTATTATACATAAGAAATAAAATTTTGAATTCTATTATTTGACTTAAGGATGTAAGGGGTGTCAAATAACATCTAAGACTTGAGACATCTAAGGCAACCTCACCTGCACGTGGTGCACCCTGCTCAATAACGAACGAGGCAATGGCGAAAGCGGGGTGGTAGAGCTTTACAGCCTGACTGGGTCGCAACCACCATGTATATGGCGAAGAAGTTTGTCATAGTGATTCGCTTTTGCGGGTCGCGTTTCGGGATCAGCCTGTGCATATCCAGCTTTTCGCCGGCCGGCATGACAACGGCGACCGGCGATGGATAGTGTGTCACTCGGTGGGGTCACCAATGTTTTAGAATTGTACTGTGCTTACCATCAGGCGCAGTGCAGTCATTTTGCCGTACTACTATAAAAAAAAACAAATAAAACTTACAAAGTACTCACAAATCTATAATTTTATCTGGTGTACTCTCGTATTAATAAAATAATTTTGAATAATGTTTTACATTATATAATATGTTAAAGCTTTAATTTTTCGTTAAAAAAATACTATTGGGCTAAATAGGATTACAGAACTCGTACTAGAAACTCCGTTAAAATTATTAATGTTTATACTGCCTCTTTATTAGAACGTAAAACAGTAGGAAAGTTGGCTGAATATAGACCTCGTAAGGCAAATTTGGACTATGTACCATTTGCATATACGTATACTACGATCTGACCCGGCCACGTGTTGCTGTGGCTCAGTGTGATAAAGAAATTTGAAATTAAAACGTTACGTCATCTATGAGATATCTATAACAGTCGGTGCTACAGTTTTCTGTCAACAAACTAATTTAAAGCGCCATCTGTTCGAAACTTGTGAAACTTACAATTAACAACAATAATCAACATTGACAATAATTAAATTTGTAATTTAAAAATATTAAGGTCGTTAATTGAAATATGTCTGCTGTTATTCTATCTCTCAAACTTAACCAAATTATACATAAATTCCATCTTTCATGAAGATTGGTTGAGTAGTTTCGAAGTTCATCGTAGACATCATGACACTGGATTTTTATATATTTTGAAGATATTCATAGAACAAATTCATCCTTAAAGCTTGTATATTATTGATACATAACTTGAATTGGACGTTTTAAAGCGGTTGTTTAGGTATTTCTGTTATTTTTATTGTTGGGAGATATACAAACAGGGAACGGTGTTGACCTTTCATTTGTACACGTTAATTACAAATGTAATGTAAAATGTAAATTGCATTTTTTTAAACAACAGACTCTTGAGACTTTTGTATTATAATGTAAATAAAATTACCCACTTTTTAATTAATTTTTGAAATTAAAAAAAAATGATTGAATTACCTGGCAACTATGTGCCAGAATAAGTTCAATGCATATGTTAGTTCGTTATTTATATTAATTTAACTGTTCAGAAACTGCTACTGCTTTTATATGCCGAGCTTTTGCTGGTAAACGTATGTCGAGTTATTGTCTGTGCCACACCTTAGGGCTGGATAGTGTTGCGACATAATTTACACACGTGTGTTATGCAATTGTCGCGTGGACGGTGTCGCGCTTACAGACACTAGTAATGTCACTTTATCGATAAAGAATTTAGAGTGTATATTTTTTTATTTAATACTTTTCTTTTATACTTTATAGTTTTTGGCATTTTGATCAGAATCTCATCTGATGTTAAATGACGTTAAGACTATGAAGAAAACAGCTCTCAATCATAATTGTAGGGAACTCTATATATTGTAATCTACTGAGTACTTTGCGATAGTAACTTTAGGCTGGTAGGTAAGTTAAGCGGGAATTCTAATATAGCTAATATTCTACCACTACACTATCGAAATCAAAATATCCTTTATTGAATTTAGGCCCTGAGAAGGCGCTTATGAACGTCGAAACAACCACTGCACCGGTTCGAAGACCAACCTAGTCATCGAGAAGAACCGGCAAAAAACTCGATCTGGTTAATCTCTACATTTCTATGTTTATATTTTTACAAAACATAAATAGATTCATTCGTTTTAGTGGATGCACAGAGAGGGGCGTCAATTCCAGACATCACCATCGTTCACATATTGATCCACCCTGTAATAATAGCCTTTAGATATTAAAACCCGCGTGACATGGCTCTTGAACTCACTATCCGTCAAATCGGTAATGTGTTTTAGGGCTTTGTGATAAAACCTAACACTATTACCTAACAAACTGTTAAACTATAGAAACTTCTATGAAACTACGAAAGCATTTTTACAATAAATGAAGTCGAGGACACCAGTTTTTCTATATGTAAAATATATTGCTGATACCCGCGACTTAGTATGCGTCGTTTATTATCTAAACAATCTATTTTGTGTATAAAGGAAAATCTATAAGCATCACACCTCATACTTCCGCTTCTCCACGAAAAGAAAGGCCTATAAAAGTCGTAGTTTCTTTAAACTTTAATAGCTTTATATTAAATGAAACTATCGCGATAATTTTTTGGATAAGAACCAACCGTCTGAGATGTAAAGCTACAAAAATTTGATCGAATCCTATTGAGTTGAGTTATTAAATAATACACGCACCATGGCAGACATCTTTAATTTTATTTATATAGATATATCTTTTAAAAAAAACTACTGTATGAATCTGAATGTAGTTTTCAGAGTAATCTATACTAATATTATAAAGCCGGAGTGTTTGTTTGTTTGGTCGGACGAGCTAATCTCAGGAACTACTGATCTGATTTGAAAAATTATTTTAGCGTTGGATAGCTCGTTTATATATCATCACGCTAAGACTAATAGGAGCGGAGCACCAATGAAGAATGTTTTAGACTAAAGTAACTATTCCACGCAGACGAAGTCACGGGAATAGCTAGTATAGTAATTAACCAAATGACTGATATACAAGAAGAGATATTACAATGTTTTTAAATATACAGTAAGTAGAAAAGGTTTAATTAAGATTAAAGAAATTAAAAGAATATTCACTTTTAATTCAAGTAAACACGTAATACCAGTGTATTATTAAAAACATATTCACGTGAATAAAAACTTGTGTATCGACTAGTGTTAACGCGTTAATATATATTTTTCAACTTTGACATATGTAACTGAGATTGTCACCAATAGATGGCGCCCCCACGGTTTGAAACTGGATATCGAAAGGTGTGTCAACATATGTTAGTCTGTAATATTTTAGTTTAATAAATATCTCGGCCTAACAAGTGTTTTCATTGACAAGTCATAAATATCTGCAGAAAATTAGGACCGTTTTTGGAATAAATTGTTAAACGCTGTACAACTAGTCGATAATAATTGTAATATTAATCGATGGTGATTATACACGTTTGTAATATGTAATGACATCACTACTAACCTGATCCCAGCTCGAAGCAGGGCGCGGTTGCTCGCCTTGCGCGGCACATACGCTCTGTCATATGTTTTGTTTATAGCGACAGCAAAACAATCAAACATTATTACTCATTTTTTATATTCCCACACGAAATAGCTGTCGTTATTAGCTGAATACTGATTAATCATCTGTCCGTATGTATATATACTGACTAGTATTATAAACGTCGAAGTGATTTTTTTTGTTACGCTTTCACACCGTAATTACTTAACCAATCGTAACGAAATTTTGCATACACGTTCTCAAAGATACAAAGAAGGACACGGGGTACTTTTACCTAGAAAATAAAACTGTTCCCAAGGTATAGGTTCAATTTATTTCAACGCGAGTGAAGCTGCTGGCATGAGCTCAGTTTATTAAACAAATGAATAAATCTGATAAATTGAAGGTCACACATAATAAAGTATTAGAGACAGGACAGATTATTTTGTTTATTTTTCTATGTCAAAGTGTAATATGATAAAAATCTTTTATCTTTGGATTGAGTCAGAATAGCATACAATTGTCTACGGAGCTAAGATAGATGATCCAAATTTTCATTTAGAAACTGAATGGTAAATTCAAGGAGATGATTTTTTTTTAATGGCTAGACGTTATTGTTCTAATATTCTTTATAATTTCACCCGGCTTAATGGTGGATGGGGAAAGCATTTAGCCGAATTAGTAACTAGCGCAAGTGTGTCAAAGACGGTTGCTTTTCATGTAAATACTACCCATTCGAAATTAATTAACTACCCAAATGATTTATATAATTACATATGTATACATTTATGCGACATACATGCTGTATATATGCATTTAGAAAACAGTTTTAGCTAAATCTAATTGCCAATTAAAATCTCAATCTGTTATCTAGAAACTATTTAGCGATATCTTCTATCATTAGGCTCTTACGAAATACATCATTAGAGAGTAGTTTTTTTGCATATAACTTAGTACTTTATTCGGACACCTTGTCGATCATCGTAGGTTCCACCCTTTACATATAAGCTGGCACTTTTTTTAAATCATGATAAGGCTTTTTCTTAATCCGCCTGGCTAGCTGCAATCCTCTAGTTGAAAATCAGTGGCCAGATACCTATTCGTGTGTTCCGGCAGCTTTACTGGAAAGCCAGTCTCAATTTTAGCACGTATACCGTGCTAGACCACATCGACATTTAAAAAGGGATGAAATTGTGGTCACAGGTCAAACGCTACAATCTATAAAAGATAAAAAAAGTACTGAATAAGTGTCGTTATATTTCACAATGAGTTAAATCGAATTTTAATTTATATATTATAACATGTTTATTTTTTATGATTCCCAGTTTTTATAGAGCGTAAACGATGTTTCAATTTTATCGTTCATAGGGTTATTAGTGTTTTTTTTACGATATTCATATTTTGGAAAATTGTAAAGTCTTGAAAAATAACGTAAAATATATGATATAGCAAATATTTAATTTAGCTGATTTTGAAATATAACGACCCGTATGTAATGTATTAAATACTGTTTTTTTTAATGTTATTTTTGGCAACCAAGCTTCCAGATTATTACTGCCATTGTCGAGTAATTAATAATATTACAAGTGTCCTGTGATTATTTCAATGTTCCAATAAAATGGCGGCTCCCTTGTTAGAACTTTCCATGGAGTTTTTGTGGCATCTTAGAATTCCTGTTCCGTGGTATTATTTTCCATTCACGTCACTTACGCACAATACCCGAACTGTATTACGTAGAAAACCATCAATTTTACAAAATACAGAGTCAAATAACACAAGATTATGAATAAAATCCACTACATGACCGACCAAAATCCAGCTAAATATTGTTGAAAGTGCCTACATTTAAAATGATAGTTTTTTTGTCTATGCAAAAAAGAAAACTTTTTGTCTATGTCGTCCTTCGTAGTTCTTGTGAAGTGAAATAATGTACATTTTTAAAACTTGTATCGTGGTATAATTTCTGCAAATGAAATAACTATTTACACGACCCGACTTTGCACCAGTGTAACAAAGAAGAAAATGAGTTATAAAATAGATTGATAACTGAATACGTAAATTTGATTATTTTGTTAATATTTTAGAAGATAATTCTATTGTCTTCCGATTTAATCACTCACTTTTTATATGAAATTTTTTGAACCAAATTGTTCATTTTTCCGTACCACAAAATAAATAATCAGCCAAGAGCACACGTTATGAAGTGATGCGCTCACATATATTCAGCAATTATTTTTTCTAGCTGAGTCAACGACTTCGTCCGCGTGGAACCTTATATTAAAAAACAGTAATAAATTCATCTGACTGTATTACGTTCATTTATTTTCCTCTGACACGTAAGTCCCGTCGTCATTAAATTTACAAAACTTTTGATACAATACAAATACTAAAGTATTTTAGTATTTTAGCAGTGATGCGTGTCCAAACAAACAGATAAAAAGACATTTCTAAAAATGTTTGAAATGTATTTTATTACTTATTTCAATACACCTGCAACTATTTTTTTTCACAAAAATCTTAAATGTACAGGCATGTCAGATTTACACATAAATATATTCTTATATTTATTCTTATTCTTATATAAACTAGCGGGCCCGGTAGACGTTGTCCCACCCTGATTAAAAATATATCCTTGACAAATTATATACCAAAACGTTCCTCGTGAATTACTTTATCCATTGGTGAAAAGCGCATGAAAATCCGTTCAGTAGTTTTTGAGTTTATCACGAATAGACAGACAGACAGACGCGGTAGGGGACTTTAGTTTATACTATGTAATGATTACTTCTGTACGTGTGTATGTCACTGAACTCCTCCTAAATGGCTGGACCGATTTTGATGAAATTTTGTGTGCGTCGATCCAAGAATGGTTTAGATTCACAATTAGACTCGGTAGGTGGCACTGCGGTTGAATTTTAGTTTTTTAAAGTTTTTTAGATTTTTTATATTATATTTTTTAGATTTAATTTTTTTTATCAATGCAGGACAACGTCCGCCCGGACTGCTAGTTATATGTATAGATCGAAATATTTCAAAAAAAAGTATAATGAAACATAACAGTTTGCTGAATTACCATTCTCTGACATATGACTTCATATTTCTTATTTAAAGGTTCAATATTTAGTTTCCAAAATAACATAGTTCTTTTGTGTAAGGGGTGTCTTTGGGGTGTAAGGGGTGTCGAATAACATGTAAGACTTGAGACACTCAAGCCAACCTGACCTGCGCGTGGTGCATACCCTGCTGAATAACGAAGTAGGCAATGGCGAAAGCGGGGTAGTAGGGTTTTGCAGCCTGACTGGGTGGCAAACAACCATGTATATGGCTAAAAAGCCCGTCACAGTGATTCGCTTCTGCGGGTCGCGTTTCGGGATCAGCCTGTGCATATCCAGCTTTTCGCAGGCCGGCATGACAGCGGCGACCGGCGATGGGTAGGGTGTCACTTGGTGGTAGCCATTGTTTTTGGATTGTACTGTGCTTACCATCAGGCACAGTGCAGTCATTTTGCCGTGCAACAATTTAAAAAAAAGTAAAAGGTCTCATTTACAATGTTTTATCTCTTCTAAATAACAACATCACAAAAATCACAGTCAAGCTCCTTAAAGCCTTTGTTTAATTTACATTTTTATATTATATGTATGTGATTGTTCGAACAGTGCTGTCGCTACAAAGTATCAAACCAATAGTGATATATTAAAGTATGAGATAATTTTACGTTATATGTTATCAGCGAAACGATTCAAAACGTCCATCATACTTACAGCTTGCATTGTACTATATTATTATCTATATCATTAATTGGACCGTGTACTTTATCTCAAATAAATATACAGTGGGATTTATTTTTAAATGGAACCTTTTACACCGCAACCTCGGTGTGTCGAACTTCAAGCGGGGCGTGAAAATAATGGAGTTATTTATGTTTCAACTAATAAAAGAATTTTGAATAAGATTTTATAGGAAAACTAGCTTTTGCACATGGTTTTCGCTCAAGCAATTAGGATAGCAATTAGTTAGGATGTTCGACTTTCAAAGGTGCAAATTCTTTATTGTCGTTGTTGTAAAACATTTTATTGTCGGTTACATTATTAAAGTTGGTAACTTATTCATTCTACCATAGGTATTTTTATTGTGTAAATTCTTTAAATGAAATAGTTTAGAGTTTCCGACGGTGAGCGTTAGTGGCTGCAACACAGTTACCACAACAGTCACTAACATTCATCCTTACTAATTAATCCTTATTAATTAATCCTTATTAATTATAAACGCGGAAGTAACTCTGTCTGTCAGTCGCGCTTTTACGCCAAAACTAGTGAACCGATTTAAATGAAAGTTGGTACACAGATAGTCTAGAGCCTGAGAAAGGACATACGCTAGTTTTTAATGCGAAAATAGGGTTGTAAGGGGTTGAAAGGGGGGATGAAAAGTTGTATGGCAGTATCGTCATTTTTAGAGCTAAAAACCTGAGACTTATTTCTTAGGTTGTTGATACGATATAAATAAATATGACATTCAAATTTTGTAAAAGATTTACCCTCAATGGTGTAAAATAATAATAGGATATAGGGGATGAAAGTTTGTATGGAAATATGTAAGGTTCCACTCCGATTTGAAAAATTATTACAATGTGAGATAGTTCATTTATCAAGGAGGGCTATACTTCAGGGC
Source organism: Antheraea pernyi (assembly GCA_015888305.1). NCBI lineage: Eukaryota > Metazoa > Arthropoda > Insecta > Lepidoptera > Saturniidae > Antheraea > Antheraea pernyi. The sequence goes on along the minus strand of MU158830.1, from coordinate 460,235 downwards.
ACCAATGTAGAATGTTTTAAAATCGTTTTTTTTCCTTTTGAGAGCATCAGCTGCGTGTTAGTTAGCCCAAAGTCATTATTCCAGCCGAAAGAAGTCTCGAGCAGAAGCTGTGTACTTGTATCACTTGAAAAGTAATCATTACGTAGTATAAAATAAAGTCGCCTACCGCGTTTGTCTGTCTGTCTTTTCGCGATAAACTCAAAAACTACTGGACGGATTTTCTTGCGGTTTCCACCAGTAGGTAAAGTCATTCATGAGGAAGGTTTTGGCATATAGTCTGTCCAGGATTTTTTTTTATTATCAGGGCGGGACAACGTCTGCCGGGGCCGCTAGTATAATATAAAGGTTAATATTTTTGCAAGTTATAGATGGAGTATATCTATATCTAGTGAAATATCTTGAAGGGAAGTACCAATTATTTCAACACATCGAGGATTCCCAATAACCAGTAATACATAGATATATTGAAGGAAAGGTAAAAATTATTTCTTTCGATTTGTAGAGGTTTTCGATTTACCGAGGTTGGATTTATCAAGTTTCTACTGTATATGCCTTTCACTTCTCAATATGTAGGAGGAAAATATAATTAGTTTAACCAATGACCTCTGTATATTTTACTAAGCAGATAATCAAAATCAAAAACACTTTATTCAATTTAGGCCCTAAGAAGGCACTTATGAACGTCAAAACTACCACCGGTTCGGAAAACAACCCAGTCATCGAGAAGAACCAGCAAGAAACTAGATCTGGTTTATCTTTTTAACAAATATATATAATATTTAGAATAATAATGCACAGAGATGAGTCAATTCCAGACATCACCATCGTTCACATATTCACTCTATTTGACACAAATCGGAAATTTGACGGCAAATCGGTAATGTCGCTAATAAAGGGTTTATTAGGGTTTATAACAATTTGGGATTCGGTGTCGTGCGGATTGAAAGGTTAGCAGATACCATAGAGTGATTAGTACCGCTCATAGTAACATACATTTCGTAAAAGGTAAATAAGATAGATATATTAACAAGTCTAAACTATTTGATTTAGTTTAAAACCAGTTTAATATTTAGTATTTTAAATTATTGTAAAAGCATTATTTAAATTATTGTAAAAACGTTATTCAAATTATTGTAAAAGCATTATTTAAATTATTGTAAAAACATTATTCAAATTATTGTAAAAGTATTATTTAAATTATTGTAAAAGCGTTATTTAAATAATTGTAAAAACGTTATTCAAATTATTGTAAAAGCATTATTCAAATTATTGTAAAAGCATTATTTAGATTATTGTAAAAGCATTATTTAAATTATTGTAAAAGCATTATTTAAATTATTGTAAAAGCATTATTTAAATTATTGTATAAACGTTATTCAAATTATTGTAAAAGCATTATTTAAATTATTGTAAAAGCTATATTTAAATTATTGTAAAAGCATGATTTAAATTATTGTAACAGCTTTATTTAAATTATTGTAAAAGCATGATTGAAATTATTGTAAAAGCATTATTTAAATTATTGTAAAAGCTTTATTTTAATTATTGTAAAAGCATGATTTAAGTTACTGTAAAAGCATTATTTAAATGACTGCAAAAACATTATTTAAATTATTTTAAAAGCGTTATTTAAATTATTGCAAAAGCATTATTTAAATTTTTATAAAAGCATTTCGGTTAGGTACACTTTTAGGCAACCAATCTTCCTGTAGATTGTTACTGACATTACCGAGAGTATTACTTTCCAGCCACAGCACTTGTGCACAATAACAGAGCTATATTATGTAAAATGCCATCAACATTACAAAATATAGGGCCGAATAACTCAAAATTATGAATAACATATAAAATCCACTACATGATAGACTCAGATCCCGCAAAAAACAAAATTCACTTTATCACGTTTCTTATTGCAGTTTTACTTCAATGGTGCGAAAACATTTCAACCAAACACTGTGCCTTCAATGGTGCGAAAACATTTCAACCAATCACTGTGCAGTAAGCGCACAGTGATTGGTTGAAATGTTTTCGCACCATTGAAGTAAAAACTGTTATTCGTGTGATACCTGAGTTACTATTGGTTGATATCGACGTTATTGAATTAGATTGGCAGTTGCAAATTGCCCTACAATTTTGTACCCATAGTGCATATGTTACTTTAATTAAAGATTTTTGGCTGTTTTTACTTTCTTTTTAAATTTTATTTTTGCAACCAATCTTCTGCGATTGTCGAGTAGGTAATCATATTTCAATCATATTATAAGTTTCTACTTTACAAGTTACTCCTCCTAAACGGCTGGACATATTTCGATGATTTTTTTTTATGTGTGTTCAGGTGGATTCAAGAATTTAGATTCACAATTGGATCCTATAGTTTTTGACGTTATTGCCTTCATGGCGGTTTCATTCCGGTCCCCTATCGCCATCTTTAAGTTATAATCCACAATATGCCGCGCCGGAGCGTCCATGGCCCGATGGATGAACCTACTAACCGCGTCATCAGTCACGTCGGTATAGTAGACACAGGTGTGAGTGTGTCTGGATATTGCCACTATAGCATGTGAAACACTATCGTGGATTTGCATCCTTCTGCCCTTTGTTTGCAGGATCACCACCGATTTGAAGGTCAATCCCTGAGATTCGTGGACTGTCAGAACACGCGATCCTTCCCCTGCCCCGTAGCCCTTGTTTATCAGGGCTTTTTTCTCTTCTTGTGTGTGTACCAGGAAGAGAGTGTCGGGGGTGTGTGAGGATATTTGTTCGCCCTGATAACCCTTTATGCTCAGAGATCTCACTATCGGTTTCGGTGAGTATATACCGTCGTATACTTGACTCAGTGCATAGGCTACATCCATCGGGTTCCTGTATGTACAAGTGAGCTGTTGGTCAATACCAGCTACGGCCGTTGGTCTGCTATAAGCCATCCGAAATAAGTTTTCCCGATCAATGTAGGGTAGTTGGTTGACATCTCCGATGAGGAGAATTTCGCTTGCTTCCGCCAGCCGGCCGGCAGTCAGGATGGTCCCGAAATGGTTCATGAGAGCTTCATCCACGATTAACCTTGGACGCTTATCGTGCTCTCTGAAACCATTTACCAGTATTGACGCCATGGTGCGCACCCGCTTTTCGGCTTTTTTGCCGTGTGCCTGCACCAGTTTCTCCTGTAAGTCTTTTGCCGCCTCGGTTGTGGTGGTCGCCACAGCGTCCTTCTCCACATCGAAGTTTTTAATTAACCACGTAGTCTTTCCACAGCCTGGGACCCCGTTCGTCCATTTGATCTTGGGTGTCATCTTGGTGCTTTCCGCCACTGCTGGATTTAGAAACCTCGAGGTGGTTTTTACCCTCTCGAGAATCTTTTCTTCAAGCATGATTCTTGTGCACCGAGCGACTACTACGATTGGATCCTCCGGGGGCGCTTCGAACTTCTGAGGTTGAGTTGCTTCCCGTGTCTCATTTTCTTTCCCTAGTACGAAACCGCTGGTGGAATTGTAAGCGGTCATGTAGCTACCCGTCATTACTCCTGCTATGACTTGGGCAGTGTCGTTGTTATAGATGGCCGCTTCCGCTTCCTCTAGTCTAGCATCTCTCAAGTCCACGAGTCCCAGATGGTGGGCCTCTAGGATTTGTGTACACGTCAGTGTGTTTACTTTAATCGTGGCTTCGAGTATGGCTTTGAACTCGAGTATAGCATTTTCCATATGATCCAGTGGTCCCGAGACAGGAATTTGGATGGGTGGGATGACTTGCCCCATGTCCGCTCTGGTTTTCTGTAACTGCGGCTTAAATTTGACCTTTGGAACTCTCCTCCGAAGACGGTCTATCGCTTCCTGTTGTGTATTTCTGGTATGTCTATGGGTTTGGGACATCAATATTTGTGTTATTGTTGAGGATGAACTTCTGTCGGGTTTTCCTTCTCCAGATGTTTTTGCGGCCTCTGCTCGTTCGGCTGTTATTTTTGCTTGTAAGCGTTCGGCTCCGCTTTGCTCAGCGTACCCGAGGTCAAAAATAGGTTTCCCTGTGTTGTAAGTAGGGTTTTTACCGGGAGTCTTTCTGTGCAGTAAGAAGTCCAGACAAGCGCCTCTGTCCTCGTAAGCAACTATTTCATGGTGCATCGATGCGTTTATGCAGCCCAGTAAATCGGCTACCTCGCCCTTCTCGTATGCGACTGCCATAGCGTCGACACTAATTCTGCGAGATGTTATATGTTCGCTTGATCCCACGTCACCGATTCGGGATAGCAATATACATGCCTGTGAGAATGGCGTTTTGTTTGCCCATGCAAGCAGTGCTATAATCTTGTTTTTGATTCGCACTAGCCTGCATGTGAGACCCGCTACCATGGTCACTGGCAAAGCGTCAAAGGTTTTTCGCTTCATTGCTATTCTGGATGTGCTCCCGTTTATCAGCTTGGCAAGACCGGGCGAGACCGCAATGCGACTCCGGGGGTTTACTATGCAGAAGCTTATGCCGAGGGTTTCGTAGTTGTTGTCCATGAAGAGGGCCACTCCTCGGGTTCTGATTCCTGGTACACCTCTATCGCCGTATGCCAGAAGTTGCCCCACTGACAAGTGTTGCGTAAGTTGAGGCCCGAGTATAGGATTAGGATTATTGATCGATATTGTGGGCGTCTGTAGAGGTTGCCCCGGTGTGCAGCTTTTGTTTGCCTTGGCCGCTATGTGGAATATCTTCTCCGCAAATTGGAGGAATGTGGGCCTGCTATCATTTTCTGCTAGGATGGCATGCAGGTTTGGCAGGTTAAGAGTAATGTCCAATTGCGTTTGGAGATCCAGCCTGGCGGCCGAAAATCTTGGGCATTCGAGTAGTAAGTGCCACACTGTCTCCCTCTCTTGGGGGTCACACACACAGTTTGGATCGTCCTTTAGCCTAAATCTGTGGAGATATTCTGCTATTCCTCCATGTCCTGTCAACATCTGCACATGAGTAGCGGACCACTTCACTTTCCTCGTCAACCGGTAAGCCTTGGATATGTCCGGGAGGAGGGTCTTTGTGATCACGCCTGTGCTGGAGGAGTTATATCGGTCCTGCCTATATGGATAGTCCGTATATGGATCCTATAGTTGGCTCTGCGGTCTGACTCTAACCTAATTTTTTTATTATGTCAGTTAGTGTCTCAAAAATCCGGCACTTCAGTAGTCCGATACGTCCAATAACCCTGCACCCTACGCTCACGCTTCCCCCACCCCTTTCTTAATTTCATTCCGTGCTTGGGTACCGGTATCATTATAACCTCCAAAAATTTCATACAGTTTTTCTATACACTCCAATGATCCGACATATCCTTACTTTTCAAAATGCCGGGTTAGTGAGACTCTACTGTATTTTCTGAAAATATATTGCCTAATGTGAAAATGGTATTAAACAAAGTTGCGAGTTTAGTATAGGGTAATTTAGAATTTAATTTTCCATATGCTGTCAAATTAATATCTCGTAACCGGTCTGTAATAATTGCCCAAAGTTCGCGCTTGTCAATAATATGCTAATGTATACAGCTTTTGTAGCCGGAGCAAGATATACTGACCCACACATATGTGCATTCATGGCGACAACGCACTAAAACTATGTCAAGGTCGACAACTGATTTTTAAAAGATTTTTTTCTGATTGGCGGTTACTGCATTCGCGAATACAACTGTATCGCACTAAGTCTTTACATACATTTTCATACAATTTCTCTATTTTACTGACTACAAGTATTTATTGTGATAGAGTTCTAAGGCTTTTTCCCCCGTGCTGAACACAGATCGATGCAATCACGTTTTATAATTATTATTACTTATGACGTTTTTTTTTGTTTTCAATATGGCGACAGGGTTAACCAGTTGGCGCGAAAATGTACAGGTACACTAGGTACTAGAGTTGTCAGGAATACTATGGAATTCTTCTAATTACTACCACTTTATTATTTTTATATTACTTATTTTCCCTCCCTACATATATGAAATTTAACAGTTTTTTATTGATATTTCATATATTATTTACTATAACTTACACTGAGTTCTAGCTGAAAATCAGTGCTTATTTGTTTTTATGACAATTTAGCATAAGTGCTGAGGTGGACAGCTTTTTCATAATGCTGCGATGTGGTGATTTTTATTCACTTTTATGTCATATAATGTATTATGAATAAACTATTTCTTTTTTATTTTTATATAATAACTAGCTACTAGCCGCGGCTTTTCCTGCGCGGTATATTATCTTAATAATATATATTTATATATATTACTCTTCTGAACGTGTATATGTGATTTTTTTTTAAATGTGAAACATCTATAGACGAGGGTAGGCATGATTGTAGGCGTGGCGAGACGTGGCGACGCGATGCCATGCGCAATCTCTCTTGCCGCACTTAGTTCGCAAACCTATAGTGTATACAGTGTTGTTTACTAGTTACACATATGTTTCGCACCTACCAGGCGTCCCGTGACGGCTCAATTTTTGTATGATACAATGAGGCAAACGAACAGGTGGGTCACCTGAAGTTAAGTGATCAATACCAATTGCTTGCAATACCAGAGGAGTCGCAAGTGTTGTGGGAGGAGGGGGGAAGGGGAATAGGAAAGGGGGAAGGGAAGGGGAGGTGAGTATCCAGCGCTCTCACTGACCGAACGAAACGCAACAATGCAAGCATTGTTACTTCACGTGGGTGTTTCTGTGGGTCGGGTGGTAGTACCCCGAGCGAGCCGACCCATTCATGTTGAAACCAGTGATAGCTTCAGCGTGGCTCTACCACCAATAAGATTGTAATGGCACCCATCCTAGACGGCTGGACGGATATTGATGAAATTTTTTGTACGTGTACAAGTGGATTCAAGAATGGTTAAGGTTCACAATTGGATCAAGTAGGTGGGGCTGTTTCAATATTTTTTTATTATTTACAGGGGCAGGACAATGTCTGCTGGGTCTCTAGTATAGTAGGTATAAATAAAAATCAATTGCCGAATATAAATAATCGCGTCACTTCCAAACGGATACACCTATTTTTTGTACGTGTAATTTAAAAATCTCCACATAAAAGTGAATGAGACTAGGGGAGATAGGGGTGAAGGAAAACATCGTATGGAATCATAGCATGGTGGTAGAGCCTTTAAAGCAAAACTTCTTTAGGCACGACTAGGAGGTAACTGGACGACAATGCAACGGAAGTCCGTTACGGCAATGTGGCGTCACGTTTCTGTACCATCCGGTTTTTAAATATTTTTGATTTTGTCAATAAATAGTTTACAAACAATTCAATCAGTCAAAAATTTAATATCGAATAAACAAAAAATAAAAATTGAATAATAATAAAAACCATAAAATCAAATTAATTATGTATAAATGGACGCATGACCGTGCTGCCAACTGGTTACAATGTAAGTGAGCAACAAGTTAAATCAACGATTCATTATCTGTAGTACGCTCTATTAGCTAATTCGGAACTTAAATAACACAGGAAATATTATCAGCAAGTCTTTGTTATAAAGTAAATAATATATAGAAAAGTACTAACAGACTACTATGATAAGTAACGAATTAAATTACAATAGAAGTTTTGGTTCGGTTTACGTCAAAGAACTTTTACTTCAATCGCGTTTGACGGTTACACGCACTATTTTTTTGCCTGACTGGCTACCACCCTCAAGTTGAAAATCTATAGACAAGCACATGTTGGTGTGTTCCGGCCCGCGCACTTGAAAGCCTGTGTCCTCTCTAGGTTTAGCATGTTTACCGTCGTAGATCGGGGTGTAAGGGGTGTCGAATATCATCGAAGAGCCAAGCCAACCTCACCTGCACGTGGTGCACCCTGCTGAATAACGGACGAGGCAATGGCGAAAGCGGGGTGGTAGGGTTTTACAGCCCGCGTGATTTGTCGTTGCCGAGCGTGGTTTCGGCAATGCTCGGCAGCAACCGGGCTTGGCGAGCGATGACCTCCTCGCAGAAGGAGACGGCGGAGAGGGCCCGCGAGGTAGACCCTCTAAGTGACCCTCTCCGCCACCGTAGTCGGACCTGGGGGGATGGGCCGGGGGCCCATCTCCTCATTGCACAGATCCGGCGGACGAGGGGAGGCGGCTGGTGTGTACCCAGTCTGCCTCTCTATAGGTAGGAGCCCGGCGGTGACCTTCCGCCGGGCGGACCGTTGGGGCGGCTCTACGAGGTTGATTAGCATTGTACGATCCCTTGCCGCCCCAACAATCACGGTCTGTCGGTACACCGTGGGGTTTTGGTCTGTGCGAGTCGGACATAAAAGGGAGGGTGGCGTATCCACAAGGGATATCCCCACGTTAATAAAAAAAAAAAGGTTTCACAGCCCGACTGGGTCACAACCACCATGTATATGGCGAAAAAGCCCGTCATAGTGATTCGCGTCTGCGGGTCGCGTTTTAGGATCAGCCTGTGCATATCCAGCCTTTCGCAGGCCGGCATGACAGCGGCGACCGGCGATGGATACTGTGCCACTCGGTGGTCGCCATTGTTTTTGGATTGTACTGTGCTTACCATCAGGTACAGTGCAGTCATTTTGCCGTGCTACAATAAAAAAATATATATATAAAAAAAAATCGTCAGATATCATAAAAAAAATAGTGATTAAAGCCTCTATAAAAGTAAAAAAAATTTTTGGAATGAAGCAGTTTATCAATATAACTGCCAATTATGGCATTAGCGTTACGTCATCGCGAGAAACTTTCATTTAACCTCAAAAGTCTCCACAAGCAGTGCGATCTTTACTCCAGTCATTAATCATAATTTTTTTCATTGTAAAACTATGACAAAAATTTTAATCTCTCATATTGTTTACTTAGCTAAATTGACTTACTATATTCTCGAGTTCTTATTCTTTTGAAGTTAGTTTTGTTTGCTAGGTTTTTAAATTATAAATTGCTGCAATTTTAAAATATCGATTAGTAATTTTGTCATCGTAAAAGGTCACGTCTGCAGCCTTCACCCTTTAGCAAACTACGTTTAATGTATTGTTTAATTCAGTATAATTTATTTACAGAAGCTGATAGTTTGTGAACAAAAATACTACATAGAGCGCTCTAAAATTTACGGGAACTGGATTACATTAAGATTATTTAAAAACTAATTACATTTCGAAACGAAACTCTTTAGCTTTAAAATGCAGTTAAACTATGTATTCACCGCTATCTTTTTCATTTTTACGCCATTTTAAATATTGCGTGTCTACGTTACCATGAATTTAACTTGTAAATATGTTGGAAGTATGATTTACTACGATTTTAATATCTAGACGGTCCAAAGCCATAAAGGTTTAATATAATTTAATATAATATAATAATTTAATATAATAATAAGCTCCATGCAAACGAATGCAGATCTCATAAGGCACAGGTTAAGAGACTCTTGGCGGTATAAAATAAATGATGTATTGCAAAATATAATGTATTTCTAAAATATTTATTGGTTTATTCGAACTTTATTTCATTTGAAATCATGAAATTTAATAAAAAAAATTAAAAACATGACATAACGACATTTTGAGATATAGGTCTTATAAAATCAACAGAGGGGTTAATCGGATGCAATAACCATTAGATCAAGTATGTGGTATGTTGACACATTAAAACTAAGCCCAGTTAATCTGAAACCAGAATGCATTGGTTGGTACCATTGAAACCAGTTCGTTTATTAACACACAATGGTGACCGATGAGGTCATTGGACACAATTCCATATTTAAAAAACACTTTAGTTTTTTAATGCACCGTAATAGGCAATGGCAAACTTTTATTAATTACAAAGGCCTTTATATTTATTTTGTTTGACACGTATATTAGAACTAGTTGTGCCCGCGACTCCGTCCACGTTGTACATCGTATATCTATATTCGAGAAACATTATAGCTACGTTCAATTTTGACGGATGCACCGTGAGAGGTGTAAGTTCCAGACATCAAAATTGTTCATATATTTAACCACCCTATACTAAACGTTCTCTTTTTGTTGTTTCGATGTATAAACTATTACCATACCCAATTTCATCCAGTAGTTTTTGCGTGAATCATGTACTCCTGTGTGAATCATTGATAGTAAGCCTCACTACGGCATTTTTTCTTTAAAATGTTCAATGTACTCTTTTCGACCCGTTAGCGTTATATATGTATGGATAATGGTTGAATATGGTGCAAATAAGTGACTATACTCGAACTAGAATTAGTTTAATGGTTCAATAAAATACTTATCATAAGAATTTGTATTTTACATTTGTAAATGTGTTCCAGTTGTCGCTGCGATATTCAAATTGCAACTGTCTTAGATCTAATTTATTACTTATTTATAAACCCGTTTAAATCGATTTTGTAGGTGGTAGAGCCACGATGAAGCTATTACTGATTTCAGCATGAATGGGCTCGTCTGGGGTAGTACCACCCTTTCACAGAAAACCGACGTGGAGTAACAGCGCTTGCATTATTGCGTTTCGTTCGGTCAGTGAGAGTGCCGGAGGCCGACCTCCCCTTTCCTTTCTTCTCCCCCCTACTCCTTCCCCTCCTTCCCGCAAATACAAGCTGGTAACGCACTTGCGACTCCCCTGGTGTTGCTAGTGTCTATAAACGGCGGTGATCACTTAAAATCAGTAAATCAGGTGAAAACCCGCTTGTTCGTTTGCCTTCTATAATATAAAAAAATAAAAATAGAGAATTGAAAGTTTCTCGAATACTTTCTTACATTTTTGTTCTTCTTACCCTTATCCCACTTAAATAGGGTCGCACAACATGTTTTCTTTTTCACTCTCCCCTGTCTGATTTCATCTCAGTTTTCATACCTTTATATTCATATAATTTTTCACATAATCCATCCAGACCCTTTTCGGTCTTCTTCTATATCCGGTCACTTTTATACTTAAGACTTTTGGTTTTTCTATTTCATATTTTCTCATAACATGTCCGTACCATGCTAACATATTACTCCTCAATTTCTCTGTCACTGGTGGTATTTTCAAGCTTCCTCTGAAATACTGATTCTTAATCTTATCCATCTTATCCATACACATATCCACCTTAACATTCGCATCTCTGCCACATGTAATCGTTTCTCATCCGTCTCTATTTTGGCCCAACACTCGCATCCTACTGCTGTAATTATATAATTTTCTATTAGTGAATATCTTTAATAAGCTTTAAGTTGACTATTGTATTTTGAATTATGTATGAAAAGCTGTTGATATTCCTTCGCATAAATAAATTAAAAAAAAACTTTCTTACAATTTCAAAAATTGTTAGTTCATTTTACATACTTGAATCATATAATTAGTATCAAAATAAATCTTTACCCGATGATGTGATAGTATATGCGGTTCAGTTATTATGAGACCTGTATTGGTTTTTTTTAATAAAAAAATCATATATAATTTTCGTGATCATTACCGTAGCCATCAAAACACGATTTGAATTTTAAATAAAAACACCACCTGTGTTTGATAACCTAATGACATCCGCATTAAAAAAATTAAAATGAATTGTAAGAAGTGAAAAACAACGCGACGTACTAATTACTCATAAGTAGAGTTGTGACTGTTTCGTATTCGTTTACTTTTCGGTATTCAGTTTGAGGGGCCGTTCATAAAACACGTTCGCACTTTTTCTTTTTTTGAATTTTTCTTTTGCCTACGTCTCCGGCTGCGTGGAACCTCATGTAAAAAAACAATGACTAATAAAACCATCTGAATGTATTAAGTCCATTTACTTATCTACTGTTCTCTCATACTTAAATCGCGTCGTCGTTAAAATTACAATAACTTTTGATAGAGTGAACCGATTTTAATGAAACCAAGACTAAATGTTACTCGAGGATATACTTTATGATATTATATGAGGTTTTATCGTGAACGCAGTACTTTAGTAGTGATGCTTGTATATACACGGCAGACAGACGGACATTTCTAAAAACTTCGTTCGCGTGGAATAGTTACTTTGTCCTAACGCCAACATGCAGCGGAAGCTCTCAAGAGGAAAAATACCCCGATTTTGAAACATTCTTCATTGGCGCTCCGCTCCTATTTGTCTTAACGTAATGATATATAGCCTATAACCTTCCTCGATAAATGAGCTATATAACACTGAAAGAATTTTTCAAATCGGACTAGCAGTTCCTGAGTTTACCCCTCTCACAAACTTTACCTCCTTATAATATTAGTATAGATTCCGAGATACTTGAAACAATTTTTGTCACAGAAATCTATGTGGTGGTAGTAAACGTGTTAAGCCTAAACACAACTGACTTTCATATGTGGATGTCAAAAACCGCAGGTTCTTGATACTTGGTTAGGTGCTTTTCTTTGTTGGTTGCTTACTAACAAAGTAGTTATTAGACAAACTCTATCACCGTACAATGATTTCATCCCGATGTTTTCCGTCACCGAAATTCCTATGAAAACTTATAAATACCGAATTGATCTCATAGTGTATTCAAGCAAATTAAATGTACAGTTAAAATACATACAGTTTTACTGCCATTACATGTCATTACGAAACGTATTAGATCATGAACAAGTTATATGAGAACTTATTTGTCGATTAGTCGCCGCGCCGTTTAAACTAGGCCACTTTTTGTTAAGTAATGGTCGGCGTTCACCAGACGCGCCGAATCAAATCGAATTATATTCCTTAGGATAGGTTAACTTTGTAGCTTAGACTAAAATCCATATCCATTAGGCGTATTAAAAAAAATACATTTATTACCTTTTATTGGATATATCGTATAGGTGCAGTAGATCTTTTTATATGAGATCTAGCTAACCCATGCCCACTTCGTTGGACGGTAAACATTTATAAAAAAATACTTTTTGTGACTTAAATATAAGAGTTAGATATATGCTGTCATTGACTTTTTTATAGGCATTATCAAACTCTACAGCTTTTCTCTGGAACTCAATCATATATCTCTCATAGTTAAGGCAGCGTTCGTAAGAAACATTTTGATTAGATCGTTTTTCTACTACCACAAAAAAGGTCTTTTCATTTTTCGGGTTAGTATATAGCCTATGTCACTCACAAATAACGTGGCTTGCTATTGGTAAAAGAATTTTCAAAATCGGTTTAGTAGGTCCTGATATTACCCCCTACAACGTCACAAACTTTACCTCTTTATAATATTAATACAGAAGTAGAGATTACCCTTTTCTACATACCCTTCACAACGTGTATGCAAAATTTAATGACAATTCCTTGAGTAGTTAAGGCATGAAAACGTAACAAACATAAGAATAAATTCACTATCGCATTTATAATATTACTTAAGATTGATATGTATTTGCAGTTCTGTATCAATATATATAAAGGTTTAGGTTAGGTTATATGTTCTATTTGTATGTTATAGTAATAGGGTTATAGTAAAACAATAAATAAATTTACCAAGTAATCGTATTTATCCTCCTGCAATATAATTAATGAATTGTGTCGATTAGACAGAAGTACAAGCTTAGCTTAGGTTGGTTGTAATAAGTATATTTCCATACAAATGATATAAATGCGAAAGTTAGTTTGTACGTTTGTTATGCTTTCACGCCTATCAATCAATCAATAATACTTAAATTATGCATAGACGTTGTCTGTATCCTGTTGTATCCTTCAATACAGAAAAGAGCATAGGGTAACTCACATCCAGAAAAAAAGGCGTGTGTGCGATTCACACACGATAGAAGTGAAACTTCAGTAAATCGACATAAGAATGAGATGAATATATATAACAAGGGTTGGATAATTACAAAGTTTATTTGTTTAAAAATGAATTTATTATTTAGCACAACAAGATATAAAAATACTCATAAACCACTGTTAAATAATAACACACCACGCTGACTTCTTACTAAAAAGCTGTAATACGCAGCCGCATACAGTGTACAGTAGTATTAGCTCACGTACTTTTCATATATATTAACACACGTTAAATGCTCAAAGACAAACAGTGTGCAATATACATACACACCGACATTTGCTCTCTCGCTCTGGCTCACTAATTTTTGTATTCGTGTCTCTTACCTGTAGTTTTTTCTGTTGCATCCGATTTGAAATCACAACGATTCTAAAGAAGTTAAAGTTAAATCTGTTAAAAACTAGTATTACTGTAATTACTCTAAATTAATTTAATACAATTCGGCGTCGCTCTATTCGGCACAACAGGTGGACGCTCAACTTATGATATATTTACCGGTCAAATGCATTGACCAGAGAGCGTTGCTAGTCAATTCTTTCCAGTCATTAAGCTTAGCAAATAGTTCACCCGGATTTAGTGTTGTGTTATGGTTTTTTTTTTTAATTAAGCGTTATTTTTTAAATGAATTATGTAGAATTTACTTGATCTTAAGTTAAATATATGCCAGGAATGGTTATTAAACACAGATAAGAATTGTTTGATGCTCTTCGTCGTCATGTAGGAAGTAATTAATTAGTTCAACAAAATGGCGACTTTCGTTTTCATTGTAAGTAGATAATCAAAATCAAAAATACTTTGTTCAGTTTAGGCCCTGAGGAGTCGCTTATGGGCGTCAAAACGACCCCCCTGTTCAGAGAAAACAACCCAATGTTTTCATCATAACATAGCATATTTTACGAACATTTAATACGACAGTTATATTCGTTTTTAGTGGATGCACAGAGAGGGGCGTCATTTCCAGTCGTCATCGTCGTTCACATATTTATCCACCGTATAATAATAGCCTTTAGACATTAAACCCGCTTGACATGCCGTTTGAACTTATTGTCTGGCAAATCGGTAATATGTTTTGGGCCTTTGTAGTAAAACACTATTACTTAAAAAACTGTTAGTGACCTTGAAACATCGAATGACGAATTTGTATGTCGGTTATGTATGTTAAATTATGTCGGTCTTTTACACAATTTAAACGCACCCACAGTTTTTATATTTAAATGAGATATATAAGTAAAATTGCGGAATGTATATAAGCGCATAACTTTAGAAGGGCTTCACCTATTTGGCGATTTTTTTGTGGTTGTTTGTGTAATTAACAGGATAAGGTTTTGCGTGAAATAAAATATTTGAGAAATCATGCGAAAAGTATAAAATTTTGGGTTATCTCTATATAAAAAAATGAGTGAATAGTGAGATCTTCAGGAATATTAACAGAATAGATCCCCCTATCGCTCAGTTGTACTGCAATATGAAGTCGAGTAGGGATTTAGGAGTTGGACATTTTCGGTGTTATTACAAAAAAGTTAAATGCGTATTGAATACTTGTTTTTTTTTTTTATATTATAGGAGGCAAACGAACAGACGGGTCACCCGATGGTACGTGATCACCGCCGTCCATAGACACTAGCAACACCAGGGGAGTCACAAGTGCGTTGCCGGCCTTTCATAGAAGTATACGCTCGTTTCTTAAAAGTTTGCATTTCATAATTGTTTGGAAATACCGCCGCTGGGAGTCGATTCCACAAGGTCGAAGTACGAGGCAGAAACGACCTTGAAAATCTCACCGAGGAAGACCTCCACTCATCCAGGTGGTGTGGATGAAATTTTAGTTTTAAAAAGTTTTAAAAACTTGTTTTAAAAAGGTTTTGGTACTTTCATATTAAATGCACCGCACTCGCCGAACGTTCGACATCTTGCTCTGTTATCTCGCTTTGAGGTTAGGTTAGACTTGTGAAAAAGGATAACGCGAACTTGCCCCGGCAGCGGTCGGCGAGCGCGATGCGTTTAATATGAAAGTACCCAAACCTTTCTAAAGCAAGTATTCAATACGTGTTTAACTTTTTTAATAACACTGTTTAAATCTTCTATACTTACGATAAGAATGTAAATCTATCGTGTCTACACTTTTTATATTTTTATGAAAATAATTGTTGCATGTGGATAAGGAATGAAATACATTTAAATCATTTTTAGATATGTCTGTCTGTCTGTTTGTATGAATGTGCATCACTGCTAAGGTACTACATTCACGATAAAAAGTTCCGATACGAAATATATATAAGAGTTGTTGAGGTATGTATGCTTGGTACACATATATGTTTCAACAACTCATATATGTATGAATAGTTAGCTTAGCTTAGATTAGCTCAGATAGGTCGCGAATTGCATGTATCAGGCAACAGCCAAAGCCGAGGTGTGCCGCGCACCCTTGAGCTAGTTGTCAAAGTAAAATCGGCTGAGTACTTTAAGCGCTCGCCTTAGTAGTCCGGTGAAGCTGTTAAGACCTTGCTTGGTTAATAGCGTAGACAGTTCGAGAAAAAAAAAACTTAAACAAACAATTCGTATATAGTCGGAGGGGATGTGACTCATGTGTAGGGTTGCCACCTTTTTTTTGTAGATAAAGTACAATTTATTTTTTACTATTATTATGTTTAAATACATAGTTTTATAACTTTTTGCGATTTGTATCAAATTAGTATCGCTACTAAACAATTGCGCAGCGTCATTACAGTCTATATTTGATCTAAAATAAATAAGTAATTCGTTTTTAATCAAATTCAGAGACGCTTTATTTCTTTCGTCTCGCCGTTTGTTATTCATCACAGAAAAAAAACTCTCTATGTGAATACTGACGTGGCGGGAATAGATAATGCAATAACGATAATAACGAAAAAAAAGTGCGTGCGTACAAAGTACACATGTCAGAAGTGAAACTTCTTTGGCGAACTAATTTGTAAGTCTTTTATACAAATCTAAAACTTTAGATTTCCGATACTTGAAAAATAGATTTAAAATCTGCGTTTACTGCAAATGACGTCACTTCCGTTGCATACCTGCGTGACGTTACATCTGTAAAAATTTTACCCTCATGCGCCTAAAGAAGTTTCTCTTCAAAAATATATATGAATAAACTTGCCAAAGAAACCAAATCATGCCAAGTAAATATTTTCGTGTACTTTATTGTTCACATAGGGTATAGAGTACAATTACCTGAAATAACGTACAATATTTTATTATAATGTACCGGTGGCAACCCTACTCATGTCACGCTTGAATCCGCGCACGTCATTTTTAAATCATAATTTAACGTGAACGAAGTCGCGTGCTTTTTCTAGTTTATATATAGAATGTTTAAGTATTGTATTGGGAATGTACTTACTGGTTCGCATTAAGTACCGCTTTACTATTGTTTGACAGTATTAGATTAGAGCGACATTTGTAAGGTCGGCCCTACGATGGCGGTAAAGTAGCGTCAGCGTAAAAAAATCTCTATTTTATATTAAATTAAGTGTATCAACGTGATAATGGCTCTTTCCTTCTCTTCCTTTTACTTTTCCTACCATTCTTAATGTTCAGTTAGGGTTAGATAACCCAATAAAAAAACTTTAGACTGGATCTAATGTTATCACATTCGCTTAATCTTTATGCTGTTTAATGGAATAAAATATTTACATCACTCTATTCATCAAACAAAATTAATATAGTGTTTACTCTTATACACTTTTGTATACAGGTGAAAGAGATAGACGAATGTATTTTCAGGATAGTGGTTGTAAACTATTGACAAAAGTTTCAAAAATAATTTATATAATTTACTTTAGGTGGAGTAATATTATTAATACTTTTTTATTAGTTACCTATTAGATTAGGTAAAGTTTGTTAGGTTGTAGGGGGTAATCTCAGGAACTACTGGTCAGATTTGAAAAATTCTTTCAGTGTTGGAGAGCTCATTTATTGAGGAAGGCTATATGCTATATATCATCACGCTAAAACCAATACACTTATGAAGAATCCTTCGAATTCGTATTTTTTCCTTTTGAGAGCTTCCGCTGCGTGTTAGTTCGCTAAGTGATGTTTATTGTCATATCATCAACAGTTATGAATTCTTATTAAATAACTGAGCTACAGCAACGCGTGGTCGGGTCAGCTAGTACAAGTATAAAATCAGTTTAATGACTACGCAAAATTACTAAATAAATTGATATTAGTATGGAAAACACGCTGATTTGTATAGTAAAGTGGGACAACACATTTAATATAACGATCTAACTGATGTTATAAATTCGAATGTGAGTTTATATCTTGTTAACTACTGAACCGATTATTATGACATTTTGTAAATACCCTGTCAGGGCTACAAAAAGTACATAGGGTACCATTTAAAAGGAAGAGAATAGTTTCCGAGCCGCTGGCCAAGTTTACATTAATGAAGTGTGAAGTTAAAGTGAATGTGGGAACGACATGAATAAAACAAAAGGGTTTATTGTCCGTTTTATTATCGAAGGTTATTAATTCCGCACCGCCCCTTGTAACTTTCGGCACCGGTCATTGCACCTAGGTCAAACTTTAACTTAGGCTCTCTTTGTTGTTTGTTAGTATTTGTTTTGATATTAATATTTTATATGTTAAATGTGACCATTGTCCACTCGTAATCAAAGCTCTTTTTAATTATATTGAACACTTCACACAAGAGTTTGTTTTAATGCTCTTCATCATTGCGTTCATGTCTTAGAATATTGTAAACGATTAACCTAACACCTAGTATAACAAATGATTTTCCCCAACCCAAAATTGTAGACTGACATTTTGCTGCTGTATGAACGTATTTTCAACTCGTTGTTTCCAATCCTGTAAATTATGATTTTTGTAGTAATAACTCTGTTCGGTGAATAGAGTATATAAAGTAACTGGCCAGAGAAGATTTCTATGAATTAAAAATATATATATCGACTTTTTTATTACCTTCGTATTACGAAAAGAAAGCGAATGCAGAAGTAGCTCAATATAGGCTTCCAAATGCCAAATTCTAATTAAAAATCCAAATGTCTATTAATTAAAGATTTGTGATGTCACTTTGCCCTTACAAAATACGTAATAAATTATTTGATAATCGGTTCTAGAAATATGAGTGCTAGGTAAAGTAGTTTTTATAATACGTTTGGATACAACTCTTTATCTATTAGTTTCTTTCTCGTCACCTTGAGAAATATTTTTTAGTTGGAGCTCATTAATTAAGTAATAAATGTACTTATTATGCTTTATGCTGCTTAACAAAATACTTTTAGACTATATATAATTTTGTATATATGTATACCGAAAAATAATTCCTTTGAGGTCACATGAGGTCAGTCACATAAAACTATTGAACGTTGTTTTTTGGTTTCAATTGACTTTTGCTGTTTTTATATGTCCAACGAGTGCGAGAACCAGCTAGTTTTGTATAAGTTTAAAATACTTCTGATATATCTAAATACATAAAAATCCAGTGTCATGATGTTTGTCCACAATACACTCTGAAACTACTCAACCGATCTTCATGAAAGTATCATCTATGTGTAATGTAGTCCAACTTGAGAGATAGGATAATTTATCATTCTATTAATAGCCTCAATACTTTTTAATTACAAATTAAATGATTGTCAACTGAAATTATGTCAACAAAAATTAATTTATTGTTATTAATTATAAGTTTCATCAGTCTCAAGTAGATAGCACTTTAAATTAGTTTATTGACAGAAAACTGTAGGACCAAATGTTATAGATCTCTCATAGATGGCGCCACCTTTTAATTTTGAATTTCCTTTTCAATACCAGTTTATTTTAGGTTTACGTTAATCTATTTACTACGTAATTTCACTTTTTCTGTATCAAGTTTTTAGGCAGACCTAATAGTCTAATATAGGTTAATAGTTTAACTATTAATATCAAATACTTTATCATAATTTTAACTTAACATGTATTAATTTAGACACAGCAACGTGTGCCGGGTCAGCTAGCTAGTGATAAATATTCCATACACATTTTTTTTCTTTTTATATCATAGGAGGCAAACGAACAATTGCATCATGGCAGTGGGTCTGATGTCAAGTGATCACCACAGTCCATAGACACTTGCAACATCAGGAGAGTCACAAGTGCGATGCCAGCCTGAGTTTTGGGGAGGAAAAGAGGCGAGGTGGGCCGCCGGCGCTCTCATTGACCGAATGAAACGCAACAATGCAAGCACTGTTACTTGACGTCGATGTTTCTGTGGGTCGGGTGGTAATACCTCGGGCAAGCCGACCCATTCATGCTGAAACCAGTAATAGCTTCAGCGTGGCTCTACCACCTATAAAATTCACTTCACACTACACATTCACTTCGAGCAAATTTATTGACAGAGATTAGTATTTATGATCTTTATGGTCTGTATTTTATCTTTAGAAAATTATAAAAAAAGTAAATATGATTATTTTGTTTGCAAACGGTACATTTTATCTTTCACCGGTAGTGTTTCCGCGGTGAGGTCGGCGCGGTGCGGCGCGTGCGCAGGAAATGTGCCGCACTTTGTGTGTCAATGACGTTTCCACGCGACACGCCATTGTTGGTTATTTATAGCTCCGATAAATTTTGCTTTAATAATTATATAAAATTCGATAATTCTCTTTACCTCGTTATCTTTGGCTTCGATTACTTACTTTTACCATTAAAACTATATTTTATACTTATAGAAATACTAGCGACCATCCGCGACTTTGCCTGTGCTTGTATTTTTATAAATGATTAGGTTCTACCCGCGACTTCGCGTAGAATAGTTACTTTGGGCTAG
Source organism: Antheraea pernyi (assembly GCA_015888305.1). NCBI lineage: Eukaryota > Metazoa > Arthropoda > Insecta > Lepidoptera > Saturniidae > Antheraea > Antheraea pernyi. Next base: position 439,762 of record MU158830.1, on the reverse strand, counting down.
CGCTAACTTTAACTCGCGACTTCGTTTACGTAGAAGCTGATTTTTTTTTTTGAAATACATAATTTAACCCCGATTTTGAAACATTCTTCATTGGTGCTCCGCTCTGGTCTTAGTGGGATGATATATCGTATATCCTATATATCCTATAAGGATAGCCTATATCCTTCCTCGATAATTAAGCTATCTAAAGCTGAAATAATTTTCCAAATCAGATCAGTAGTTCCCGAGTTTATCTCGTTCAAGCAAACAAACACTTCAGCTTTATAATATGAGTATACAAGAATAGATTAAGTATCACGAGGTAATAAACGATACAATAAACTAAAACAATAACCAAAGCCAATAGATAATTATCTTAAACGATTTGTAAGCGTGTGAACACGCTCGTGGGAGTTTGTAAGTCATTTACATATAGAAACGATTCATCGCAAATTACGATATTGATCAATTTCAATTAAGACATTGTTTGTTATTTTGTTTGAACACATCACGTTGCCACGCTGGAAATAACAGTCAGATTTGAAAATCTATCAACTAAGTAAGGTTGTAGGGCAGCGATTCCCAACTTGTGGTACGCGGCCTCCTTGGGGTACGCGGGATCACATTGGGGGTACGCGAAATGTATACTGGTAACGGCGGAACTACTGAGAAGTTGAAACAATTTACTTATATTATTATAATGCATTATCTTAGGTAATGTAACAGTAAGAAAGTGTGTGTATACTTATGTACACGCGTTAGAAGTTATACTTCTTTGGTGTAACGAGATAAAAATCTTTTCAAAAACTTTATCTTTCGCCTTGTTCCACGTTTGTAGACAAAACGACACTAACAATAGAAAAAAGGTATTTAATACATTGAAAGTTTTAATACATAGAAATACAAACAACAAATACAGAGAAACAAAATGTCGACTATAGATAACTTCAGAGTTTTTCGTGACTGTGCGTGCCTCGTAAAAATTTATTCTCATCATTTTTCCCTAGGGCGCCAAAAGAAGTATAACATCAATAAGCAATAAAATTCTTAAAAAAGCTGTTTGTAGTACACCCACGGTAGAAGTGAAACTTAGTTACTTATTAATTTTTAAGAGAATGATATAAATACACTATGGAGGTGGTAAACATTAGTTATCACAATTATTTTCTAATATTTCAATATATATTAACAATTTTATAATACAGAACGCAGAATAATTTTTAAAAGTGCGCGATAGTCACTAAGATTCAACAGAATAGTATGCTATAGATGTTAACGTTTCTCTCTCTCTCTTTGTATATATTTCTAGTACATTTCGAACATACTATCTCATTCTTTCGCAACCTAAAACTTATATATACATTTAGAGCTATAATTTTTTCGTTTCACATTTTCGCTTCATAAAATCTAATTTACACCGTTTCAAAAGAAATTTCAATTCAATAATAAAATGTTGTTAATGTACATAAATGGAACCCTATAGTAACTCTCTACAGACAAGTATCTAGAGACAGTATTAGGTATATTTCAAAGTTAATATTGACAATAGATAGATCATAACAGCAACCAAACATAAATTAAGATCAGGAGAGAGGTACTCATGCGAAACGCCTGCCGCTGGAGTGTGTTGCGGAGACTGCTCAAACACCCCGTCACACCCCCATAGTGCGGGGTACGGTTTGCCGTGGAGTTTTAGTAAGTTAAGTCGCCGAAAGGCACTGTCGCCGCTGCGTCCCAGTACGCAGTGGTCGGTCGACTCAGCTCATGCCCTTCCAGATTTTCCCACCACGTTAAAAAAAAGGGATACACATAAATAAAAAGTTTTATTAAAGGGTACGGGAACGTAAAAAGTTTGAGAAGCACTGGTATAGTAACATGCTACAACGCTTAAGAGCGTAGAAATTATCATACAAAATGAAAGTTATAAAATAATAGAACGAAGTAATAGTGCAACGGGCCGTAAGATAGGTGGTTCATGCCCCATGTATAATGCAAATTTACCGTAAATGAAACCGCAGTACATAGTTAGTATTTGATAGACAATAATAAATAACGCAACTACATGAGTTTTTTATTAGTTATATTATTAAACGAGTATTTCAGTTAAATATTAGTAAGAAAAATATGATCCCTTCAGTTTGAGCTTCACAATTGGCATATTGAAACATTGTATAGGTTCATAGACGGCTTCGATCAACAATAACTAGATAAAGGGTCACGTACAAAATCGAAGCTAAATCCTGTCCGCATAAATATATACTTATGTGTAGCTACTTGTTTACTAAGAAAGGGAACAAATAAGTTTTGAAACAGTTTTAAGTTCAACCTAATTACAACCATGACACCTAGTAATAAAGTCACGAATGTTCAAAATATTATCTAGTACTTATGATAAAACGAGCAAAGCGTTAATAAGTCTCGTCACTTACAACTGAAAAGACAACATAAACAAATTTGTGTGAATTCAACCTTAACATGCAATAAATAAAGTACTTTTTCCCGTTATTCTGCGTGTTTGTGCGTGGTTGGCGAGCCTTGACCAAACATTTGTACCACATTTTAAAATCGGTAATTTTGTTCATAATGTAATATTATTTGTTAGTTTAACGCTTAAAATATAACTTATTCAACATGCATTTAAGGACGGTAAGATACTCCGGCCGTTAAATTGCTTTTTCGGGTATTATTTTTGCATCTTTTGAATACACTGCGGCATTGTGAAACGTGCTTACATTGGCTGTGTTTCAAACAAACTAAACAGAATTAAAGCTCATGTTTCAAGTGAGCTGTTATTTACCGACACGTATTTTTCACGCCGACCCGATATCTAGTTATTGTTGATCGAAGATAGACTGCAAATGCAAACATTTTTGTTCATTTGTATTAAGAAACATTTACAGAAAATTCTAAAATGGTTTATGTCTATCTCGTACCGATAACTCACAGCAACCATTCTTATCTTTTAAATATCATTTGAGGTTCGACACTTTAGACCCTTAGTTCTCAAAGTGGACCAGGTTAACGCCCAGGGGTTCACGGGAGACTCGACGGAGGTCTACGTTGACGTGACAAAAAATGGGGGATCACAATTCCTAAATTCCATGAAAATTTATCTATTTTCGATACAGAAAACCGAAAATGTTGGACTGACTTCACTTATCGATGTAGGCAGATAATATTTTAAGATGCTCAGCTACTATGACTAGTAAAAACTTGGGAATGTGGTCACATGGTCACAGTCATAGAACAATATATTCATAAATACCTTTGTACGTATTCAATTTCAAATGAAACGATGATAGTTTAGTTGATAGCTTCTTCGAACATAGTGTCAATGGATGTCGGTTCGAATCCTTGCAATTGAATCGGAACTATCGGTGAAGAAAAATATCGTGATGCGGCGTGGTAGGGTTTTACAGCCTGACTGGGTCGCAACCACCATGTATATGGCGAAAAAATAGTGATTCGCTTTTGCGGGTCGCGTTTCGGGATCAGCCTGTGCATATCCAGCTTTTCGAAGGCCGGCATGACAGCGGCGATCGGCGATGGATAGTGAGTCACTCGGTGGTCGCCATTGTTTTTGGATTGTACTGTGCTTATCATCAGGAACAGTGCAGTCATATTGCCGTGCTACTATAAAAAAAATATATCCAACCATTACATGGCGCTTTCCCTACATCCGCATGGCTAGCTACCACCCTCAAATTGAAAATCTTTCCCCAGGCACCTGTTGGTATGTTCCGCCAGCTGCACTTGAGAGACAGTTTCTTCCAGGTCTAGCGTGTTTACCATCTTGGGCCACGTCGTTATTTAACACTAGCCTCTGCCCGCGACTTCGTTCACGTGGAATAGTTACTTTAGGCTGACACTAAAACGCAGCGGAATCTCTCAAGAGAAAAAAAAAAAACAATTTTGAAATATTCTTCATTGGTGCTCCGCTCCTATTGGTCTTAGCGTGATGACATATAGCCTATAACCTTCCTCGATAAATGAGCTATATAGCACTGAAATAATTTTTCTAATCGGAACAGTAGTTCCTGAGACTACCTCCTACAACGTCACAAACTCACAACGTCACGAACTCACAATGTCACAAACTCACAAACTTTTGCCTTTATCATATTAGTATAGATTATATATTGTGGTCAATTGTTACTATGAAGTGTAAAAAATGTACCTTGCCAGACTGTCAAAGATGGGAAAATAAATAGGTTAACAGACCAGCAAAGCAGCTGACGCAACTAGTCTCGATAGCAGGTAATATCAGAGATTATTCTAAACACGTGTACATGTATAATGTATTATTACCACAACATTCAATAAAATGTGCGTGTAGGAAATAATAAATGTCATTTTCGCAACGATTCTGTTATTCTTCCTGCTTCCACATCGGATAATTGCTGTAAATTATGTTATTTATATTACGAATAAATAAACAAATCAGATACATAGAATTCATAGATATATGTATAGATAAAACAGACTGATTTACATATAAACGCACAGTCCAAATTACTGGGGCTAGGTCCTTTAAAATTTGCACGCGGGATCTTTTACACTTTAGGTAAGTATAATATACTAGTGGGCCTGCATACGATGTCCCTCTCTGATTATAAAAAAAACCCTTGACAAATTATATACCAAAACGTTCTTCATAAGTCACTTTATCCACTGGTGAAGACTGCTTGAAAATCCGTATAGTAGTTTTTGAGTTTATCACGAACAGACAGACAGACAGACGCGGTAGGGGTCTTTGTTTTATACTATGTAATGATAAACTACGTAATATTAATAAGAGGTAAATATTATTAATTATTATTATTAGTAATATATCCTTTTCTGTATTCCTGATATAGCAGGTGAATGTTTAAAGGGTGACACCCTTCTATCCTGAGGTACTTCATGGTCACATATAAAATAATAATATTAAAACAAATGCTAATAAACGACAAAGAGAACCTTACTTAAAGTTTGTTCTAAAACGTTTAAAAGTATGGGAACGATACTTTTAAATGTAAAAAAATCACGGCCAGATTTAGTGAACAATTTTAAAGGGGCGCTTTTCAAGGTTAATTATTACATAACTGTCAATCGTGGGAACGCCGCACGGTCGAACAAAGGGAAGCGAAGTGCGAGCCGAGGTGCGGGACGCGGCCCGGTGTACGCGACAGGGCATGATTCGTCTATTACACCAGTTCGTTTTTGCGTAAACCACCTGATGTTGAGTGTATATCAGTTTTGCGTTTCTCAAGATAATTAGGTCAAGTATTAAGCACCTATTTGTTTAATTGATTTAGAACGGGAATCGACTAATGATTCTCCTGTAAAAATATTGCTAGCGACTAACCAGTCGCGCTGTATATGCAAAACTCCATGACGATCGGTTGAGTAGTTTAAAGCGTGAACGCGTAACAAACAAAGAAACAAACTCACATTCGTGCTTATAACATTATTTAGTATGTAATATAATTATTCGATACCTGTTTCTTGTATGAATTGTTAACCGACTTCGAAAAAGGAGAAGGTTCGGTTGTATGTATTTTTTTAAAATGTATGTTAATCGATATCTCTGTCAATTATGAACCGATTTGAATGATTTTTTTTTATTTGAATTGGTTATATTCAGAGGTTCTCCTATATAAATTTGAAGAAAATATTCAACTAACAAGGCACTAAAAAGCGAAAAATAACTGAATTATTAAATTAACCAAATTAAATAAAAAATATTGATATTCGCGCTACCTAATAATATATTTGAAGTTGATGCCAACCTACATTTCAAATTTGTTGCAGGTAATAAAATATGTATACTATACAGATATACATCATGGTACACGAGAGTGGACCCAAACTTTGTATGTAGATGATATGAATGTAGGTTGGCATCGACTTCAAATATATTAATAGGTAGCACGAATATCAATATTTTTTATTTAATTTGGTTAATTTAATAATTCAGTTATTTTTCGCTTTTTAGTGCCTTGTTAGTTTTTCACATCGAAGGTGGTTTATTTTTTTTGTAAAAATGTTTTATATCTGAGAACATTAGTGATGCGTATTAAATAGTTTGTCTCCTAATAATAAACCAATTAAAGTACAAAGAAAACATTTCATTTTGAACGGATATCCTTCAAGCGGACCTCGCATGTAATCTCTCGCGTTGTCTTCCGCATACAGTTTCCTAGTTCCAGACGTAAAGTTCTTGTCTCTTATTTATAGTTATCCTAGGTCGTGCAAGTGGCCTTCGTCTCATGCTATCTGAATGATAATTGCGATGTACTTTATCTTTATAAATAAGTTTATTTGTTGTCATTTCTAATCATTTGTACACAAGGTAAATGCGCGTAATAAACTTGTAGTCATCTGTACATTAAATGTATGTTTGATATTTATTTTTATTAATACATATGTGTACTTTACGTAGTGTAGTTTGTATATTGAAGAATAAACGTATGATTACTAATTTCTATGATGAATTATCACTACATATTATAAAATAAAGTCATTTGCCCCGTCTGTCTGTCTGTTTGTGATAAACTCAAAAACTACTGAACGGATTTTCTTACGGTTTTCAGCAGTAAATAAAGTGATTTACGAGGAAGTTTTAAGTAAATCTTTTCAAGGTTTTTTATTATTATCAGGATGGGGCAACGTCGGCTAGGCCCGATAGTGCTATAGGACTTTGTGATGAGTGTCACTGCTAGTTCATGGTTACAAATGCTTGTTGATTAATTGTTGTTATATTGTAGAAATTAGATTGTAATTCATTTGTTTTATTTTTGAACGTCTTTAAGATGCTTTTGTGAGGTTTTAAGTCAGCTGCGAGCATATATACAGGTATTGTTGATGACATCATTTGAGTTGCTTATTCTTTTAACAATAGATTTTATGTATAGAGGAAAACATAAAAAAAATGATATGAAAAATATTTACTGCGAAACGATCATGATTTAGTCGATAGCGTGTTCGGGCACGGCGTCGATGCACGTAGGTTCGAATTCCTACAATGAGTCGAAGCTGAAGGAAACTATCGTTATAGCATGGTGGGGGTTTTTCTAAGTCCGCCAATAGTTGAAAATCTATCGCCAAGCACCTGTTGGTGTGATCCGGCAGCTTCACTTTAGTGCACTTTTGGGGTGTAAGGGGTGTCGAAAACCATCATAAGATTTGAGACACTTAAACCAACCCCACCTGCACGTGGTGCACCCTGCTGAATAACGAACGAGGCAATGGCGAAAGCGAGGTGTATATGGCGAAAAACCCCTTCTTAGTGGTTCGCTTCTACGGGTCGCGTTTCGGGATCAGTCTGTGCATATCCAGCTTTTTGAAGGTCGGCATGACAGCGGCGATCGGCGATGAATAGTGTGTCACTCGGTGGTCGCCATTGTTTTTGGATTGTACTGTGCTTACCATCAGTGATTTTGCCGTGCTACTATAAAAAAAAAAACTTGAGAGCTAGTCCTCTCTAGGCTTAGCGTGTTTATCATCTTGCCACATTGTCATTTAACATCAGACGAGATGGTGATAAAATGCTATAAATCTATATCTATCTATTCTTCTATACATATAATAAAAATGAAGTGTCTGTATGTAATATCAAAATAATTTTTTTTGACGGATTGGGTATGAAAGTATACACGCTTCTGATAACAAAAATGCAATTTTTAAAATTTTTGTCGGTCTGTCTGTCTGTCTGTTTGATCCGGGTAATCTTCGAAACGGCTGAACCGATTTTGTCGGGAATTTCACTGGCAGATAGAGAAAATTACAGCGCGTTACTTAGGCTACTTTAAATTAGACTATCTGTTAACCGCGGCTTCGTCTGCCATGCTATCTTCAAAACGATTCGATCGATCTTCAGATCACTTTCACTGGCAGATAGCTGATCTTATAAAAAGTAATTTAAGCAATTTTAGTTTATACTAGCTGTTAACCGTGGCTTCGCCCGCTGTGCTGTCACCAAAACGGTTACACCGATTTTCTCGGAATTGTCATTGGTAGATAGCGAACCTAATAAAAAGTAATTGAGGTTATTCTATTTTAGATTAGCTGTTCTCAGCGACTTTGCATGAAATTTAGCAAGATTTCAACTCATTCTTTATTTTTAATAAGAGAATTAATTATCAGCTTATTGTTTACAATTCGGCATTATAATTATTAATAAGATTAATGATATAGAGGTCTTCCGAAAAAGATCTTAGATTATAAACGTATTACGTAAAGTGTTCCATAATACAATTTCTTGCGGAACACACAAGCGTTTATTTTTTGTATAGTCACAAAATCTTAATTATAATAATGGCAATGTATATCAAATATAATATAAATGTAAATCTTAATAATAATATTTTAAGTTATTGTTTATATATAGTTTGGTATAGTTATATGGTGGGTTAAGGTTCCAAATGTGTTGCTAATGATAAACTTCATTTGGTAGGTACGCTTTTTGTATTTATATATCTACTGTACACGTTACATGTTACTTTTAGTGGCGTGCGCGTCGTACTTACAATTGTCTTTAAAGAGCGTTTCTGTAATTGTACATAGTCTCACAATTCTATAATTCTTTAATACGAATTAAAAAAACGCGTGCTGAGCTGCGGGTACGGCTAGTTATTAAAAAAAATGGATGTCAAAGTTGAAGTAAATAAAGAATTAAGATGATTACGGAGAAATGTATTACGTAATCGAATGTGTGTTAAACGTCGAGTGAAGGTCAAGTGACCGCATAAATGTGTGCCTGCGGTGTTTTTGACAAATGTTGCTTTTTCCATTGTATTAACAGAACAACAGACAATAAAATGCTGCTTAGTATTATCGGGGTTCAAGAAAATGACTTCGTTGTGCCTAAAAGACGTTATAATGCATTAATAATGACGATAAATTTATAAAAGTATAATCAAAAAGCATATATACCTACTATGTATATATGTACAGATTTAGAGCGTAGATGATTCATGTTGTTTACTAGGGAATGCAGTATCACACTAGCAAAGTGTTTGAGGTCTCCACTCTAAGGATTGATTCTAAATTTGAGACGCTGCCTTGGGCACCACGGTGGATGTGTGGGAGCGAAGATAATCGCCCGTCCACAGCGGCGTTATCGACGGCTTTGTGGGTTGATCTAACTAAAAATGCGTCCTATCCTTTTGTTTTGAAATAATATAATCGATAATTAATTACATAATATATCACCTTTTGGCAACTATACAGCTTTACAGCTGTGTGTGTTTTTGTATAGGCATCTTATAGGTTTGTAGTTGAATCATTTTAACCTGATATTAAATGACAATGTAGCTCAAGATTGTAACACAGGCTGTCTACTTAGACCAGCTGGAGGAAAATAGGTGACAAATTTAAAACTTAAAGGTGGTAGCTAAACAATATGGTATTTCAAACAATACTTTACTAACATGGTCTTATCACGATATTGTCCTTCATTGGAAATTCGAGCACTTGTTTTAGAGTAAGTACGTAGAACTAAATGAATAAGAACGAGGTACACATGAGTTCCAAGCGACATACAAGCGCCTTTAAACACCATCGCAAAGTTCAAAAGGCGTACGGAGTTGGGCAAAATTAAATTACATGTAGGTACAATTAAACAACACGCATCCAGTTCAGTTTTTACACAACGAACACTTGATCACCTACGAATTATGAGTTAAAGCTAAAAACACTTTCAATTAAAAACGGCTATCAAGTCAAAAGCGAAGAGCGATATTTAAAATACGCTCTTATTTGACACGTTATTCGCTCAAATATGAGCTATGCTCAAAGATGGCGTTGTATCATATTAAATTCTGAGTCGTTCGCCTGGTTCTTATAAAAACTCATAGTTCTCATTAATATTTTTGGTGAAGTAAGCTTTCCTTTCATTATGTAAGGACTGTTCAACCAGCCGCTTTAGTTGAAGATATATGAGTTTTTATAAGAACCAGGCGAACGACTCAGAATTTAATATGATACAACGCCATCTTTCATGCCAAGCCAAAAAAGTATCCTACCTGAACACCTTCATGATCCTGAAGGGATAAATGATGCTTTCCTTGATGTTCCTGGAAATCATAATGTAACCATCTCACAGTTGACATTTTTCGAATACAATAGATATGGGCCATCTAAATTTGCACTTAAGACTGTGGATAAAATAACTGTTTTTAATATAATCAAGAATATTACGACAAATGTTCAGGGAACTGATGGCATATCTAAGGATATGATAAGGCTCACACTTCCGGAAACCTTGGCAGCTATTACATCTATTATTAATGTGTCTATTAGTACAAATACATTTCCAGATCTTTGGCGATGTTCAATTGTTCGACCAAAACAGAAAAATAGTAACCCACAAAATTTCAATGAACTGCGTCCAATAAGTATCCTTCCCTGCTTGTCAAAAATTCTGGAACGAGTTGTGTATACCCAAATTACAGAATATCTTGAAAGTAACAGTATTCTACCGGATCTTCAATCGGGTTTTAGGCATGGACGTGGTACTACTACGGCTTTATTAGACGTTGTTAGCAATATTCTTGAGGCACGAGATCGGGGAGAGGGAACTCTTCTTGTTTTGCTCGATTTTTCACGAGCTTTTATAGTAAATGTAATTACGGAGATCGGAATGATATTCCATAAGTCTAGCCAATAGACCACCACGGTTTCTACAGTTCCACTATATACAGCGACTGATGCCGCTTGGCTTATGAAAAACACACAATTATTCATCATATACTCTCATTAGAATCTTAAAACCTTGTGAGACAATCACGAGCGTTTTCCAGGCGTGCAAACGCTAATATACGCGGTTATTTACCGCGATACAGTCTGTATGAAAACACAATAAGTGCACCGTATATCAACCTTCTTTTCTTTAACCGAAATAATCATTACCATTGACAAACTCAGATGCTAAGCGAGTAATCAATTTGAGTTCAAATTAGCTTGGCACATATCTGTCCTCATACAAAGGCAAACAATACGACGGCGCGGCGTATGTCTAAAGAGTGATTTATCAGAGGGATTCGAAACGTGTCACGTTGAACCTCTCGCGATACTTTCAATGCCAAAATTTAATAAGGTCAAGAACTGAACATACGCTTGTATGTACTTGTACGGTGCAAGTAAAGGTTCGCGTATGCTCTGAGTTATGAGCGGAAGATTTATATATTATATACGTGTGCTCGTTCATTGCTCGAACTTCGACCATAGAAAGAAAAACTTATTCATCACTTTGATAACACTAAAGCTCGTCAATAGCTACAAAACAAAAAATGAACGAAGACAATCGCCTGAGAAAGAGTTGAGGGAGATGTTCTTAACCGTTTCGCCACTGCCTATTTATGCCGCACTGTATATATAGCGAGCCTGGTGGATGTTGTAATGCTCTAATAATGAAAAAACCTTGACAAATTATACCTAAACCTTCCTTGTCAATCACTTTATCTGCTGGTGAAAACTGCATGAAAATTCGTTCAGTAGTTTTGGAGTAACAGACAGACAGACGTGGAAGAGGGCTTTGTTTTATAATATGTAGTAATGTAGTGATATATAGAAGATTCGTTGCTATTATTATTTGTCGTAATATAGCGATGAGTCATAGCAAAGTGAATACTGTGTAAGTATCCTCCCTATTCAAATATCTACATATATATAAAGAAAGAAGAAAGAAATACTTTATTGTTGAACAACCATACAATTAAATTAAATTACACAAATACAACAATAAAGTATTTCTTTCTTCTTTCTTTATATATATGTAGATATTTGAATAGGGAGGATACTTACACAGTATTCACTTTGCTATGACTCATCGCTATATTACGACAAATAATAATAGCAACGAATCTTCTATATATCACTACATTACTACATATTATAAAACAAAGCCCTCTTCCACGTCTGTCTGTCTGTTACTCCAAAACTACTGAACGAATTTTCATGCAGTTTTCACCAGCAGATAAAGTGATTGACAAGGAAGGTTTAGGTATAATTTGTCAAGGTTTTTTCATTATTAGAGCATTACAACATCCACCAGGCTCGCTATATATACAGTGCGGCATAAATAGGCAGTGGCGAAACGGTTAAGAACATCTCCCTCAACTCTTTCTCAGGCGATTGTCTTCGTTCATTTTTTGTTTTGTAGCTATTGACGAGCTTTAGTGTTATCAAAGTGATGAATAAGTTTTTCTTTCTATGGTCGAAGTTCGAGCAATGAACGAGCACACGTATATAATATATAAATCTTCCGCTCATAACTCAGAGCATACGCGAACCTTTACTTGCACCGTACAAGTACATACAAGCGTATGTTCAGTTCTTGACCTTATTAAATTTTGGCATTGAAAGTATCGCGAGAGGTTCAACGTGACACGTTTCGAATCCCTCTGATAAATCACTCTTTAGACATACGCCGCGCCGTCGTATTGTTTGCCTTTGTATGAGGACAGATATGTGCCAAGCTAATTTGAACTCAAATTGATTACTCGCTTAGCATCTGAGTTTGTCAATGGTAATGATTATTTCGGTTAAAGAAAAGAAGGTTGATATACGGTGCACTTATTGTGTTTTCATACAGACTGTATCGCGGTAAATAACCGCGTATATTAGCGTTTGCACGCCTGGAAAACGCTCGTGATTGTCTCACAAGGTTTTAAGATTCTAATGAGAGTATATGATGAATAATTGTGTGTTTTTCATAAGCCAAGCGGCATCAGTCGCTGTATATAGTGGAACTGTAGAAACCGTGGTGGTCTATTGGCTAGACTTATGGAATATCATTCCGATCTCCGTAATTACATTTACTAATTGATAGGGGTAATAGTGGGGGGTGGCTGAGGCGGATGAGGAGTAAACCTCGGTAAAAATCAAAGGTGGGGTGGCGGCGGAGCGGCTTAGCCTTTCCGCTGTCAGCCGAACCCAGGGGGGAAGGGGCGGGGGCCCTGACCTCCCATTGCACGGGTCCGGCGGGCTGGGAGGCGGTCTTGTGACCGGACTGCCTCAGTCGGGTGTGGTGTGGGAAACGCCTGCCGCCGGGGGTGTACCCGAGACACATAGATAGTGTGGCGTAGGTTACCGTGGAGTTTTTTAGTCGATTGGAGGTTGACTCAGCTCAAGTCCTCTCGCGGGGACCTGGCAATGTCTGTGCAAGAGGGTTCTCCACGTAAAAGAAAAAAAAATGAGGGTAATACTATCGGCTGATAGTGAAGAAGGAAATCATTGTGAGGAAACCTGAACCGGAGAAATGTTCTTGTAGTACTACTGTATATGGGAAAACAGAACTGTGAACTTCTCAGAGTTTGAAATCGCCAATATATCGTGTGCTGGCATGGTGATTATGTCCATACCTTCCTTTGAGTGAGGCCAATGGCCCTGCAGTGGGTTTCTTACAGGCTGATGATGATTATCATGACTATATGGTCTTAGGAACTTTTTTAAATCCATCTGGTACCACCCTCAAGTTGAAGATCTGCCGTCAAGTATCTGTTGGTGATGCACACGCACTTTAGAACCACTTCCCCTTTTGGTTTAGCGTGTTTACCATTTCAGACTACATAGTAATTTAACATCAGATGAAATTGTGCTCAAACGGTAAGTCTACAGAACATAAACAAAGGTGTGTGTGCGATTCACACACGATAGAAGTGAAACTTCAGTAAATCGACAAAAGAATGAGATGAATATATATAACAAGGTTAGGATAATTACAAAGTTTATTTCTTTAAAAATGAATTTATTATTTAGTACAACAAGATATAAAAATACTCACAAACACTGTTGAATAATAACACACCACGCTGACTTCTTACTAAAAAGCTATAATACGCAGCCGCATACAGTGTACAGTAGTATTAGCTCACGTACTTTTCACGTATACTAACACACGTTAAATGCTCAAAGACAAGCAAGTATTAAGCAGTGTGCAATATACATACATACCGACATTTGCTCTCTCGTTCTGGCTCACTAATTTTGTATTTGTGTCTCTTACCTGTCGTTTTTTCCGTTGCATCCGGTTTGAAATCACAACGATTCTAAAGAAGTTTCACTTCAAAAATCTTTTTTGGAAAAAGGTACCTTGTGTACCTTTTGTTTTATACTATTATGTTATCGAATTGTTATCATACTGACCTGTAGAAGTGCCTCTTCTCGCCTCGTTCGAAGGACCCTATATCGTAAGAGGAGCGGAACATACTAGACGGGAGGCGATTCCACATCTTCACAGTACGACAAAGATAAAAGTTTTCGAACGTTTTCGTTCGTGTCGGGATGGTTGCTACTGTGAACCTGTGGAGACGCGTACCCGCATAGTCCTGTAGTAGAAAGGAGAAAATGAGATGCGATGGAATGGGATTGTACATCTGATAGTGTTTCTGCAAAAAATCAAAATGATTAGTTCAATAGTTCAAGCGTGAAAGCCTAACAAGCAGATAAACAAACTAACTGTCCCATTTTTATTAATATTAAGTTTGATCACAATGTTCAGCGTTTAATAAACGCGCGTCTATAGTCGCAGTATGACCTTAGCTTAAATCCGCCTCTTTTTTAATACTGACAGTGCAATACACCTGACAGTAATTCACAGTTAAGCGACGACATTTTAAAAGCAACCGTCAAAAGTCATCGTACTATTTCGTAAATATCAGGCAAAAATGTTTTCGTTAAATGAATGTATTTTATATTATTTTTGGCAACCAATCTTCTAGTAGATTATTACTGCCATTGTCGAGTAGGAAATGATATTACAATTCTTGCGATCATTTCAATGAACTAACAAGATGGTGGCCATCATGTTTAGAACTTTCCAGGAAGTTTTTGTAGCATCTAGAATTCATATTTCGTGGTATTATTTCCCATCCAAATCACTTGTGCACAATAACCGAACTATATTACGTAAAACACCACCACTATTACAAAAGATAAAGCCAAATAACATAAAGATTATGAATAAAATACAAAAAGCACTACATGACATTCCAAGATTCCGCCAAAAATTGTTCAAACGAAACTCTTTTACAGGAGTTTCACCATATATAGCGTTGTTTTTGGATAGTGTTAGTGAATTTTTAGCCGACCTGTTGAGGTTCTCAATTACGTTGTAATTTTTTATGTTTATTACCTCAGAACTTCGTCTTTTCTAAACCTATTTGGAAAAATCTTTGGTAATCTTATTGGTAAAAAGGGTATATTTTCAAGAGAGTCTCGTTTTATTGGAGTTTTGTGGATTTCGAATATATACCAGAGAACCGCACAAAAACGAATAGGGAATATATAGTGACTGAGTTATGTGTTGCTTTATAATAAGCCAAACCTAAGTAAATACCTAACTATGCTTAAGGAACATCTGGATAGACTTGGAATGCAAAGGCATAGGTGAACTCCTTTTTTATATGTTTTTGGCATTTAACCACAATTTCACCTGATGTTGGGGTGTAAGGGATGTCGAATAACATCATAAAACTTGAGACACCCAAGTCAACATCACCTGCACGTGGTGCATAACGAATGAGGCAATGGCGATAGCTGGGTGGTAGGGTTTTACAGCCCGATTGGGTCGCAACCACCATGTATACGGCGAAAAAGCCCGTTTTGCGGGTCGCGGGTCGCGTTTCGGGATCAACCTATACATATCCAGCTTTTCGCAGGCCGGCATGATAGCGGCGACCGGCGATGGATAGATTCTCTCTCGGTGGACGCCATTGTTTTTGGATTGTACTGTGCTTACCATCAGGCATAGGGTAGTCATTTTGCCGTGCTAGAATAAAAAAAAATGTAAAAAAATTATGTCTAAGATGGTAATCACGTTAAACCTAGAGGAAGACTGGCTCTCAAGTGGAGCTGCTTGACGACAGATTTTCAAACTAGAGATTGGTAGGTAGCCAGGCGGACTTAAAAAAAGTCCTACAACTACGCTACTATGAATTCATCACAAAATTTTCCTTCACCGATAGCTCCGATTTACTAAAACTCGAACCTACGAAGCAGTGTCCGAATACGCTATCAATGTAGCCATCACCGATCCCTTTATTATTAGAGATGATTTTTTAAAGTAGGTTCTGGTTTTTGGTTATTCTTTTTTTCCTGCGAATAACCTATTTTTCTTTCGACCTACTTAGTTAGCTGTCATATTCAATAGTAAATCTTTAGCCAACCCCCTATGATGCGTTCGTACACACTTGATAGCAAGGAGGAGGAGACAGACGGCGTGTGTTATACTCGGAATGACGTAATTAAAAACTCGATAAAAAAAATCGAAGTACGAGATGGTGATGCCAGTTATCATTATATAAAAGTATTAAGTTAAATTCTCCAGTTTTTCGCATTTAGCTAACGAATATGTTGTGCAATTGTTTTCATAAAATCGTTTTTTTAAATGTAATTAAAGCTCGATATTAACCTCAGAAACGCTAAATAAACAATAATATGAACAGCTGAATTCAGACACCTGTTCATTAGATATCGATGATTCATTACTCTACTTATACCTTGAGGGTCAGGTCGTGATGATTATTGAATAAAAACATGGCTAACATATCGATAGTATCTCGCATGACCTTATTTCCTTCCGCTGTGACATTGACGTACGTGGATTGGCGATGTAAAGGAGCGTGGCCATATTTTAGGGTTACTCAGTCAGCAATGTCTGATTATAAATAAAAAATCAATTAAAAACTCACAAACAATTCGAACTAACTTATTACAATAGCCGTATTTATTGCGAAATTCTGTTGTTCCTCTCATTCTGATAGTTGTTCTGCAAGTATGTATTTAAAGAAATTTATTGTAACGAAAAACTATATAAGTATATAAGAAATTATCCTTCTTTGGCGTTAATATAAAAAAAAAATGTTGGTAATCTTTAACCGATTTGAACACAGTGCATATTTCCAACGGCGACAATAAATACTATAAAAAATTATATAAAATTAAATATTTTGGTAGAAATCGTTTAGCAACATATTTCATAGTGTGTTACATCGACCACTTCTGGTTCAAGCTAAAAATTCAATGTCAACGATTTCTCATAACGCCCCAAAAGAAGCAAAACTCTAAAAATATTTTATATCCTGTTTATATTTTTGCTTAGCGTGTAGTTATCAACTTTTTTTATAGTATTGCACCTTCTAAATGATGCCAGAAGAACACCGAGGGGATTTAGTTAGTACAAATCTCTCATTCCCACCTATGCTGTCCGGCGAGATAGGAATCCAAGAAGATTACTCCGCTAGAAAATAAATCGAAGCAGACATAAGGACTGCCGACAGAGTAAGAGCTCAAAACGATGAAATGTTCTCCTTTGAATTTTTAAATTCATTATAGTGGGAATAACAATATTTAAATTTTAGAATTTGTTTATTGAAATGGTCAAAATTAGTCTGGTTTTCACGTCTCTTGGCACTTCTAACAATAATTATATACATTTTTATACAATCTATTAATCAATCAAACATATGATGAGCTGAAAAATATCAATATTACATGTACACAGGCCTCTATATTACGCGTCGCTAGCCTTTTTTTTTACATGGGGAAATCCCTACGGATTCCCCCCCGAGCAGGGCAACTGCGGGTGAGGTATGTCCGACGTGCACGGGCTAAAACCCCATAGTGCCTTTTCACACCTATTGGCCGGGGAGCAGGAGCTGCCGACTGCGTCTACTTCCCAGCAGGTGTCGGCCCCTTTTCACGGTCCTCTTCGCTGTCGAAGGGTCAGGATCGTAGACCCCTAAGGGGAGGGCGAGAGTTGCCCTCCCCAACGATCGTGGGAGTCGCATCGGCACAACGCGCCTCAACCACACGGGCCAGTGCAGAAAATCCGCTAGGGTGACGGACGTGCCCGCGTCCTCCGCCCGCAGGCCCTCTTTACGTCGGCCTCAGGTCATTGCTGACCCTCCATAACCGCCTCGCAGTAGGAGGCGACGGAGCTCTATCCGGTCTCGCTCCCGAGCATCCTGACGCAAGTAACGCCAGCGCTATACGGTTGGTCACGTTTACTAAAACGTCATGATGCGAAATTATATATTTATCTCCTATCAAAAATACAGCTCAGTGCGCCTATAGAAGTATTCACTTCAAAAAAAGGTAACGTTGGTTCTACGGAACCGTGTATTAAGGAATGTCTCATGCTTACTCTTCTCGTACCAATATGTGTAATGTGTGTTATATATGTGCATTAAGGTTCAAAATCGATTGCGCAATGTCACGGGTTCCATGATATATGTGTATTGCGCCTTGTAGTACAACTTACCGTAAATAGCACTATTGCTAGGCTACAGGATGTTTGTGAGTAATCGTTTATACTTTATAAGGTAAACGATTTATCATTTATATTATTTTAAGAGTGTGTTTCTTTCGTTACGCTTATATATCGACCCTTGACGGATTTCAAGAATAATTATGACCACATTTATATAATTATCGTATCGAGAATAATATTATATATGCGATCGGTTTGTCATCTTTTCATATCTAAATAAATAACAACTCTGCCAACAGGCACGTATCCAAATTTTTGGTTGGGGGGGATAAACATTGAAACAAACGTGAAATCTGTAAGAAACTAGAATGCTGTAATCACTGCACTAAGTTGTTTTGTTTGAGCGACCTGTACCCACTTCATACTTCACAGTGGTTATGATTTTTTTTTTCGAACTGACTACTCTATTGACCAAGCAAGGTCTTAACAGCTTCACCGGACTACTAAGGCGAGCGCTTAAGGCACTCAGGCGATTTTATTTTGACAACTAGCTCAAGGGTGCGCGGCTTTGGCTGTTGCCTGATACATGCAATTCGCGTTTTTTTTTTTTTTTTTAACGTGGGGAATCCCTTATGGATACGCCACCCTCCCGGGGGAGAGGGTGGGTTATGTCCGAGTACTTATATATCTTACTACGTTAAACTTCATCGTTGCATACCTATCTTTACGTGCAAGGAAGTAATATAAACATAAGGTAGAATAACCACAGAACGCTTACAATTGAAACCGAAAGTCGTTAAACGATATAAACCACGTGAGAATGAGAGATCTCTGGAAAAGCGTAATTGGATTAAGTTATGAAGTTTTTATTGACGGTAAATATTATGAGTTCCTATTAATTTCATTCCTTTACTTATTATTTCTTTGGGTATGGCCTCTGTCGATGTAGGCAGTTTAGCCAATATCAAGTGTGACGGATAGATACACGTTATAAACTTAATGACAACAAATATTCGGTGTGACAACGTGGAATAATCTAAAATAGCAACATATCGACATAGATAAATCACCGAAAGAGGGATAGGCGCTGTGTCGTGAATGCCACAGAGATTATTTACAAAAATATATTGGTAATATACACACATATACATGGTATAATTGTCGCAGTGACACTGACATGCCATTTTGTTTGCATTTATTTTTCTAATATAGTTTTCATATTTTATACTAGCGGGTGCGGCTGACGTTGTCCCGCCCTGATTATAAAAAAAAATCCTTCACAAATTATACACCAAAACATTCCTCATGAATCACTTTATCCACTGGTGAAAACCGCATATAAATCCGTTCAGTAGTTTTAAAGTTTATCGCGAACAGACAAACAGACAGACGCGGTTGGGAAATTTGTTTTATACTATGTAACTATTTTTATAATGGTTTATTATATCTAATATTATATTATTACTGTGAAGAATCTGAAACCACGAGTCCTAAAAAAAAATGGCAATATAGCATGCAAACCATAATCTGGAAGAACTTTGTTTTTAACCGGAACGAAAAATTTTAAGGTTAAAAGAGCCCATCAGACTTCGTAACTATTCGTAATCATACATACAGTGGTACAACAAAATAATCCCAAGGAGGGTTGATGTCAGGCAGGCGGCCGATCGTAAAAATTAAGCCAAATCATATACCACAACATGAGAAACATGTTGTACCGACCCTACTTATGTGGGATAAGGGTAAGAAGAAGAAGACACAGAGTAGAAGAATCTTTGCAACTGACTCGGAGTATCTAGTGAAGGAAAACTTTTAGGTGGTAGAGGCACTTTGAAGCTATTACTGATTTCAGCATGAATGAGCCGGCTCGCTCAGGGTAGTACCACCGGACACACAGAAACACCGACGTGAAGTAACAGTGCTTGCATTGTTACGTTTCGTTCGGTCAGTGAGAGCACCGGAGGCCCATCTCTCCTTCCCCTCACCCCTTCCCTCCATTCCAAACACAGGCTGGCAACGTACTTTCGAAACCCCTGGTGTTTCCAGTGTCTACGGTGATCACTTACCATCCGGTGAGCCGCCTGTTCATTCGCCTGCTATGATATAAGAAAAGGAAAACATATCATGGTGGCAGAGTTTTTTCTAAGCCCGCCAGGCTAGGTCCAGGTTAGATTAGGTCTCCAAAAACCTGTTGGTGTATTCCGATAGCTACACTTGAGAGTCAGTCCCATCTAGATCTGGCGTGTTTACCATCTTAGACCACATGTGAGGTGAGGACCACAAGAGGTGGTAGAGCCACGCTGAAGTTATTACTGGTTTCAGCATGAATGGACCGGGTCGCCCGGCGCCGACGCCGTTCAATAAATTTAAATTCGATCTCTTTAAATGCATGTTTGCGCCCATGCACGCGTAACATACCCTCGCGCCGAAGTGAGGGAAGGATTCCTCTTCCGCTCCCGCACACAACGTGGTTCTCAGTGATATCTCGAGCTCAGCATATCCGGATGGAGTCCTCCAGATATTATTATCGCGATACAGTGACTCACCCACATCACTTGTACTCACATATGAGATCACCTCTCTCACACACGTGCACATATATACACACGGTGGAAGGGTTTTGATTTTTTCCCTTATCGAACTGAATCGCATAGTTTAGTTAGTTTCATTCCGATATACGTGATGCATTTGTGAATCATGCAATTTCGATTGTATGATTCATAAATGAATATATGTATGAATAGCTTAGAATAGTTAGCTAGGTCAGACGCGACTTCTCAGGTAACAGCCCAAGCCGAGGTGCCGTGCGCCCTTGTGTATGTTACCTAAAAACCAAATCGCCTGAGTGCCTTAAGCGCTCGCCTTAGTAGTACGGTGAAGCTGTAAAGACCTTGCCAGGTCAATAGCATAGTCAGTTCGAGAAAAAAAAAGGGTCCGCGCAGGTACCACCCGAACCACAGAAAATTGACATGAAGTAACAATGTTTGCATTGTTGCGTTTCGTTCGGTCAGTCAGAGCGCCGGATAACCCACCTCCCCTCTCCCTCGCCCCTTCTCCCCTCCCTCTCCCTCAAACACAGGGTGGCAACGCACTTGTGACTCTTCTGGTGTTGCAAATGTCTATGGACAGTGGCGATCACTTAACATTAGGTGACCCACTTGTTCGTTTGCCTCCTATGATATAAAAAAAAACATCGTTATTTAACATCAGTTGAGATTTTGGTCAAACACTAGAAAAACTATATATTATTTAAAAAAACCCACAAAGAATTTGATGATTTTTATGACCACGTAGAAATGTTTTATTAGTTTACTAGCGGGCACGGAGGACGGAGGAAAAAAACCTTAACAAGTTATACACCTAAACCTTCCCCATGAATCACCTTATATACTGGTGGAAACCATATGAAAATTCGGTTAGTAGTTTTTGAGTTTATCGCGAACAGACAGACCGACGTGGCTGAGGACTTTGATTTATGTAATGTTTGATTGTCAAAATAACTCAAGTAGGTTAGTTGGGATTTATCCCCATTTCCCCGAAAACTGACGGTACATAAAATAAACGGGATCATAACCACTGTATCCGATACGAAATATATATAAGAGTTGTTGAGGTAAGTATGCTTGGTACACATATATGTTTCAACAACTCATATATGTATGAATAGTTAGCTTAGCTCAGGTTAGCTCAGATAGGTCGAGAGATCGCGGGCCGCCGTGGTGAACGGTCGTGTTTGCGCTCCGCGCTCTCTGTTCGTCCGTCCGATCCGCTGACTCGCTCTCGCGCTCGTGCCGTCTCGCTCGCTTTCGTGTCGACCGCGCTCGAGTTAGTGGTGTCCGTGTGTGGAGGGATTTTTTTTTTGATGGGTGTTTCTCGTGTCTTTCTTTACTCTTATCTATTTGACCTTGGCGTGCTTAGGGATTACGGACCTGCTTTCACACCCGACTTGGCTTGTTTTGACTTTGGCGTGGATTTTTGTTTTGTTGAATTTGGCTTTGTTTTTTTTCGGACTGTTTCTTTTATTTCTGACTGACCTGGCTTGTTGACTGGACTTTGCTCTTTTTGCCTCTTGGCTTGCTGGTGACCGTGTGTCTCCAGTAAGCCATGAGTGCCAGAAAAATTACAAAGAAGCGCGTAAGCGCTGTGATCAAGCCAAATTCAACAAAACAAAAATCCACGCCAAAGTCAAAACAAGCCAAGTCGGGTGTGAAAGCAGGTCCGTAATCCCTAAGCACGCCAAGGTCAAATAGATAAGAGTAAAGAAAGACACGAGAAACACCCATCAAAAAAAAAATCCCTCCACACACGGACACCACTAACTCGAGCGCGGTCGACACGAAAGCGAGCGAGACGGCACGAGCGCGAGAGCGAGTCAGCGGATCGGACGGACGAACAGAGAGCGCGGAGCGCAAACACGACCGTTCACCACGGCGGCCCGCGATCTCTCGACCTATCTGAGCTAACCTGAGCTAAGCTAACTATTCATACATATATGAGTTGTTGAAACATATATGTGTACCAAGCATACTTACCTCAACAACTCTTATATATTTTTCGTATCGGATACAGTGGTTATGATCCCGTTTATTTTATGTACCGTCAGTTTTCGGGGAAATGGGGATAAATCCCAACTAACCTACTTGAGTTATTTTGACAATCAAACATTACATAAATCAAAGTCCTCAGCCACGTCGGTCTGTCTGTTCGCGATAAACTCAAAAACTACTAACCGAATTTTCATATGGTTTCCACCAGTATATAAGGTGATTCATGGGGAAGGTTTAGGTGTATAACTTGTTAAGGTTTTTTTCCTCCGTCCTCCGTGCCCGCTAGTAAACTAATAAAACATTTCTACGTGGTCATAAAAATCATCAAATTCTTTGTGGGTTTTTTTAAATAATATATAGTTTTTCTAGTGTTTGACCAAAATCTCAACTGATGTTAAATAACGATGTTTTTTTTTATATCATAGGAGGCAAACGAACAAGTGGGTCACCTAATGTTAAGTGATCGCCACTGTCCATAGACATTTGCAACACCAGAAGAGTCACAAGTGCGTTGCCACCCTGTGTTTGAGGGAGAGGGAGGGGAGAAGGGGCGAGGGAGAGGGGAGGTGGGTTATCCGGCGCTCTGACTGACCGAACGAAACGCAACAATGCAAACATTGTTACTTCATGTCAATTTTCTGTGGTTCGGGTGGTACCTGCGCGGACCCTTTTTTTTTCTCGAACTGACTATGCTATTGACCTGGCAATACAGCTTCACCGGACTACTAAGGCGAGCGCTTAAGGCACTCAGCCGATTTGGTTTTTAGGTAACATACACAAGGGCGCACGGCACCTCGGCTTGGGCTGTTACCTGAGAAGTCGCGTCTGACCTAGCTAACTATTCTAAGCTATTCATACATATATTCATTTATGAATCATACAATCGAAATTGCATGATTCACAAATGCATCACGTATATCGGAATGAAACTAACTAAACTATGCGATTCAGTTCGATAAGGGAAAAAATCAAAACCCTTCCACCGTGTGTATATATGTGCACGTGTGTGAGAGAGGTGATCTCATATGTGAGTACAAGTGATGTGGGTGAGTCACTGTATCGCGATAATAATATCTGGAGGACTCCATCCGGATATGCTGAGCTCGAGATATCACTGAGAACCACGTTGTGTGCGGGAGCGGAAGAGGAATCCTTCCCTCACTTCGGCGCGAGGGTATGTTACGCGTGCATGGGCGCAAACATGCATTTAAAGAGATCGAATTTAAATTTATTGAACGGCGTCGGCGCCGGGCGACCCGGTCCATTCATGCTGAAACCAGTAATAACTTCAGCGTGGCTCTACCACCTCTTGTGGTCCTCACCTCACATGTGGTCTAAGATGGTAAACACGCCAGATCTAGATGGGACTGACTCTCAAGTGTAGCTATCGGAATACACCAACAGGTTTTTGGAGACCTAATCTAACCTGGACCTAGCCTGGCGGGCTTAGAAAAAACTCTGCCACCATGATATGTTTTCCTTTTCTTATATCATAGCAGGCGAATGAACAGGCGGCTCACCGGATGGTAAGTGATCACCGTAGACACTGGAAACACCAGGGGTTTCGAAAGTACGTTGCCAGCCTGTGTTTGGAATGGAGGGAAGGGGTGAGGGGAAGGAGAGATGGGCCTCCGGTGCTCCCACTGACCGAACGAAACGTAACAATGCAAGCACTGTTACTTCACGTCGGTGTTTCTGTGTGTCCGGTGGTACTACCCTGAGCGAGCCGGCTCATTCATGCTGAAATCAGTAATAGCTTCAAAGTGCCTCTACCACCTAAAAGTTTTCCTTCACTAGATACTCCGAGTCAGTTGCAAAGATTCTTCTACTCTGTGTCTTCTTCTTCTTACCCTTATCCCACATAAGTAGGGTCGGTACAACATGTTTCTCATGTTGTGGTATATGATTTGGCTTAATTTTTACGATCGGCCGCCTGCCTGACATCAACCCTCGTTGGGATTATTTTGTTGTACCACTGTATGTATGATTACGAATAGTTACGAAGTCTGATGGGCTCTTTTAACCTTAAAATTTTTCGTTCCGGTTAAAAACAAAGTTCTTCCAGATTATGGTTTGCATGCTATATTGCCTTGTTTTTTAGGTTTCGTGGTTTCAGATTCTTCACAGTAATAATATAATATTAGATATAATAAACCATTATAAAAATACAAAATATGAAAACTATAATAGAAATCGTCTACTCTGTGTCCGAACACATTATCAATTAAGCCATCATGGCTTCAAAGTATTTCCGTGTTTTGTTTTCATTCTTAATTTAATGCTATAAATGCGAATATGAGTTTGTTTGTTTGTTACGCTTCATGACTGAATCTAGTTGGTATAGTTTTATATTAATTTATATAAAAAATACTTTAGTTAAATGTATCTGTATTGTTATTATTATGGTATGGTTTTATTTAGTTTGTGTATCTTAATTTGTTAGTCTTTGAAACACCGATTTAATAAATGGTAGAGCCACGCTGAAGCTATTACTGGTTTCAGCATGAATGGGTCAGCTCGCCCGGGGCACTACCACCCGACCCATAGAAACACCCATGTGAAGTTACAGTGCTTGCTTTGTTTCGTTTCGTTCGGCTAGTGAGAGCGCCGAAGGCCCACTTCCCTCCCTCCACTTTGAGCATCCCTCGCCTCTCCCACTACCCCCTTGATCCTCCATCCCCATCCCCCGAACACAGGCTGGCAACGCACTTGGGACTCCTCTGGTGTTGCTAGTGTCTATGGACGGCGGTGATCACTTAACATCAGGTGAACCGTTTATTCTTTTGCCACGTATAATTTAAAAAAAATCTTATATTGAGCTTGTCATCATCATCAGCCTGTAAGGGACCCACTGCAGAACCATGGGCCTCACCCCGAAGGAAGGTATGGGAATAATCACCACGCCAGCCCACGACGTATTGGCGATTTCAAACTTTGAGAAATCCACAGTACTATCTTTTTTTTTTCTCGAACTGACTACGCTATTGACCCGGCAGGGTCTTCACAGCTTTACCGGACTACCAACAGTTCTATGTTTTCCGACATATATACCTACAAGAACATTTCTCAGGTTCACGTTTCCTCACGATGTTTTCCTTCACCGCCAGCTGATAATGTTACCAATTTAAGTTGGTAAATGTACGAGAATTCTGAAAAATTCGTTGGTACATGCCGGGGTTGGAATCTGCGGTCATCAAAATAGTATTCCACCGGTATATTCCAGTCCACTAGACCACCACGGCTAATTGAGCTTGTGCAGCCGACTATATGTTTCATTAATTAATAAAATGTATCAAAATATATATAATTATTGCTCGGAGTGCCATTCTATGTGAAAACCAGATTAATGTTAATAATTTAAATTTACAGATTATGAAATTTAAATAACTCACACTATAATTGATTTAAAAATAAAATACTTTTATTCACCTCTGTCGGCAGTCCTTCTGACTGCCTCGACTTTTGTCTATTAAAATAAATAGGTAACATAACTTTATTTAAATTTAAACGTAAATTTGATTATTGTTCACTATAAAAATTGCTATAATTGTGCGAAGATATTAAGATGTCTTAAATTGGGGACGTTTTATTGGGATACTCACCAAAGTTACTCGAAATTCTTGTATATTACTGTAAACTTTATATCACTTATTTTTCTAAGCTCGTTTAAAAAAATCCTTGAGGATCGTGTTTGCGATGAGAAAGTTGTGTATCCTCGAGGCGAATATTTGTAACCGTCAATTTTTGCGTCTATCTAAGCATTACGTGACCCAAATTGACGATATTGTAATTACTGCCCGTTATATTAATTAGATATTGACGGCGATTTATAGTGATTGATGTTAATGTTGGAGAAAAATTGATATACAAATCACTACCGTCCATAGACATTTGCAAGACCAGGGGAGTCGTAAGTGCGATGCCAGCCAGTGTTTGGAGGAGGGAGAGGAGATGGGCCTCCGGCGCTCTCACTGACCGAACGAAACGCAACAATGCAAGCACTGTGTTATCACCCACCTCCGGTGCCGCTGTATCACATACAAGAGACGAGACTACAACATGACCGGAACATTTATATTAGCGCCACCATATTATAAATATGCATTGAAACCAGCGCCACCATATTAGAGAGACACATTGACACTAGCGCCACCATATTAAAGATATATAAATAAGAATTATTATTATTATATAGATTTTAATAAGAATTGATATCATTATATAGAATTGAATCATTAGTTTGATCATTATGAATAAATAGTATATTCTTTGACTTCATAGTTC
Source organism: Antheraea pernyi (assembly GCA_015888305.1). Classification (NCBI taxonomy): domain Eukaryota; kingdom Metazoa; phylum Arthropoda; class Insecta; order Lepidoptera; family Saturniidae; genus Antheraea; species Antheraea pernyi. The sequence goes on along the minus strand of MU158830.1, from coordinate 412,756 downwards.
GGCCGATGAAAGGCAAGATGACGCTGATCTACATGTCGAAACAGATTAGTAAACACATTGGAGATACATAAATAAGGATAATTATATAAAATTGTTGTATAGCCTCGTAAGGCCTAATGATATGAGGACATAATAGGGTTTTACTTAACAGCCCAAACCTTTATTTATGTATTTTCAATTATCGCCCATTGACCTCACCCGAGGACATATTCAAATTTGGCACATAAAATATCAAAACCACGCGAAATCATCCGATTCATAATATATATTAATATTTAATTGATAGATAATTTTTTTTCACTCAATTTTTAATCAATAGAATGTAAAAATGTATTGTGGTCGAATTTTGACCAATAGGCGATCACTAGTGCAAGATAAAAACGGCAAACACTGTTCATTAAAAACAATAAACGTATAAAGTATTATCTTTATATGTTATTTATAGTCAGGGTTATAAAACGTATCAAACAAGGACAAGGTTATAAAGGTAATAAATTACAAGGCCATAAGAATATATACTGATATAAATAAGTAAATATTACATAAATTTATTAACTCATTTCCTTGTCATTTGTAAAAAAACAATTATAAATCAAATGTGTGTGAAGGTAATATATTCATAATGTTTTTTTTTATAAATAGAACGAAATTAATAATAAAATTTTACATAAATCATTTATATATATATACATATAATGAATGTTTGTATATATGTGTACATGTTTAGACTATCATTACATAGAATAAAACAAAGTCCCCTACCGCGTCTATCTGTCTGTCTGTTCGCGATAAACTCTAAAACTACTGAACGGATTTTCACCAGGTTTTCACCAGTGGATAAAGTGATTCATGAGGAACGTTTTGGTATATAATTTGTCAAGGATTTTTTTATAATCAGCGCGGGACAACGTCTGCCGGGCCCGCTAGTATTCTTTATAAATCTACACAAAGTTTTCAAAAGTCCATCTTAATCTCTTTTCATCTGTAAACAGCCCCTGGACTTTATATGTGTATCTTCTGTAGCACTAACGTACAAGAAAACTGTAGAAGACCTCAAATTACTCATAGTTACGAGAACCTCAGATATAGATATATAGAACCAAAGATATACATAATTTAATCCTCGTTAATACTTATAACATATGACACCGAGTTAATGAAGCAAAACTAGTCCTCAATTGCTGTGCAAAAGAGGGGCATTTGCTTTATATTTTTCTGTATCTTAAAGATGTACATATTTTTAATAGAACAGTAATGAGGCCAAACCATGCTACATCCAATTCTCCTTTCCCAAAGGCAGATCTATTTTGAATTCAAAGATAAATGATCATAGCTATCAATATTGCAGTGATAAATCGTCTATAGAATAATTTAAATACACGGCGGATCTGTATCTTCGTACTGGGATGTGTTTTGTTAAAGGTAGAAAAGACTTACTTACTTACGTTACTCGTTTTTTATTATTTTCCGGTTCCGTTCTGCGATTTCTTTGTGCCTCTTTATTTTTGTCACAACAAGTATCAAGGTAGTAGTTTCTTATGTTAATAGTTACGTGTATATATGAATAGGCAGATACAAAACAGTTAAGTACATTTTCCTCCTTTGTTTTTCGAGTGATTTTCTGAATTGATTTTGTTTAGTAATTATTTACGAGATTTAGTATAAGAAAAAATACATAAAAATAGTTTAAGTGATACGTCTTATTGAGGGACTTTGAATATTCTGATCGGCAACATTTTTGTGTTACGAAAAATGATGGGGATATACACTGTGTTGGATAGAGTGTTGAAAAAGTCAAGCAGTGTCGGGCGCGGTCAGTACTTGGATGGGTGACCGCCTGGGAGAAACGCGTGACGTTGGTTTTTTATTGTATATTATTATTAAAATATTTCCTTGTAATACAAAATTTTGACTCTTATCGTGAGTCTGCTTTTTTGAAGTGAAATCTTCTTTAGGCGCGTTGAAAATTATTTTGTGTGAATAAAAATTAACAAAAAATCTCATCATCGTCACCGAATGCTATGCTATGTACACGGTGTAATTTTTGGGTGTACAAAAAGCGTGTTACAGAATACGTCAGAGTCGATGCGGGCAGGGATGCCAATAAACATAAAATACTACCACTATTTATTTGGGCAGAGCTTTGCCTTACAATACTTTGTACATAATAATGCGTAGATATCACCGACATCTTGCCTTTTAAAGGCCGATCTATGTAAGTCAAAGCGATTACTATTTACACATAATTCCACAAAATAATTTAAGTAACACAAAAATAATAAAGTATGAACAAATTAATGGTATTTACAATTTAAAAAAAAAAACTCATCGCACACGTGCTGTTCAACTAATATTCTTGCAAAAGTTTAGTAGATGGTAGAGCCAGGCTGAAGCTATTACTGGTTTCAGCATGAATTGGTCGGCTCGTCCGGGGTACTACCACCCGACCCACAGAAATACCGACGTGAAGTAACAGTTATTAGTAATAGCTTCAGCCTGGCTCTACCATCTACTAAACTTTTGCAAGAATATTAGTTGAACAGCACGTGTGCGATGAGTTTTTTTTTTTAAATTGTTTATTTAATTTAGGCCCTAGGGAGGCACTTATGAACGTCAAAACTACCACCATTGTTCTCATAAAGGTTTTCTTGAAATAACTCTCGGCTGTACGATGTTTAAGAATTCTGGATGATCATGTGATGATTGTCTTCAAGATGTTCTTGAGACGAGTCGTGGCTTCGTGGAATTAGATTGTAACTGTACGTCGAGATCCGCTCAAGTGAGAGGATTTTACGAACTTCATCGACACGTTTTTGTATTTTTGGTCAATGAAAATAATCTAAATATTATTATATAAAATGCTAAAGTTCGTACGTGTGTCCACGGTTTTTTCTATCATCTGCGACTTCGATTAACTTCCCGTTGGGATGGCAAATACCCCTTGGTCTCTTGGTGTGCATAAGGCAGTTTGGTCGGGGTGGGTGGAAGTGGGTGGTTGTGGGTGGACACAGACCTTCAAAGTGGCCGTCTCCACCAAAGGAGGACAGGCAGGAGGAGAAGGCGCTTCGCCCAACTCCTCCTGCCACCGTAGCCGGACCTGAGGGGATGGGCCGGGGGGCCCATCTCCTCATTGCACGGGTCCGGCGGACGAGGGGGGGCAGCCGGTGTGTACCCGGTCTGTCCCTCTATAGGTAGGAGCCCGGCGGTCAACTTCCGCCGGGTGGACCGTGGGGGCGGCTCTACAAGGTTGATTAGCTCGAACGATCCCTTGCCGCCCCCACAAAACGGTCTGTCGGTACACCGTGGGGTTTTAGTCCGTGCGACTCCGGGAGGGGGGCGTATCCATAAGGGATTTCCCCACGTAAAAAAAAAAAAAAAGGGCGGCGAAAATGTGGAATAATATATATCTGTCCTTCTCTAACTAATGAAAACTCTGTAAAAATCTGAAATCTCGGAAATGATCTAGAAAGTTCCAGAATGCAACTGATGACATCAATCTAGAAAGTTCTAAAACTTTCTGGAATGATCTAGAAAGTTCTAAAACTTTCTGGAATGACGAATTTACGAGACAGTGACTAATGAAGTCATCCGATTGTATTAAGTCTTATTACTTATCTACTTTTCTCTCCGTCTCCATACTTAAGTTGCGTCATTATTAAAATTGCAGTAACTCTTGATAGATCGAATCGATTCTAATGAAACAAAAAGTCAATGTCACTCGAGGATATGCTTTATGTGTTTCGTTTTCATAAAAAAAGACAGACAGGAGTTTCTAAAATTGCTTGAAATGTTTGTTATTAGTTATTCCTAGACATCTGCAACATTTTTTTATCTAAATGTATAGATATTTATAAATTAAATGGGGGGCTGATGTTACTCACGTCCACAGGAAGTGTACTTCTCATTCCCCTGCATGTGCCTAGTCCCCGGGTGCTGCTAAAGAGTAATAAATCTTTTGTCCGTTCCACTGTTCTAGTCAATCAATCGTCGATAATAACAGATGGATATTCTATCTAGCTGTTAACTCGAAATTGATACTATTACAAAAAAAATAAAAAATTACATATCCGTCAATATGTTAACGACTTTTGAAACATCCAATAAATTTTAAATGTACTTATAAAAAAAGCGTGTGTGTACTTATGTACACGTGTTAGAAGTTATACTTCTTTGGCGTAACAAGATAAAAATCTTTTCAAAAATTTTATCTTTCGCCTTATTCTACGTTTGTCGAAAAAACGACGCTAACAATAGAAAACGTTGGCTATAGCTAAATTCAGGGTGTCGGTTTTTCGTAACGGTGTGCGCGCGCATCGTAAAAATTTACTCTCATCACTTTTCCCTAACGCGCCAAAAGAAGTATAACTTCAATATCATATACTAGCTTCTGCCCACGAGTTCGTCCGTGGGGAATAGTTACCAGCATACTACGTACTAGAATGTTTACGCAATACACACAGCGGAAGCTCTCAAGAGGAAAAAACTCCGATTTTGAAATATTCCGTATTGGTGCTCCGCTTTTATTGGTCTTAGCTGATGTGATAGCGTTCTTCGATAATTGAGCTATCTAAAACTGAACGAATCTTTCAATTCGGACCAGTAGTTCTTGAGATTAGCGAGTTCAAGCAAACAAACTCTTCAACTTTATAATATTAGTATATATTGGTAAATTCATCTTCGCTATTAAAGAATCGTATTAGCCAACGCGATCACGGAATTAAAATAGATCTCTCCTTCAAAACCTCTAAGAAAATCCGCCATAAAGTACATAAAAACACGATAAACCCAATTGGTCTCTTATAGCCAGTATAAAAGCTGTTTACTCGAAATTGAATCGTTTCAAATATCCGTCAATATGTTAACGACTCTAGAAACAAGCGATAAATGTTATATGTACTTGTAAAAATACCAATTATTGGTAATTTTATCTTCGCTGACACCCTCTGGTGCGCGTAATTACTTCCTACGGCTCAAGGTGACTTCCTGAATCCTTTACTGTGTCAAGGTCGATTCATACATTAACGTAAGTACTTGTTTTAAACTTAAACCGTATTCATTTGATTTATTTATTGCGATGGCGGTAAGTATCGGCCCGGTTTTTTCGTCTGTGTATATTGTAATATTTTTTTATATATGCCTTTAATAACCACGGAAATAATTAAGCATGACCAGTGGTTTTTTTCAATATATCATGTAAAAAAATCGAGGTAGTCATAAGGACTGCTGACAGAAGTGAAAATTTAATACAATAGAATAATTATGTTTTGTTTTGAATTTGTAAATTGAAATTATTATCATTTTCACATCTATACAATTTATAAGTAATATATGCTAGGTTGCACAATAACAATACAAAATATTAATATTAAATTATACAGGCCCCTATATTTCGCGTGGCTAGTCTGACAGAAGCCGCACAATCGCAATATGATCGGTCATGTTTACGTAGCATGTCATGACACGAAATTATAAATATATCTCATGCTAAAAATGCCGCTCAACGCGCCTTAAGAAGTTTTCTCTCCAAAAATTAAAAGTATGGTTTGATTTGTAAATGTTCCGTTTTTCTCACAATTTCTTCAAGTAAATTTATATTTCTAAATAATAAAATACGAATTCTATCTTATTTAACAATCTAATTCAATAATATCACACAATTTTTATTAACATCTTTGAATTAAACTTCAGTATGACATTGGCAGATATGCAAATCGTGCTTTGCCTCAGGCGAAAACCAATTTAACAGATTTTTTATTAACTCTAAACAAAAAATTACTTCAAAGAGTTTACGGGCGAAAGTGTAATCTATACATATAATAAAAATGAAGTGTCTGTATGTAATATTAAGATATCAAGTTCTTAGCGAATGAATATGAAAGTATAGACGCTATGTTACCAAAACTCCAATTTTATAAATTTTTGTCTGTTTTTTTGTTCCCAGTTATCTTCGAGATGGCTGGACCGATTTTGACAGGAACTTCACTGGCAGATAGCAGAAATTATAGGCTTTGGCATTGGCTTTGGCTATTTTATTTTCAACTAGCTGTTACCCACCCCTTCTTCTGCAATGTTATCTGCAAAACGGTCGAACCGATTTTCACGAGACTTTCACTGGGAGAGTTGACCTTGTAAAAATTAGTTTAGGCTATTTTATTTTAGACTAGTTAGTAATATTTCTGGTATCGTCATTTGAATACATACGAAATGGATTAGAAATGGCACGTGAATTCTCAGATAATTATACAATATTCTGAAAAGTTCTATAAAGGGAACAATTATTTTCTTAAAATCACCATCAATCGCTAAGTATAAAATATAAAACAATTACCCAGTTGAGTAATAATTCTTACTAATATTATAAATGATAATGTAAATGTGTTTGTAACGCTTTCACCGTTCATCATAAAATTTTGCATACCTAATGTCAGATGTATAGAAAATAACACAAGGTGCCTTTTATCTTGAAACAATGTATGCTGCCGAAGAATTCACCAAATCAACGTTGAAGCGAACGAAATCGTGGACAAAAGATAATTTTGCGATTCAGTTGCACTGCAAACATCACTACAAGTTTTGTTCGGGCGACATCGATCGAGCCCGCATCCGAGATATAAGTGCGACACCTCAACAAATAGTTTATGTAGGCGGTAACAGTGACTTACGAGACAAAAAATAAATAAAATAACAAAAGGAAACTTTTACAACGACTAAATCTTATGTAACTTTAAGACAATTCCTTGATCTCGGAACAGATTGTTTAGTATCTTGATCAAATCGAAATAACGTTGTATAAAGTTAAAAATGTACTAGATGGAGCAATCGGAATAATTTATTACTTTTATTTAATTTTTATATATAACATACTTTTTAATTATTACAACACTAGCTGACCCGGCCACGCGTTGCTGTGGCTCAGTTATTATATCATTACATACTGATAAGAATTCATAATTGATATATATGACCAATAAACATCACTTAACGAACTAACACGCAGCGAAAGCTCTCAAAAGGAAAAACCTCGATTTTGAAACATTCTTCATTGGTGCTCCGCTCCTATTGGTCTTAGCGTGATGATATATAGCCTATAGCCTTCCTCGATAAACGTGCTCTCTAACACTGAAATAATTTTTCAAATCTGACCAGTAATTCCTGAGATTACCCCCTACAATGTCACAAACTCACAAACTTTACTTCTTTATAATATTACATAATTGCATAATAGATATATACAGTAACATTCATTTTTGGTGGATGCACAGAGAGAGGCGTCACTTCCAGATGTCACCATTGTTCACATATTGATCCACCCCATAATAGCCTTTATGTATTAAGACCCGTTTGACATAACGCTTGAACTTACTATCTTGCAAATCGGTAATGTGTTGTGGGACTTTGTTATAAAATCTAACACTATTACCTAAAAAACTGTTACTGGTCTTAGTAAGCCTGAAACATGGAGTGACCAGTCTCATTTTAATGGGATGATGGGTTAAAGAGTAGCGTCTTTGGTCACTACGTCGATCGTCGCATATTCAAGTCCTATAATTAATGAACGTTGAACGAAAATACGGTGATGAAACCATACCATGGTAGTAAGGTTTCTCGAATACATGGACACCATTTTTATGCTTTATAAGTTCTAATATTTGACCACAATTTCATCTAATGTTGTAACGATATGGTCTAAAAAAAACGCTAGACCTAGACGGTGTTATTACGAAAACGTTAAATACGTATTTAATACTTGGTTTGATAAGGTTTCGAATTTAATGCACCGTGCTCGCGTTATCCTTTTTCGCAAGTCTAACCTTTTTTTTTTCCGTGGTGCCACCTTACACCTATCCGGGGAACAGGAACTGCTTACGGCACTGCGTCTGCTCACCCGACAGGTGCTGGTTCCTCATAAGGGGCCCCTTCTGCGGCCTGAGTGGGTCAAGATAGTAGACCCCTCAGGGAGGGCGGGTGTTAAACCTCCCTGACGAACTGTAGGAGTCGTACGGCAAAATGCGCCTTCACCACGTGGGCCTGCTATAGTCGCAAGTCTAGCCTAGCGTAACCAAAGCGCGAAAAGAGAGCAAGATGGCGAACATTCAGCGACCGCGGTGCATTTAATACTATACCTTTTTAAACCAAGTATGAAATACGTATTTAACTTTTTCGTAATAACACCGATTAGGCCCTGGTTCTCAAATGCCGCTGTCGGAACACACCAACAGGTGCGTGGCGATAGATGTCCAACCTGAATGTGGTTATTATAAAGCTATGGTAGATTAGTTGTGTGACTCGGGATCGAATCCTTGGAACTGAGTTGAAGCTTCCGCTGAAGGAAAACATCCAGCCCCTCTCGGTTTAAAGTAAGTATCTTAACCCACGTCATCACTTAATGTCAAGTGAGATTGTAATCAGTGAGGTTTGTCTGTAAATTATAAAAATACTATGCAACTGCTTATGCCTCATTCAGTCATATTGTCAAAGAAATCGTGATGAAAAGAAACGACATGTGGTGCTTACTTATGTATGTTTAGTTATTCTATTGTCTCTTCCAGTCTCTATATTTCGTTGTACGGTATTATTATTTAATGTTTCGGCGTACCAGGAAACCTTCGATCTTCTGTTCTTACTTCAATTAAAGTCTCCTTTCTAACAAGCCACCTGCAATTATATGTCAAAAAATCGATAATATCGATAGAATATAATCGATATTTATTTCGATATAATATGAAACTAAATAACAATAGAAAAGATTTGTTAGGAGCTTAATGCAGTATATTTTATATTTTATTTATAATATTGTGTTATTTGAGTCTATATTTATAATATTTTGTAATATCGATGGTATTCCGTAATATACGTTCGATTATTGTGTATAAGTGGAGTTTTTTTTAAATTGTAGCATGACAAAATGACTGCACTATGCCTGATGGTAGCACAGTACAGTCCAAAAACAATGGCGAACACTGTTGACACAAATGGTGACACATTATCCAACGCCAGTCGCCGCTGTCATGTTGGCCTGCGAAAAGCTGGATATGCACAGGCGGATCCCGATACGCGACCCACAGAAGCTAATCACTATGACGGGCTTTTTCGCCATATACATGGTGGTTGCGACCCAGTCAAACTGTAAAACCCTACCACCCCGCATTCGCCATTGCCTCGTTCGTTATCCAGCAGGGTGCACCACGTACAGGTGAGGTTGGCTTGGATGTCTCAAGTCTTATGATGTTATTCGACACCCCTTACACCCCGAAGTGGATAGAAAATAATACCACGGATCATGAATTCTGAGATGCCACAAAAACTGAACTAACACTCAGATGTAATAATTATTATGATAAACGGTTAAACTGTGTTGAGTTAATCGATATATATTGACTTATGAATTGATGCACCATAGTCATGAAAATAAAAAAAAAAAAACAGAAATAAAAAAATGCGTGCCGTGGAACACTCGATTGGAATAAAGTTTTAAAGTTTCTTTCATATTATGTTATTATTGACTAGTGGAACCTGATGTACAAAATACTGATTAAAAAAGTCATCTGAATGTATTACGTTTAATAACTATCAACATTACTCTCGTACTGAAGTTGCGTCGTCATTAAAATTACAATAAGTTTTGATAGAGTCAACCGATTTTAATAAAACTAAAATTAAATGCTACTTTAATTTTTTTTTAATTATACAGATTTTAAGAATTTCAGATTATAGAAACAGAAGGGAGACAGACATACAGATTGAAATGTATTTTATTATTTATTCCTAGACATCTGCAACAATTTTTTCCACAAACAAACTAAGAAGTACAGATACGTAAGATTTTCATTCTTATTGTATGTATAGATATTTAAATTGACTAAAATCGATAAATTACTATTTCGAGTTACAATTGTTACGTATTTCTGTTTTTATTAATCAAGGTAAGCTCGTTGGTTTATTGTTTACCATAAAAATGTAATCCTTTTGTAGAACTTTTTTATTGGTCAGGAATTAATTAATAAAATAAATGAAGGGTGTAGTCATTATGTGTTTACTGGTAATAAAAACCGGTGAATAAATTAAAAATATATATTATATTAGTTGACGTGGTAATTAGTTCAACAAATTAATAATGTAATGTATTATTTCTACGCAATGGATAAAAAAGTATTGAAATGATAATTATCAATTTGTCTTTTTGACAATAACCGGCCGGTGTTATTGCAGCGTGCGAACAGTCAAGCATAATGCAACAAGTCACTAAGCGAGGGCACTTCACGTTTCTCATACTCAAAATCATATTAGAAACATAAGATATATCGTGCCATTTATTTTAAATTACCCAGCAGCAGAATAACTGACAACAGTTTGTAAAAATAATTGTAAAATAACACAGTAGCGTTATTTATCTATAACAATATTATAAAGCTGGAGTTTGTTTGTTTGGTTGGTTGTACGCGCTAATCTCAGAAAGTACTGGTTCGATTTAAAAACATATTGCAGTGTTAGGTAGCTTATTTATCATGTAAGATCAACAGAAGGGGAACACCAAAGAAGAATGTTTCAAAATCGTGGTTAACGTACATATTGTTTAAAAAAGTAGTATCTAGTTATAAGTACCGCCGATACTAAGAGAAAACTGAAAGCAAAGGAATTTAAATTGTTTTCCCTTTTAAATTCTTCAATTAATTATAGTGTGAATTATTTAAATTTCATTATTTATCTACTGACAATATTATCATTAGTCTCCCTTCACATTTCTTGTTGATACGAATAATAATATACTTTTTTATACAGTTTATTAATTCGTCACACATATGATGAGCAGCACAATCTCAATATAAAATATATTATATTAGATGTACACAGGCCGCTATACTACGCGTCCATAGTCTGACGCAAACCGTGCCTCGCAATACGGTCGGTCACGCTTACTAGCATGTCATGATGCTAAATTATAAAGTTATCTCCTGCAAAGAAGATACCGCTCGACGCGCCTAAAGAAGTTATCACTTATAATATTTTCATCTTCTACGTAAACGAAGTCGTGAGTAAAAGTTAGGGTTAGCCGAAAATGACTATTCCAAGCGGACGAATTCGTGGGCAAAGGTTAGTTATTGCTATCTATACTAATAAGATAAGAGGAAATATGTTTATGAAGCTAGATGTAATATTCAGTTGCCACGTCGACAGCCTCGGTAGCGCAGTAGGCAGCGCGTAAGTCTCATAATCTTAAGGTCGTGAGTTCGATCCTCACCCGGGGCATTGCTTTTTGATTTTTTTTTGTATGTTATTCTGGTTTTTAATTATATAAAATTGTTTTTTTTATGCCATACATATATATATGGAATTTATATTTGTTTTTTTTATTTATTGTGGTATTTATAGAATTTATTTATTGCCCGATCACGGTGACAATTTGCCACACCAAATCTCTTTTTTATGGAGTAAGTTATACAATTATAATTCGTTACTAGGTGGCGTTAGAATACATTACGTTACGGCAATCGCTAATTATCCAAATTTATTCACGACAAACATAAAACCACACATATATCCAAATATAATAATCGTACATAATCAGGTAAAATAATTGTAGAAATTGGCTAGATTATTTCTAGCAAGCATTATCCCAAGGATTTATTTGAATCTAAAGGGCTTCACAGCATGATTGCGTATGTTCGTAATATACATAGACCACTTACGACTGGACGTGTAAATGTCCGTGAATTTTTTATATTATATTCTTTTAAATTTATTATTATATGTCTAATAACGTCAGCTAAATATCAAGTTTTAGCTATAAATATTCCACATTGATTTCGCTATTAGTAAGAGACAAATACTAGATATAAAGCTTGAGATACTATAAACGAACGATGAAGTAGAAGCTCCAAATAATTTTGGATGTGATATCAAAAAAAAAACTGAACTGAATTATTACATTAACCAAATTAAATAAAAAATATTGATATTTGCGCTACCTAATAATATATTTGAAGTCGATGCCAACCTAAATTCTATATCATCTACATATAAAGTTTTGGTTCACTCTCGTGTCCCATGATGTATATCTGTATAGTATACATATTTAATTATCTGCAACAAATTTGAAGTGTAGGTTGGCATTGACTTCAAATATATTATTAGGTAGCGCGAATACCAATATTTTTTATTTAATTTCGTTAATTTAATAATTCAGTTATTTTTCGCTTTTTAGTGCCTATTAGTTTTTCACATCGTAGGCGGTTTAATTTTTTTTTGTTAATTTTTTTTTTATTGTAATAATATGGTGAATGTTTTTGTTTTTTTTTATACGTTGTAGGTTTTAGCGTTTGCTAACAATCTCATCTGCTGTTACATGACGATGCGATCTAAGATGGTAAACACGCTAAAACCTAGAGGGGACTGACTCTCAAGGGCAGCTGTCGTCACATACCAACAGGTGCTTGGCGATAGATTATCAATTTAAGGGTGGTAACTAACCAGGCGGGTTTAAAAAAGCCCTACCACTATGCTATGGTTTGGTTTTTTTTTTATTGTAGCTTGGAAAAATTACTCTACTGTGCCTGATGTTAAGTACCGAGAAACATACTATCCATCGCCGGTCGTCGTTCACGTTGCGCTTTAAGGACCCCATGTCATAGGAAGGAGGAAACACACTGGCTGGAAGATTGTTCCACAGCTTCACGATACGGCAAAGAAAAGACATTGTGAACATTTTAGTTCGTGTCCAGATAGGATTTACCGTAAAACTGTGGCTCCGAAGACCGGCGCGCGGGGTGCTGTCATAAAAAGGAGAGGAAGGTATCAAAAGGGTTGGCTTATTCCGTTATATTTTGTATATATGCTTCCCATTTTGTGAGCGTTTAAGAAATTTTGCGAAACTCACGTCCAGCCATTAACGATCTATGGTTGTAGATATGCAAAACGTTGGTCGGTAACACGCGAGGCTGATTACAGAAATAACGGAATAGTTATGTTATGATGCGACTTGTGGCCAAGATCTTGAGCTCTAACTGCGACATTGGCGTAGCGCGAATACAAAGTGTCCTTTACCATTGGACTTTCAAATGGCAGGAAGTTCAAAGATATTAATAAACATAAGTTCGCATCAACTGTTTGTATGTGTTGAATTATTATGCTTATTGTTCCGAGTCACACAACTGAGCTTCTGTTTATTAGTGGATATCGTGCATTCTTTTGAGGTATGTATATATAAAAATTAATATTTGTATGTCTGAAATGGATAAAATTGTAGAATGTTTGATATAGTGTTTCGAATGGACAAATATTCAATTACTGGCTAGTTAAATGTTTAGCTATTTAACTAAACTTTGTATCCCTTTTAAACGGAATTGGGCGAACGGATAAACGTGAAATTAGGCATAGTTAAAGTTTATATGGAGGAGAGGTGCAGAAAGCTATTTATTTTATATAAAATGCATTAGAAGTACATTAAATTTATTAAAATATACATTACTCACACTAATGCTTCAATTTTACACAACATATACACACATGTAAATAAAAAAGTCATTTTGACATTTGTCAATAAATGGCTTCAAAAAAGGTTGTGAAGGGGGTTGCTATGCTCGATTTTTTCATTCTACATTCAACAATGATATTAACCCTAATAAAATTCAAAGTTAAAATAATCAATGAATTATGGTCGAATGCCACCACTAGTATTATATATTATGACTTACACTAGGTTCCAGCTGAACATCAGCGCTGAGTGTTTCTTATGACATGTTAGTATTTATATCCAGAGCGGGACACCCTTTCGGAATGCTGCGATGTGTTGTTATTTATCTACTTTTGTGTACTTTGTATATTATATTGCATTATCAATAAACGATTTCTTTCAATCTTCTAATAACTACCTAATACACGCGGTTTCGTCTACGTGGTTTGCTATCTTAACAATATATCTTTATATACTAATATCATATTCCTGTATGTGTGTATTTGGCTGAACTCCTCCTAAGTAGTTTGTATGGTTTCAGATGAATTCAAGAATGGTTTAGATTCACAATTAGACCAAGTAGGTGGCGCTGCGATATAATTCAAGGATTTTTTATTATTTTTAGGGCGGGATAACGTCTGCTGGGCGCGCTAGTTTTATATACATATGAAAAAAAAAACATAAGCATGCTACCATTTACTCCACTTTTCCACGGCAAGAAAACGTATGACTGAACGCGTAGTCTTTATTAAAATCGTGGCTTCTAAAAACTTTAATGCTAAATGAAGTTATTGTATTTTTTTTTCAAAATAAGGTTCAAGTGTCTAGGACGTAAACTTAAAATTATTTGAATGAAATCTATGAAGAAGTTTTTGAGTGATGCAAACTACCATATGGAGTGTGCCCCGAACGAACTCTTAACTATTTAAGTATACTGTGGATTTAAAAAATTGCTCTTTGCAGTATATCATTTCATCTTAGAAAAATATCACAGATTTAATTTTTTTTTCTATTTCATAGCAGGCAAACGAACTGGTGGGTCACCTGATGTTTAGTGATCACCACCGTCCATAGACACCAACAACACCAGGGGAGTCGAGGGGAGGTGGGTCTCCGGCGCTCTCGCTGACGGAACGAAATGCAACAATGCAAGCACTGTTACTTCACGTCGGTTTTCTATGACAGGGTGGTTATTATTCACAACACAGATGGCGTTGTTTGTATAAAGATTCTTATGCAGTTTCTATGATTGTAAATATTATTTACATTTGTAAATATCAACCTATGAGGGTTATGAAACCATCATAGTACATTTTACCCATGTGAAGCTGGGGAGCGTAGCTAGTTTACTTACACTAGCTGACCCGCGCCCACTTCGTTGGGCGGCAAACATTTTTATGTGATTTGGTTAGTACTGAGTGCTATGTATTTGATAAGGATTCATAATTGTCGTTGATAATATGACCAATAAACATCACATAACGATTTAAATTATTTTTTATTGCAAAAAACTACTTTTTGTGACTTTAAAACTTAAAACCGACGTGAAGTAACAGTTGAAGTTAAGAAGCATTGTTGCGTTTCGTTCGGTCAGTGAGAGCGCCGAAAGCCCATCTCCTCTTCCCCCCTTCCCTTTCCCCCACTCCTCTCTCCCCCCAAACACAGGTGGGCAACGCACTTGCAACTCCCCTGGTGTTGCTAGTGTCTATGGACGGCGGTGATCACCTACCATCAGGTGACCCGTCTGTTCGTTTGCCACTTATAATATAAAAAAAAACACTTAAATATAAAAGTTAGGCATATGCCGTCACTGACTTTGTTGTAGGCTCTACAACTTGACTCTAGAACTCGATATACTTCTCATCGTTAAGGCAAAGTTCGTATGAAACGTTTTCGTTCGACCAATTTTTCTCCAACTTACTTTGCAAATCCGACTACCACAAAAAAGTCTTTTAATTTTTCGGGTTAATATATAGCCTATGACACTCATAAATAACGTGGCTTTCTATTAGTAAAAAAGTGTTCAAAATCGGTTAAGTAGATCCAGATATTGCCCCCTACAACCGCGCAAACATTACCTCTTTATTATTTATACTAGTATAGATAAATCATTTCTTTCCCTTCCTATATAAATTTTCTGTGTTTCCTCAAAAGTTGCTAGGCGGATTTCTGTCTAGTAGCTGAAGCCGTATAGAATTCTCAGTGATGTAACCTAAATATTTGGTCAACCGAATCATGCCACATTTGATTAGATTATATGCTTTGTTGCCTTTCATTGATTTTCAATTAGGGGTAATTCTTCGGGTCTTTAACCGAAAATTTATTTCCGCGAGGTTGCTTACACTTCTTTTAAGGTTATAAACTAGAGAATGCTGAATAAATGCGAATGTGAGGTTGTTTGATTGTTACGCTTTAAGTATTCAACTGATCATTTTGAAATTTTGCTTATATACTAATTACGTAAGCTGCAACCGGAGGACTAAAAAAACCGAATTATAATATATCAATTTATTAAAAGAAAGAATTACATATAATTACTTAATATATTTTTCATTGTTTATATTTATGTTTTTTTCTTTTTTTAATTGTACGTGTTTTCATATTTACTTATGTGTGTTGTAAATAAATGTTTTTTCTTTCTTCTTTCTTTCTAATAGAAAATCTTAACGTAATGATCGCGCAGCACACTCTGTTTGAGTGTGCTGCGTGGGAGGGACAGCGCCGCGTTCTGGCTGAGGCGGTGGGTACAGATTTGTCGCTGCTGAGTGTGGTTTCGGCCATGCTACGAAGACGAAGACGGGCAGATGCTAGTATAAATATAAATGCGTACATACACACACACACACACACATATATATATATAGAAAATGTTTTAAACTAACAGGGAAGGATATAGGGTACCTTTCATTCACAAAAAATCTGTTCTCGTGATGTATCGTCAAATCAACATTTACGCGAGCAAAGGCGCGAGTAAATTGTTAACCGGATTTTTAACAAAGGTCATCCTTGTACCTAATTATAGTTAACCCTAACAAAAGCTAACCTCATAGGAGCAATTATCGAAAAACTTAACGACGTACGATCAATAAAATTTGATATATGCATTTTAAAACGTAGCGCGATTAAATAAACATTAAATAGCCTTTGGAATCGGTAAAAACGCATTAAATGAGACAAATATTCTGAACATTAATACTTTATTGAGTAATTTTTATTACCCTTTAATTCGATTAATGTTCAAGACTGCCCAGAAGACAAGGAGAGATATATATTATACCTGTCTTTTAGATAACGATCGAAAGTTCCAGATTACGTTGAATAATAAAATACAATCATGGACGTAAAATATATTTCCTTGATAATATTTCATCAGTTGTGCTTAATTATTGTTTGCCCTGTTAAATGTATTTGCGAATTTCGCGTCTCTTAATGTCAACTCGCACTTGACAATCCTAATTTTTTCATAGAACATATCATCAACAGTCTTTAAAATATCTACTGCAGAGCTATAGGCCTTTAAGGAAGGTATGAGCATTAACACCACGATAGCCCACGACTTATTGGTGATTTCAAACGCTGAGAAATCCATAGTTCTATGTTTTTACATACAGTAGCACTACAAGAACATCTCTCAGGTTCAGGTTTCCTCACGATGTTTTCCTTCACCGTCAGCCGATACCGTTACTAATTAAAATTAGTAAATATAGGCGAATTAGAAAAAAATCGTTGGTACATGCCGCGGGTCGAACTTGCGGACAGCAGAACACTAGGCTAGCACAACTTCTATAAACAAAAAACATATATCAACTTCAGATATCAATTGTCGATTCACAATTATACGGTGAAAGTACCAACAAAACAATAATGTCGAACGTAATTACATAATGGATGCTATTTCCGTGGGTCTCAACAATTAAAATAAAATTGTTCAATTTCATAATTCCTTGTCGATGGGACGCGGTCGTGTGTTGTTTAGCTTAAACGCTTCCTATATTTATCGATTAATTATCATTTTCTTACCCTTATCGCACCTAAGTAGGTTTGGCACAACATGTTTTTCTGTTCCACTCTCCCCTGTCAGATGTCATCTCATTATTTATACCTTTTATGCACTTATCATTTTTCACACAATCCATCCACACCTTTTCCTGTCTTCCTCTACTATTAAATAAAATAAAAAACATTTATCTATCCATCCATCCAACTATATTCTTCCCACAGACATGTACTACTTGTCTGGAACAATAATAAAAAAGAGGTTATAAGTGGGAGGGGGAAATGATCGAACAAAACGCAACAATGCATTGTAAACAACCCCGACCCCTTCATGCTGAAACTAGTAATAGCTTCAGTGTACCTCTACCGCCTACAGAAATGTTGAAATGTAATGTATGGTAATATAACTGAAAAGTGATGCGTGTTCATACAAACAGACAGATATTTCTAAAAATGATGGAAACGTATTTTATTTCTTATTACAAGACACCTTTTATCTTCTCCATGCGGATATCCATCCATCTCCATCTCGCCAGGCAGCAGGGGATGGATATGCCCAAGTCGCATGGACTAAAACCCCATGGTACCTTCTTACACCTTTTGGCTGGAGAAGCAGGGACTGTCTAATCGACACTGCTCCTCCAACAGGTGTTGTCCTCTCCTAAGGGACCCAAACTGCGACCTGAAGGGTCAAGATGGTGGACCCCTCAAGGGGAATTGCGTGTTACCCCCCTAACGGACTGTGGGAGTCGCATCGGCATAATGCATCTCCACCACATGGGTCTGTGCAGTTTAACTGCCCGGAGCGACGGACATGCTGACATTTCAAGACACCTGCAAAAAAAATTTTCACAACAATAGTATTTTACATACTGCTACCTTTATTATACTTGTGCGGAGCTCTAATTTTTTAGCTAGCTACTACTGGAAGTCACGTCAAAATCGGTCCAACCGGTTCGGAGATCAGCCGAAACAAACAAACGGATAAAAAGACATAATGGAAGTGAAAACTTTTTCAGGAGAGTTTTGGCGGTATTTGTTCGGCAGGAGATAAGCTTATAATTTCGCGTCATGTCATGCTAGCATGCGTGCCGAGCGTATTGCGTGGCTTGTGTCAGTCTAGTGACGCATAGTATAGCAGCATTTGTGTATCTAATATATATATTTTGTATTTGTATTGTACTTAATAAACTGTATTTTCTGTTCTTTTCAATTTTGTTGGTTTCGCACAGAGATTATTTGAATTTGGCAATATAAAGGGAGAGAGGAGTGATCGCAATTTGATACTATTCACTATTCACGACGTGTCGCATGACTATTTCAGCCTGACTGGGTCGCAACCACCATGTATATAGCGAAAAAGCCCGTCATAGTGATTCGCTTTTGCGGGTCGCGTTTCGGGATCAGCCTGTGCATATCCAGCTTTTCGCAGGCCGGCATGACAGCGGCGACCGGCGATGGACAGTATGTACTCGTTGGTCGCCATTGTTTTTGGATTGTACTATGCTTACCATCAGGAATAGTGCAGTCACTTTACCGTGCTACTATAAAAAGACAAACTATAATATAAAAGTCACCAAGATTTGTCAGTAATGATTTAGATGCAAGTATGAGAGTCGTGGTAATCTCAAAGTCCGTTAAATGTCTTAAGATTAGCAACCACATGATTTACAAAATTGTTGAACGATTTGAAAGCAGAGTCTTTCTCCATCAAGCCCAGAAGATCGAATGGACATATACGAAGATTATCACAAAGCATTATGCGCCCTAATCTCTTCGTGCTAAACCTGGGGCATTCTTGAAGCAAATGTTCAAAGTTGTACACAGATGTGTTATAGCTGGGCCAGGGGTTGTCGTCAATAATCTTAATAAACTACATAAATATATATAATTATTGTTCCGAGTGACAATAGATGTGAAAATCATGAAAATCATCAATTTTAATGGTGGTAGAGCCACGCTGAAACTATTATTGGTTTCAGCATGAATGGGTCGGCTTGCCCGGGGTAGTACCACCCTCTCATAGAAAACCGACGTGAAGTAACAGTGCTTGCATTGTTGCGTTTCGCTCGGTCAGTGAGAGCGCCGGAGACCCACCTCCCCTCCCCTCTCCTCTCTCCTCTCCCTTTCCCTCCCCTAACCCTTCCCTCCAAAAGATGGCAACGCACTTGCGACTCCTCTGGTGTTGTTAGTGTCCATGGACGGTAGTGATCACTTAACAGCAGGTGACCCACCTGTTCGTTTGCCACCTATGACATAAAAAAAATCAACCTTATGTAATAGTTTCAATATAAAAATTATTAAAATACTTCAGAAGAGAACACAGTTATTTAATTATATACTTTTGTATCCTTTTAATAAAAAGCTGTTTTGACATTACAAACATACACTTGAACTTTACTTATATGTATATATAAGATGAAATGTATAAAGAGAATGATATTAACAAAGGTATCGATAAAGGTAGATTACGTAACCCGGTAGACGCCAATTCGTCCGGTACGGTCGATGCGGTGCGCTGGTAACCGATGCGGTTTCCACTAAACCAACGTTGGGCAATAATCCGCTTTTGTACAGTCAATCCAATTAGTTATTATACAATGAGGTGACCGCCCAATAATCTTGTTATTTACTCATGAAAAATGTCTGTTTACATTCTATATAAATCTTCTATAATTTGGCAATCAGTCCACTTTATCGAAGATTGTTATTGTCATTATCAGGTTATTAATTAATTTTTATTAATTGATGGTAATCATCATGCCAATATGGTGGATAAAACGTACTTTTTGGTGCTAACCTGAAGAGCTATATGGATACGTCTGTTTTTAATTCACTACATGGAATATACGCTCGAGAAGTTAATAAAGATATGATTACAATTTAATTACTGGCAGAAAGAACTAAACATATTATTTTAGTCTCTGTAATTATCATAAGTCTTGGCAGTAAGGTTCAAATACCTTCGCCTATTCAAATAAACGAATTAATTTACTACTGACAATTTTTAGTGGGACCTTAGACTATTACGTATTTGTTTAATACACAATCTTGCGTTATTTATCCCTATATAGTGTTATGTTAGGCGCTTCTTCTATTATAACTTCATTATTGTACGCAAGAGAATTAGATGACGAATAATAACACGGCCGGTGAATCTTGAGATGTCATTAGAACTTTCATTTTGTAAAATATTGAAATCATCACATATTTTTGTCAACCAGTCTTCTAGTAGATTTTTACTGGCATAGTAAGTATTAATATTACAAGATACTTGTGATCATTTCAATGTTCTAACAAGATGGCGGTCCTCTTGTTAAACTTTCGAGGGAGTTTTTGTGGCATCTCAGAGTAAATGCAATGCAAATGTAATACCACGGGTATTATTTCCCACTCACTTTACTTGTTGACAACAACCGAACTGTATTACGTAAAACATCACCATTATTACAAAATATAGAGTAAAATAACACGAGATCATGAACAAAATATAAAATCCCCTACATGACAGACTAAGATCCCGCCAAAGATCGATGATCTCTCTCTCCCGGCTGTGGTCAAGGCCATGGTTGGTGGAGAGTCTCCGTGGAATGCAGTTGTCGCCTTTGGTGAATGCGTCCTGCTGCAGAAAGAGACAGCAGAGAGAGCCCGCGAAAGGGACGCTGCGGTTGCAGACAACGGTCGCCGTAGAACGCGGGAGAAGGAGAAGGAGAGGAGGAGGCGAGTTCCACCAGAGGCCGCCCTGAGGGGGCCTCCCACGTAGGCTACGTAGGTATGGGGGGGGACAGGATAGGAACCTCTGGCTTGCCTACTTACCACGTAAGTAGGCAAGATCAGGGGTTAGGCGGGCGTAGGGTGTAGGTAGGTAGGGTTAAGGATTGTAGGGTGGGCGAATGGGGGGAAGTTGGTTAGGTAATCTCTAGCTTGCCTACCTACTTTGTCGGTAGGCAAGTATAAGGGATAGGTGGGCATAGGGTTGTGTAGGTAGGTAGGGTAGGGTTAGGATCGAGGGATGGGGGAGGGGAGATAGGGTAGCTTAGGACGGAGTGGACCTCGGGGAGGCTATGGCGGATGAGGAGAAAACCTCGTTATAAAATCAATGGCGGTGCGGCGACTCAGGGGATTTCCTCTCTGTTGCCGGCTGAACCCAGGGGGGAAGGGGCGGGGGCCCTGACCTCCCATTGCACGGGCTCGGCGGGCTGGGAGGCAGTTTCGCATCCGGGCTGCCTCAGCCGGGAGTGGCGTGAAAGCGCCTGCCGCCGGGGGTGTCGCGGAGCTTGCTCACGCTCCCCCGCGACACTCCTATAGTGCGGCGTACGGTTTGCCGTGGAGTTTTAGTCGGTTAAAGTCGCCGAAAGGCACCGCCAGCTGCGTCCCAGCACGCAGTTGACGGTCGACTCAGCTCAGGCCCTCCCCCGGGGGCCTGGCAGTCCATGATGGATTTTCTCTCCATGTTATCCCGCCAAAAACACCCCGTATGTGGTGATAATAATTTTATATTACTTGCCAGTTTATAATTTTTAGTACTGTATGATTGTTACCGCATAAGTTTTATTTAATTTTAATAAGGGCTTTATTTTTTGTAGTAAATACATATTAAATAATCCAGTTTAGTGAGTTTTTATCTACGTAAATTAGATACAATGGGTGGCTACTAATATTTTTTTTAATTTATTATTTTTAAATCAGATACGATTCTATTATGTGAAAAACATGTAAGATGGATCAGGAAGTACTGCGGATGTTTACTTGATCGTCTTATATGATAATTTTTGGAATAAATCTTAAAGTATTTATATACTATAATTGTTGTTAGGTGTTATCACAATTGTTAATTAAAATTACGTTAGAATTTATAGTTACCCGCGATTTGTTTTTATTATTGAACGTTGTTAGTTAAAGTATAGTGCAGACTGTAATTAAATTGTAGTAGGTATTTCATTATATCCAGAATTTTAGCCGTGATTCGCGCATAACGATAGATCTTTATAATTTTATGTATATAGCGTCATAGTACACTAAATTCCGAGTAATATAATGGTGTAGTATAAAGCTATATACAAAAAATTATATAGATCTATCGCCGTGCGCGCATCACGTCTAAATTCGTGGATATATTTTTAATTATATTTCATAGACACTCGTTTCTTATTCAAGAATTATAACGATATCTCCATGTAATTAATATAAAGCTTAGCGGTGTGTGTTTGCTAAACATAATAAACGAAACAGATGATATAACAGTCAATAATTCGTGACAATTAAACTTTTTGAAGTAAATTAGAAAGATCGAATTAAAAAAAACTTACATGTCTGAAATCAGTAAGAAATAAATTTTAGATTAATAAACAATATAAAAGAACACTTTTCGCGTCTTTTTGTATACCTACCAGTTATTCTAAGCAAGTGGTCAATTACTTAACAAAATCAAACTGTTTCATTTGTAATAATTTCAGGCTTTAATATTTTAAAATTATAAAGAAAATTTTATTCTAGAATTAAAAACAATTATTTTATATAATTTTGGTACAGTTTAATGTTACGTATGATCCGGGAACAACAACACTCAGCCATAGATTATGTACCTAGTGGATAATGACCAAATTAACCACAGATAAGTGTTTACTAACAAACTGTTGAAATATGTGCGTCATTAATGTTATATTGTCTGTGGAATATGTAATCTTATGTTGTTATTATTAAATAAATATGTGAATTAATTGGATACATACACCGTTCGAATTTACAACGTGACAACGTAATGGAATGAAATACATTTTTAAACAATTTTTTGGAGAATTGCTCCTCGAAGATTTGTATATATAATACATGTATACTATCATTGCATATTATAAAACAAAGTCCCCTACCGCGTCTGTCTGTCTGTGCGTGATAAACTCAAATATTACTGAATGGATTTTCATGCGGTTTCACCGTTAGATAAAGTGGTTCATGACGAAGGTTTTAGCATATAATTTGTCAAAAATATTTTTATAATAAGGCGGGACGTCTGCTGGGCCGGTGTGCAAAGTAAGTAAACTTTATGTATTCTAATCGTATTTTAAGTCGTAGAAAGGGGTTTTCAATCGGTTAAAGTGGTAATGCTATCTGTGCAGTTTTAATATAGTATTCCAGAAATAATCTATGTTTTATGCAGGTATTTGCCGTACAGGCGATTGCTATAGAAAACACTAGTTAGGTCGAAAAAAATATTAATCGAAAACATGACATACAATATTAAAATAACACACCTTTGTTTAACAAATTTAAATCTATTATTGACGCAACGGACACTGACTAAACTTTATGAGATACATAATAATAATGTATCACTGAATTGTAGACCTTAGCCTATAGAAAAGTCTTGGGCGGTATATGTTTACCTTCTAAAGATAACTTCAAAGGAATAATTTTTATCTTTATATATCTTTAAAAATTGTTAGTTAATTGCGACGCTATTGTGTTCAACACAGTTTTTATTATTACGCAATTAAATATTATAGTTAAGTTGAGTATCTAACGTAGATTAAAATGGCGCTTTACAGTAGTTAAGTTAATAGTTATCTTAAGAGTTATCACAAATTGAAAATGACGCATAACAAAAAGAAGCGGTTTATATGAAAATTCCTAGGAAACTTCGTACTTTGATAAACTGTAAATATAATCAAAAAATGCATCTTGATCGCTTAAATACTTATGACGTCACATTTGTTCATTGTACCTATCGGGACGGGTTGCTAGTTTATTATATACTAGCTGTGCCCACGACTCCGTCCGCGTGGAATCTAAAGTAAAAAAAAAACCAGTGACTAGTAAAATCATCTGAGTGTATTAAGTCCATTTACTTAACCACTTTTCTCTTGGACTTAAGACGCGTCGTCATTAAAATTACAATAACTTTTGATAGAGGGAACCGATTTTAATGAAACGAAGACTAAATATTACTCTAGGATACGCTTTATGATTTTCTTGAAAAGGTTTTATCATGCACGCAGTATTTTAGAAGTGATGCGTGTTCAAACAAACACACAGACAGACATTTCTAAAAATGATTGAAATATATTTTATTACTTATTCCAAGACCTGTAATAATTATTTTCACAAAAATGTAAAAAAGTACAGACACATTACATTATTATTATATGTATATATAGATATTTTATTTATTAAAAACCTTTAGAACGTTTAAATAACTATCAAATTAAACCTATTAAATTATTTTAATCTGTGACCGCTACAAATAATACATAACATTGAATAGATTATATCTGTCAGTTGGTTTCTTATCTGTCTGAGCGTATTCAACAGATAAGCGGTAAAAACAAGAAATCTATACGTACAGTATAATTGGCCGAATTACAAACACGAATCTTCGCTTCGTTATTCAAATTTAAATACTTTTTTAAATACAGATTATAAGCATTAATAAAGCAACCGTGAAGGTCGAATTCTATCACAGATTCTGAGAATAACTGGCTAGAAACACAATAGGATTCAGGATCTTTTTTACAGAATGTATTATCTGTTAAGTAATGCTATATTCGTGAATATTATTTTAATTACATATACGATCTATACCATAGAATAAATATAACAATAGAAGTGCCTGTTATTTATTCCAACTAACCTCCGAAAATTCAGATCCGTTTTTGATGAAATTTTACTTATAGACGACTTTCTAGAATAATATCTACGTTACATATCCTTATGCTTTCCTATAGGGGCTAAGTATTAATTATAAATGCAATGAAATTCATTGCATGAAAAATGAAACTCATAAATTTATTTGATTTTCTTTATTATTTGCAATTTCTCTGGAGATACTAAATCCGTATCTTATTATTCAGCCTCTATTTGCATGCCTATATGACTAAGAATGTTACGTGTACAGATAATAATTTCTACAAACACATAAATACATTTTTCTTCAAGTTCAGACACACGCGAAGTTGCCATTCTTAGAATAATTTTTAAACAGAAGGCACTTGAACGATAGGCAAATTTTTTCCTTTGCTTCGATTTATTTAAAAAAATTTTGTATTCATGCTACATAATTTTTTTCTTTCAATTATAATTTCTAACCTGAAACATGTGCAACTCTTTGATAATGTCGATATAAATTATTAATTTTCTAATTAAAACCAACGTATTTCTAGAAATATTACTTAACATTATTATTTACAAATCCTATTGTTTTATTTGCGAAATGCAACAATGCCAATAACATTTATTATTCCGTAACGTGCATCATAGATCGTGTTAGGATCGCGTGCCGACATCCGCGCAACGATACTGGCGTGTTACAGACCCTAATTTCAATAGCAAGTCGCACCGCGCCTCGCCGCGCCACACCGCGCCGCGTCGGAGTGCCGAGTGACCTCTTTATGAGCCCACGTAAACTAATTCGCTCGCGACGTACAGTCTGCAATGTCATCTTATCATTTCCGAATGCCTGCGCGCCTTTTACTCGTACATCCCTCCGATATTATAAAAGAGGCGGCTATCCGCCGCGCGCCCGCAGTCCGTATCGCGCTACCGAGCGAGCAACGCGCTCCTGTAATGCAATAGATCTGGCCCCGCGTACAACACAAATGGAGGGGACCACCCCCGCCCCCGCGAGCCAGTCCGTGCCCGTGTCGGAGCCCGATGAAGGCATCGCTACCGACCGCCGTCCGTCCACCGACGAGCACGCAGACCTATCTGACACCGCCTCCGAAGCCGGTTCAGGCGGCGGCAAAGACTCCGGCTGTGAGGTAGCCGCCGAGGCCCAAGAACCGCCCTACACCCCGCCCGACGACGAATTAGCAAACCGAATAGTGTCGCAAGTCGAATTCTACTTTTCCGACGCGAACATCACTAAAGACGCGTTCCTGCTG
>MU158830.1:366644-386298 GCA_015888305.1 Antheraea pernyi | reverse complement strand
GCTGAAACACGTCCGGAGAAACAAGGAGGGGTATGTCTCCCTGAAATTGATATCGAGTTTCAAACGCGTCAAACATCTAACTAAAGACTGGAGAGTGGTCGCCGAGGCTTTGAAACGATCGACAAAGTTAGAGATAAACGATTTAGGAACGAAATTACGCAGGATCAATCCGCTGCCGGCGTATGATGAGACAACGCCGTCTCGGACAGTCGTAGCGGTGAGAATGCCGGTCGAGAAGCCCTCCGTCGAAAACGTGTCGAGATTGTTCGCGACCTGCGGCGAAATCGCGCTCGTCCGGGTCCTGAGGCCTGGTAATCCCGTGCCCGCGGACGTGCGACAGTTCCTCAACAAGAACCCGAGTTTGGTTAACTGTGTGTGTGCGTTGGTTGAGTTCACCGAGTCGGAAGCGGCGAGAGAGGCGCTCAGGCTGCAGAGTCCCGATGAGGAAGGTATGCGCGTGTATGAGCTAAACGGTGTGCCGCGGGAGCCGAAGAGGAAAGCACCGATGCGTCGGGCGCCGCCGCCTCGCCGCCACGAGTGCGAGTACTCCTCGTGCTGCAGCGGCTCAGACCCGGAATACGAATTCAGATACGGCTCACCATTCTACAGAAGAAGTTCGAGTGGCTTCTTCGCACCACGTTCTCCCGAGATACAAACGTGGGTTCCGCGCCGCCCCTCCACTTGCAGTCATAGTTCTGATTCAGGTGTCTCTTTCTATTGTAACTCGAGGAGGACGTCCCAAGCCAGCACCGGGAGTGCGAGCAGCGCGGAGGGTTGGCTCGCTAGGCGGCTGTCGGGGTGTTCGCTCACGGGCACAGATTGCGGCGGCGGCAGGAGGTTATCCTGCACACCCCGTTTCGAACCTCGCACTCCGCAAGTGCCGGACGGGACGAGGGGATTCCACGCGGCGGCGCGACAGCGTAGAATCTCGGACCTCGCTCTTTACTCGCGCTAGAAAGCGTCCGCCAACCGTGACACCTTTCTAATCACGTTGGATAACTGCCTTTCACGTTCTGCCCGCGTTATTTTTTTAATCTATTTTATACGAGGAAACATATCGCGTGTGTTCCGTCGGGTGAAATTTATAAGAACGGACAGGCAGTTACCTTACCGTATTGCCTTAGTTACCTTCGTTATTGTATATTTGACATAATTGTGATAAGTTAATATGTAAGTCACAGGCCGCTGTGTTAGATTAATCATTGTTTAATGTTAATTTATTTGGTATTTATTGTATTATTGTTTTGTGAATCGCGTATTTATTGCGTGTGAGAGCGCGCGCGTCGCGGTCGAGTTTTCATCCGAGTTATGTCAGAGTTGTGAGCACAAAATTGACATGCAAATTCGACATTCGAAGCGATTGTAGACTCTATGGCGGGCGATTTACAGGTCGATGATGTCGGAATAAGAGCGTTAACGAGTACTCGTTGCGTAAATGAATTGCATATTCCGCATGTGTTCGGTGTTTCCTACTCGAGTAAAAGGCAGTGGTCAGTCATTTCGACAAAAATGGATCCGCGGCGCGTTCGGCCGGTACTAAAATTAACATTTAATTCATTACATTTTTATTAATATTATTCTTTATAATAATTAAAACTTAAGTCATTAATTTAAATTGAGTCAGTCGCGCGCCATTTCAATGTTGTCTCGCATTTTAAGTATTTTTTATTTTATTTCAGCGATGTTACTGTTCAAGATCTTTAACATCCGGGTTGTTTAACAACTTTCTTACTATAAGTTATAACTATTTTTTAATTTAATTTATTTCCTTGTATATATAGGAGATTGTTATGCTTCGATCAGCACAATTTATGCTCACGTACAACGATTATTGATCCCGTGAGATAAATATTTGTAATTACTATGATTTTATATTATTTTTTTAATGTAATTATAAGATTTGGAGAAACTCTGTGTTTAATTGACCTCGGGTTTTGTGGAAAGTTCGTTTTTTAGCCTCCGGTTCACCTTGACTGATCGATTCTCACGGTGTGACAGATAACAAGCTGTTTCCCAACGGAGCGTTGCATAAATTTCATTGTAGATTTATTAATAAACTAATTGAATATTTATTTACAATCGATTTAATAGTATATATTATGAGTAATTGATTTGTGAAACAGTTTGTATGTGTCTATATTGAAATTTAAAAGATTTTTAATAACACATGGGCAATGAGAATTTAGCATGGCGTTAGATTAATATTTGAAAGTGATTTAACACACTGCAAAGTTTCATTATGTTGTTTTACTTTATTGAAAGCTTAGCTTTAAGGCTTAATATCTTGTTTAAAATGATGTTTGAATAATATACGTGGCTGCAGATGATCGGTGTGACAGATAACAAGCTGTTTCCCAACGGAGCGTTGCATAAATTTCATTGTAGATTTATTAATAAACTAATTGAATATTTATTTACAATCGATTTAATAGTATATATTATGAGTAAATGATTTGTGAAACAGTTTGTATGTGTCTATATTGAAATTTAAAAGATTTTTAATAAGACATGGGCAATGAGAATTTAGGATGGCGTTAGATTAATATTTGAAAGTAATTTAACACACTGCTTAGCTTTAAGGCTTAATATCTTGTTTAAAATGCTGTTTGAATAATATACATGGCTGCAGATGATCGATATATATCGTTCACCTTCGAGATCATCACCAATCATCATCTTCATCGAAGTAAGTTTGGAATAATACGTCCTTTTCTTCAATCAATATTCTCAGTAACTACTTACGCCTTTTTATACTAGCTATACCAGCGACTTTATACGCGTTCTTTATTACATATTGCTTTTATTATTTATCATAAAAGTAGTCTAGCTAAATGGATATCATGTAAACAGACTTATTTAAATATTTACGCATACAAGATTTGGTGATGATCGATAGAAAGATATAGAAGATGATGTGATGCAGCGACACCTAGTAGCGAGTTTTTAAAATGGATAGCACGAAAATCTTCTCAAAGACAGCCAAATAGTTTTAGAGTACTACGCTTTCGGTTATACACGTTTATTTTTGTGCAGTGTGTTTTATAAAATCTTTCCATTACTTCATCATCCTTCCTCTAATCTAATATCCTTCCAACTTGCTACTTAACACTCTTCTATTTAGCAATAAGTAAATTAAAAATGACACTGTTTCTTGCCAGTTCTTACTCGAGTCTGTTGCATTAATTTCAATATATAATATTTATTATTACATAATGCTATAAAATAAATAGAAATTACGAACTCAGTGCAGTCGGAACTACGATAATAGTTAGGTATTATTACCGATAATAATTAATCAAAGTGCCGGCGGCTGAGTCCGACATAATTACGTTGATTGAGATATAAAAATTCGTAACGCTTTATATAGATTTTAGTTCGTTTTATGTAACTTTATAATTAAAATTTATAATTCAGCGAATTCAATTTACCTTTGATAAATTATGACAGATATTTGTGTATATATGTAAGTATATAAGTGGACTATCTGTAAAGATTCTGCCGAAAGACCTTATAAGGTCGTAAAGTCTTAAGAGAAATGACTTACTTTTTTTACATATAACGTAAATCTTACGTGTATGTTCTTTTTACATTTTTGAGAAAAAAAAATCAAGTGTCATTTCAATCATTTTTAGAAATGTCTGTCTGTCCGTCGGTTTGTTCGTTTGTTTGAACACGCATCACTTCTAAAGGACTGCGTTTACGATAAAACCATTACGATAAAATTATAAAGCATATCACCGAGTAACATTTAGTCGTAATTTCATTAAAATCGGTTCACTCTATCAAAAGTTATTGTAATTTGAATGACGACGTGACTTAAGTACGAGAGAAAAGTAGAGAAGTAAATGGACTTAATATATTCGGGTGATTTTATTAGTAATGGTTTTTAAATTAGGATCCATACGGACGGAGTCGCGGGCACAGGTAGTAATGTATAAACTGTCGTCAGTGACTCCTAATAGCTGTCTTGCACACAGCCGGTCGCTCTGTGGGCCAAACCTGATAGAGGTCCTCGATTATTTGGTACTTGAGTTTATGTGGTTACTTATCAGTAATGGTAAGAGCTGATGTATCGCTCACCAGACATTGCGTCCAATAATCTTCAGATAGTAGCGGTGAATTTTATCTTGTTTATCAAACAAAGCTTTTGGTCGCTATAGATCCAGCTAAAAATCAGCGCTGAGTATCTCTTATACTAACTACCATTTCATAATGTCAGGATGTGCAAATTTTTATTCTTTTTTTTATATCTTAGGACGCAAACGAACAGGTGGTATATGGGTATATACCCAACAATGGGATAAGAACTTGTGAACTTAGACAAGTGTTAGAGAATATTTAAATTAAAATAAAGGGTAAGACACTCTTTTGTGGTCAAACTTTTTAGAGTAAGAGTTCAATGCGTATTTAACCTTTTTGTAATAATACGGTTACGGTCTTAATATTACTTAAACTAAATTAAACACGCGTTTACTAAATAGAGTCTAAAATTTTAAACCTTGTTGAACACATGTCTAAAATACAAAATGGTTTTGGCGGCAAATAGAAATACAAGAAATCATAATAACAAAATAAGAACAGTGATCAAACTTTTTAAGCAAGTGTTAAACGCGTTATTTATCTTTTTGTAATAAGACGGTAAGTACTCACCTAAAAAAATTATGATATCCTTATCTATCTATACTATAATAAAACTGTAACTAGGCCAAACCTGTACATTAAATATTTTTTGAAAATTATGATCGAGGTGGACTTTGTTATCGACATAGAAGCAAAAAATAATCTATTTACAATTTTTGTCTGTCTGTTTGTCCCTGTGAACACGTTTCACTCTGAAAGTACTGAACCAATTTTGGCGAAACATGGCACAGTGATACCTAATATTATAAAGTTACATCTAGGATAGTTTTTGTCTCATAAAACGCTAGGGGTTCTCCAGGATAACGGACAAAAGTCAAAAATTTGTACTTAATGAAATTCTTGACGGATTTAGGTAAATTTTCTTTGTGCTATATATAACAGACAGATTAGCTAAACGGTAAAGCTATATTTCATATTTTTATCGTTTTGTGTTCGGGGAATCCCTGGTACTACTGATCCGATTTTGAATTTTTTTTTCAGTGTTAGACGGGTAAATTATCCCTCAGTACTATAAATAAAGTTTATTTTGGTAAATATATGTTTTCGATTGTTAATCACAAGGAATGTAACTGAAATCGGCAAAAATTCATTTATCGTCAGTAGGTTAGTATTTATCTTAATTGGACCCTTTAGGTAAAGCTGCGAATGGGTTCTAGGCTAATTTTAAAATATTTCTCACATTCCATCTGGGTATATGTTTGAGTGAGTCCCTGGATAGTTTTGATTCACAATTAGAAACGGTAGGTGTCGTTGCAATCGCGTTTTAGGTTTATTAAGATTTTTCGCGTTTAAAAATACAATTGAAACCGGTAATAACCGATTTGATGCAGACGATGTTGCACAGGTCAACTTGTTTAATATATAATTATTAATGTGCCCTTTCTCCACTGAATGAATCCGCAATGTCACTGAAAAGCCTAAACATAAATCTTAAGTAACGCATCTTTTAAATATTTTTAAGTAATACCATAATGCAAATAATTATATTATTTTACAACATCGACTCCATTTATTTTATTAATTAACTTCGGATACATTACCTAAAACAAAGCCGTTGTATCTCTAAATACCTTTACCGGTACCAAGTTTTTTTTTATTTCCGTAGTTTTGATCATATGGCTATTGAAATGGACGTATTATTCTCGCAACAATCTATTTTCTGGCTAAAACTCGAAAAACGTAACTTTGAGTTTTTTTATACAATATTGAAATTCAAAGAAAAACAAATTCAAATAATAATATCTATGCATTCACGCGTGAAGAAAAGCTTTGTCACTAGTATTATTGTCGAATTTCTACCATTTGACGACCACTAGTTTAAGTAAATGGAGTTAATAAAACAAAATGTATGTTTCTATACTAGGTCAGTTATACTGTCTACAGATAAGCTAGACAAATCTGTTCTACTTTTTTCTAATATTCGCAATATAACCGTTAATAACTGTTATTAGTTATTACATAACGTGTTAGGTAACGTTAACGTGTCATTTGTATAACGCTTTTAGATTGTATAGTCTATAATTTTGTTTTATTAATGGTTTGTTTTTTTTCAGTATACTTTTTCGTATGGACACGAATCTAACGACATTTGCGAATATAATTTTGCTTCCTTTCTATGATATACTAATATTTTCTAACACTCTATTTGAAATCGAGATATAGTATTTGAAGTTGCAAAGTGAGCACCAAGTTACGAGGGGCACTGCAATTCAACTTTTTTTCGAGACACGTCCGAATAATTACTGCCATTGCCGTATTTTTTAATACTAGTGGGCGTCCAGTAGGCGACATTCGACCATAGTTCATTGATTTTTTAAAGTTTGAACTTTATTAGGGTTCTCTTGTCAACTTTCTTCTATAATCAAAGGTTTTTATCATGGATACTCAGTTATTTGCCACTTTTTTTTTAATTACATAAACATGAAAAATATATAATTATGTCTAAATTAAAATATAATATTTATAAATTTGAAACAAAAAACTAGCGGTTACATAAGGTGGTAAAACTCTCAAATTTTAAGTAAATATAACTTTACGAAAATAACTCACTCAACTCATGATACAATTCTCAATTAATTTTACATGACACCATGCGTGGTGGCATTTCTGAGTGATATTGAATTAAATGAAATATGTACATTATGAGGAATAGTGATATGCCCAGTATCATCATTTGGTAAAGTAATGGCTACACAATAGAATCAAATGATGAATCCAAAACAAAGATGTTTTTAATACTACAATTAACTTTCGAAAATGAATTCATTTTTGTGCATAATTCATCATCAACTGTACTAAATATAATTGCTACATCAGGTTGAACTGCATCATTGTAACCGCGGATATCTAAGCCATGGATTACTTTCATGAGCAAACAAATTTTGTTATTTTGATTTTACAACGTATTTTTATTAAATTGCTACCTACGTATTATTATTATTATTATTATACCCTTTATTGCTGAAACTATATTCAATATATACATTTTTTTTTTTACTTTAGCCTAACACATCAGGTTATCTATTGTAGTAATCAGCGTGTCACTTGACACGTAGACCTCTTCCAGCTGTTTCCAACTTTTTCTATCATTAGCTTCTCTTTGCCAGACCAAACCACCCACTTTCTTTATATCGTCTGTCCATCTTTTAATTTGTCTCCCTCTTTTCCTTTTACCATCTCGTGGGTACCATTCCGTGATCATTTTTGTCCATTTTATCTTAGTATCTCTTGTCATATGCCCTGTCCATTGCCACTTTAGTTGCTTAACTTTTTTTATTATGTCTTGTACTTTTGTTGTCGATCTTATTTTTTGAGCTCTTTTTCGGTCTTTTAGTGAGATTCCCAACATACTCCTTTCCATTCCCCTTTGACATGTTCTTAACTTTAAGTAATGCTTTTGAGACAGCGCCCACGTTTGACAACCATACGTGAGACATGGTAGAATACATGATTCAAATACTTTCTTCTTGTCAGTCACGGAGAAGATTTTACTTTTAAATATTTCCTTAAGAACAAAGATAATGACAAATAGAGAGGAAATACCTACGTATTATAGGCTAGAGCAAATGACTCAATTAAAAGGTTAAAATGAAAAAAAAAACTAACTTAACACGTACGATTTTTAATTTCCCTTTTATTTTAAATTACTTAAATATATATTTTTATATTGGCTGTGACTATTTCTTTACGTCATCATTATCTTCTTACCCTTATCACAAACAAGTAGGGTCGGCACAACATTTTTCAACATTTCATTTTCCACTCTCACCTATTAGATGTCATCTCAGCATTCACAACTTTTACACATATATACTTTTTCACATAGTCATAGTAATTTTTCACGTAGTCGACTTCGCTGGTACGGCCACATAAGTCGCAGGCCTTCAGACTACGTCAGAAATATATAATAGGCATCTGCCTCAACATAACTGTACAGGGCCCAAGGTCTCGTGGCAGGCCCAAAAAACGCTGGTTGGACGTGGTAAAGGCTGACTTAAACGAAAATAACCTCACACAGAAGGATGCCGAAGATCGGGCAAAGTGGAGGAAGCTTAGTATGAAAGTGGATCCTGGTACCAGGCCGCGAAAACGCTAGGAAGAAGAAGAAGACATAATCCATCCATATTTTTTCGGTCTTCCTCTACTGCTATATCCATCTATCATTATACTCAAAACTTTTCTGGTTACATGGTTTTCATCTCTCCTTATAACTCTCCTTGTAGCTTGCTAACCTATATTACTCCTCAACTTCTCTGTCACTGTTGCTTTTTTTGTAGTTCTGAATATAAAATGTATTGTTGATTAATAAACAACGCAAGTAAAGTCACGTGTACTAACTAGTAGTAAACAAAGATAATAATCTCGGTCCTTGGAGCCGGAAGGATAAGAAACGAGTCTTTCGATCACGGATTCGATACGAATAAATAATATTAATGATTTCCGCAAAATAAATAACCTTTGGTGAATAATTAATTGAATAGGCGAGTCCAAACCGCTTCACCAACTCGTTAATATTCGTACTACAGGGCTCTGATGCTATGTAAAAACAGTAATGACCTTGAAACGTTTGTTGTAAACAAATTCTCAATTTGGCAACAGGTTTTTGCCTGTATCTTTGTCCGTCATGTAATGGCTTTTATATTTTATTCATCTTATGTTACATGACTATATTTTTTGTAATATCGGTGGCATTTTACGTAATATAGTTCGGTTATTGTGCACAAGTCAAGTGGATGGAAAATAATACCATGGAGCATGGATTCTGAGATGCACAAAAGCTGACTGGAGAGTTCTAACAAGGAGGTCACCATATTGTTGGAACATTGATATATCAAGAAACTTGTAATATTATTGTATCTACTCGATAATGGCAGTAACAACGTGGTAGATCGGTTGTCAAAATAATATGAAAGAAATGTTGTATCGTCTGTTTAATAAACGTACCCGATCGAGTTTCTTGCCGGTTCTTTTCGATACCTATGTTGTTTTCCGAACCGGTGGGAGGTCTTTGACGTTCATAAGTGTCTTATTAGGGCCTAAACTGAATAAAGTATTTTTGATTATAAAAATAATAACAATGTATTAAAGCATGGGCTCATTTCATTTTACTTTACTTTGTTGACTACTGGCTGTGCCCGCGTATTAGTTCGCGTGGAATCTAATGTAAAAAAAAACAGTACCTAATAAAATTCCCTGAATATAAATCCATTTACTTATTTACTTTTCTCTCGTACTTAAGTCGCGTCGTCATTAAAATTACAATAACTTTTGATAGAGTGAACCGATTTTAATAAAACCAAGATTAAATGTTACTCGAGAATATGTTTTACGATCTTTTATCGTAATTGAATGCAGTTAATTAAATAAATGCAGGATAATTAAAGAAAATCTCTGTTATCATCTACTAGAACTGGTATGAATAATATTATAATACGTGTACTGTTTTGATAAAAAAAATCATAAAAAGAGATAAACGCCATATTGTGTGAATTTCTAATGACTTTAGCAGTCATACGTGTTCATAAAAACAGATAGACATTACAAAAAAATATTGAAATGTATTTTATTACTCATACCAAGACACCTGCAATTTTTTCCCAAATAATTTTAAAAATACATTCACGTTTACATTCTTATTAGATGTGTAGATATAGAAGATCTCCTGAGACTAAATGTTTTATAGCGTTACATTAAAAACATTTCGTAGTTTTGATCGTATTGAAATGGCCGTTGAATTGAACGTATTCTTCTAGCAACGTTAATTTACTTTTTGGAGAACACTCGAAAAACTTATATTTCGAGTTAAATCCTTTTTGATTACATTTTGATGAGCAACATACATTTAAGTGTTTCTCTGACAATATTCGATAATTTAAGCCGAGTCTATGGTATTCGTAATTTGTTTGGATAAAACAGTCAATAAATCCGAGAGATATCGCTTTTTTTATTAATGTGGGAAATCCCCTCCCAGGGGAGAGAGAGGGTTATGTCCGACTCGCACGGACTAAAACCCCACGGTGTACCGAAAGGCCGTATTTGTTGGGATAAGGGATCGTACTAGCTACTCAACCTTGGATCGCCGCCCCAACGGCCCGCCCGGTGGAAGGTGACTACCGCGCTCCTGCCTAACAGGAAGATAGACTGAGTACACTCCACCTGCCTCTCTTCGTCAGTCAGACGTGTGCAATGAGGAGACGGGCCAAGAGGTATCCTGACTTATAGAAGATATTTCCCCGTGTAAATTTTTTAGTGTTTAAAAATATGTTAATAATAATATGTCCGTAATTATGATTAATGTTCAATAATTACTTATTGCTATAAGTTATTTGCAGCACAAAAGATTTCGAGTGAATAACAGTTCGCGAGTCAGGGCTGGCAGGTCGGGGTCGAGACGAGGCCGAATGCGAGGAAGTGTCGATCCGAATGGCTACCTAATTATGTCTTTCGACAGGTGTTTAAACTTATAATTTGGGATAATTGTAAATTTTTAGTGTGGCAACACTGCGAGCGATAATTAAAGCATGGAACTGAATAAGTACACATTAGGGAGTTTTTGGCGGGATCTTGGTCTGTCGTGTAGTGGATTTTATATTTTATTCATTATCTTATGTTATTTAATGTATATTTTGCAATATTGGTGATGTTTAACGTAATATAGTTCGGTTATTGTGCACAAGTATAATATATCATGGAGCATGAATTCTGAGATGCTTCAAAAAGTTCTAAAAACTTCTTCCTTCTTCTGACAGTTCTGACAAGGGTGCCGCCATTTTGTTAGAGCATTGAAATTATCATAATACGCTTGTAATAGGGCTGTTGATATTTTTAAAAATATCGGATTTTCAATATATCGATATTTATAAAAATATTAATATCGGGCTTCGATGTATCAAAAAAAATATCGATATATCGATATATATCGGCTTTATTAAAAAAACTATTGTAAATCTACTTAAAATTAATTTACAGTTTTTAATCCAGTATATTTGTACAATTTATTTCATAAATGTTTTAAAATGTTACATTACAGTTCTAAGGGCCACTTGCACAATCGTTTTTCAATCATATTGATAATTGCATCATTAATGTTTTATCTAAATAAGATAATTATGTGTACCAATATTTTTCAGCACATCGGACACCAAGTTTTTTAAGTAGGGGTGGTCTACTGATATGGCCGGTGTAATATCATTTCGATGTCTGCAGGTTCGAACTCCGTCGTGACTACAACTATTTTTTCAAAATTCACGTACATTTACTAATTTAAATTGGTAACACTACCAGTTGACGGTGAAAGAAAACATCGTAAGGAAACCTAAACCTGAGAAATGTTCTCATAGTAGTTCTCATTGTCATAGTACTACTATATGTGAGAAAACATACAACTGTGGATTACTCAGTTTGAAATCGCCAATAAGTCGTGGACTGGCGTGGTGATTACGCCTATACCTTCTTTCGGGAAGAGGCCTATGGCCCTGTAGTGAGCCTCTTACAAGCTGATGTTGAATATTTTTCAGTAAGAGTTTTTTTTTAAATACTAGTTACTTTATATGGTCAGCTGCTTCACTACTAAGATTACTATAACCAGCCTGCTCCAAACTCCGGTACCTCGGTTCATTGATCCACAACGACGGCGGCGTGGACAATAACGGAAGGAATAGGATAAATACAGGATGCACGAAATGGCGAAGGATGTTTAGGGTATCTTGCGTTCCATAAATGCACTTGAAACTCATGGGGAAGGAGTATAAAACTATTTTAAGTCATAGTCTACTGCTTGCATTTGAGTGCTGGGAAAACTGTACGCGGCAGAGATGCGAATGTAACTAGAATTTATAAAATAAAAATGTATCAGATAAAGTTTGAAAACATCATCAGTGACAGAGAAGTATAGGAATAATAGGTTAGCATGATGAGGTTAGATGACTTATAACTGGAATAGTTAAGTATGAAGGTGGAGATATATAAGAGTAGAGGAGACCGAAAAAGGTATGGATACAGTGTGTGAAAAGTAACATGGGTATAAAAGGTGTGAATTTTGAGATTATGGCTGATAGAGGAGAGTGGAAAAGGAAAACATATTGTATCGACTTAACCTAAGTGGGATAGCGGTAAGAAGATGATGATGTATATAATAAATAATATCGACCGCCGATATCCAAATTTTAATATCGATATATCGTCCAAAAAAATATTTTTAAAAAATATCGATATTTTATCAACAGTCCAGGACTAATGTTATTACTTACTCAACTATGGCAGCGATTATCTAGAAAATTTGTTGCCATAAATAAAGTGCATAACATTTTCAAGTCAAATAAAATACTTAATTTCCGCGGTTTCTTAAACATTTTAGAGATGCAGTGTCTTACCTTCTATTGGGGACAAAGAAGCTCGGATGAGATAAATAGGTACTTTATACTACATGAGGATCGCTTTTTTTTATGTAAACGGCGGAATTTATTTATTGAATTTATTAACATTAGTGTGGTTTTCATATCTCTTGGTTCTCGGAGCAATAATTATATATATTTTCATAAAGTATACTCTTACTCTTAAGTACAGTAGCTTCTCTCTGGGACTTCATCCGCGTGGTATAGTTAGTTTGGGCTAACGCTAACACGGAGCGGACGCTCTCAGAATGAAAGAAAAAACGATGACAAAACATTCTTCGTTGGTGCTCCGCTTTGAACTAAGCGTAATAATATGAGCTATCTAACACTGAAAGAATTTTTCAAATCGGACCAGTAGTTACCGAGATTAGCGCAGTTCAACCAAGCAAACCCTCTCCGTGTTATTACAAAAAAGTTAAATACGTATTAAATACTTGGTTTAAAAAGGTTTTGTAATAAATGCACCGCGCTCGCCCGATGCAATTTCGCGTTATCCTTTTTCACAAGTCTAACTTAACGTAATCAAAGCGAGACAAAAGAGCAAAATGGCGAACATTCAGCGACCGCGGTGCATTTAATAAGGGCTCTTTTTAAAGCCAGGGTTCAATACGTATTTAACTTTTTTGTAATGACACCGTCTAGCTTTATAATATTAGTATGGACTAATTAATCAAACGTATGATGAGCTGCAAAATATCAATATTACATGTACACAAGCCCCTATACTACGCGTCGCTAGTTTGACACAAGCCGCGAAAGCGCTATGCAGTCGGTCACTCTTACGTAAGCATGTCATCGAGCGACATTATAAATTTATCTCCTGCCAAAATACCGCTCGACGGGCATAAAGAAGTTTTCAGTTCAAATATTTATTAAAAGATACAGATAATATCATGGTCGAGTGTCGACAATTACTTGTCAACAAACAGGTAGGTTATATAAGTAGATATGATAGCAGCTGCGTGCAAAACATCTGTGTAATTTCACTTCCGCCAGTTTATCCTGCGGTCGACCGTGGACTGTGTTTTCCTTTTGCGAACACCGTTTGCTACTCTGGGGACCTTGTGCGAGTTCCTATAGAATACTTATACGTTAGTAGACTACCGGAACAGTTGCTTGGAATGGTTGTTAATTATATGTTTACGGAAAATGAGAAAAAATACTGTACAATTTAAAAATACGGCTCTGTTGTCAATTTTTGACGTGATAACATCTTATAAATCGATGAACGCCGGCTGCATGCACGAAAAAGCATGGTTCATTGTCACGTTGCGACTGAGCCGAGCACGCTAGTGAGAGCGCGGAACAAGCGATAGAGAGGCACGATCGGCCTAAGTGTTTGGCTTGGGATGCATCTATCTCTCTTCCATTCCATCGGCCGATGCGTCCGAGTCGTTTTCACGTAAAATTATCGTCCGTAAAACGACTTTATAGACATCCAATTTTTTTTATATATTTTATAGATTTTAGCGTTTGAACACAATTCCCCTGATGTTATACGATAATGTAGTCTAAGATGGTAATATTAAGCTTGGGACTAGCTAACAAATGCTGCTGCCGGAACACTCTTTTTCTCTATACTCACGCTTGGTGATACATAATAATCAACTTGAGGTTAGTATTACCACAATGCTATGGCTTCATAACGTTGTTTTTCTTCACCGAAAACGCCGGTTAACTTGCAAGGATTTAAGCCTACGTCGATCGAAAAAGAACCTATCTTCACTTCAAAATCTCTTATATTGTCATCTTGTGCAAATGGTTTTATTTTCACTGACGGATGTAAGATGGAATCTGCTGTCGGGTCTTCTCAATAACTAGGATATTCTATCGTATATAAGTGCGTTGTTAAACCCAAAGTTCCTGGTCCGATGAAGCTGTGAAAACCCGTCAGGCCAATAGCGTAGTCCCAACCCAGGGTACCGGGGTTCACTTTCCTACTTAACCTCCTCCACTTTACCCGGTCTTTAGCATCCTGTGAGGTTGTTTTTCTTTCTATCCGCTTTCACCGCGTCCAGCCATCGGTTTTTGGGCCTGCTGTAAAACCTTGGCCCTTGTATAGCGATGTTATGTTATTCTATGTATTATCTATGTGAAAAAGAATAATATATTTCGATCGTATGCATGCATACTTGTTAAGCACGCTTTAAAATCGAAACGGGTTGATGAATTGCAACATGTGAGTTGTCGTTATGTAACATTTAAGTATTACGATTGTGAATAAGAAAAGAGAGTACCTACAGATTTCAAAAACTGATTTGCTTATCAGTCAAAAATAAAGCAAAGAAAAGTTTCAGTATTTGTTTAGTCTTTATTTTATTTTATTTTATATATTTTTTTATTACTAAGTAACCCGTATCTATGATTTTCCTCTCATCAAAATACCATCTCGTTCTTTCGTGGTACTTACATGTTCTGTCAGGGTTTATTGCCGGTTCTCTTCTTTGTTTTTATTAAATGAAAGAGGTAACTTTAGTGATGATAGAACTAATTAAATCAACGATAGTTAAATTGTCAATTATTTTTGGCTACTTATCTTCTAGCAAATTATTACTGCCATTGTCGAGTAGGTCATCACCTACTTCTTTACAACTTCTTACAATATCACAACATCATTACAATATTACAACTTCTTACGATCATTTCAATGAACTAACAAGAAGACGACCGTCTTTTTAGAATTTTCCAGGGAGTTTTTGTGGCAAGTCAGAATCCATGCTCCGTGGTATTATTTCTATCCATTTCACTTGTGCACAATAACCAAACTATATTACGTAAAAAAAAA
This sequence comes from Antheraea pernyi, assembly GCA_015888305.1. Lineage (NCBI taxonomy): Eukaryota > Metazoa > Arthropoda > Insecta > Lepidoptera > Saturniidae > Antheraea > Antheraea pernyi. The sequence goes on along the minus strand of MU158830.1, from coordinate 370,980 downwards.
TTACAAAAAAAATAAACCGCCTTCGATGTGAAAAACTATTGAGGCACTAAAAAGCGAAAAATAACTGAATTATTAAATTATCCAAATTAAGTAAAAAATATTGATATTTGCGCTACCTAATAATATATTTGAAGTCGATGCGAAATTATTTTTCCTTTTTTAGTGTGCATAAATATATTTGGTTTCTAATGGGTATAATAAATCGGTTCCAATTTCACGAAAATACGTAAAGACGAAGTGGGTGAAAATCAAATAAACGATTTTTCATCCCCTTAGGGGTTTAATGTTTTCTACAAATTTATATGGGACCACCTCTGAAAATAACCGATTCCAATAAAAAAAGAATCATTAAAATCGGTTCATAATTGACGGAGATATCGATTAACATACATAAAATAAATACACACAACCGAACGTAGTAACCTCCTCCTTTTTCGAAGTCGGTTAAAAATATCACCAATATTAGAAAATATAGAGTCCAATAACACAAGATTATGAATAAAATATAAAATCAACCACACGATATTCCAAACTCCTATACAGTTGATTTAATTGACGGAGATATTCGCGAGATTTTATAATATCAAGTGGCTGGGATATAATACCACGGAGTATGAATTTTGAGATGCCACAAAAACTCCATGGGAAGTTCTGCCAAGGGAGCCACCAGCTTGTTAGAATATTGAAATTATCTCAAGGCACATGTAATATTATACCCTAGTCGACAATGACAGTAATAATCTAGAAGATTCATCATCATCATCACCAGCCTGTAAGAGACCCACTGCAGGGCCATAAGCCTCTTCCCGAAGGAAGGTATGGGCGTAATCACCACGCCAGCCCACGACGTATTGGTGATTTTAAACTCCTAGAAATCCATAGTTCTATATTTTTTCCCACATACAGTGGTACTACAAGAACATTTCTTACGTTCAGGTTTCCTCACGATGTTTTCCTTCACCGTCAGCCGATAGTGTTACCAATTTAAATTAGTAAATGTACGCGAATTCCGAAAAATTCGTTGGTACATGCCGGGGTTAGAACCTGCGGACATCGAAATAACATTCCTTCGGTCAAACCACTAGGCCACCACTGACTGATTTGTTGATTGGTTGTCAAAAATAAAATAAGAGGGAAATTAACTATATGACAGATAAATATTGAGCTATAACTTTCAACGTAACCAATCAGGTTTATTCTCGTATCTTTATGCTTTTAACAAGTAGTATTAAGTTGATAAATACGCGAAAATATATTGCAAAATTATGCATGACCGACGTATATTACTTTCGCACGAACGAAAACAATCTTATCTTTAAACTTATTAATGTCTAAGCTCATGCAAATAAGAGTGGCCGTGTGCTGGTCACGACTGTCGAATAACCGACAACCGTATGTAACGTTTAAAATCTATATAAGTAACAATATAATTGGTTTGTCGTTTTGCGCGTATCATGCAAAAACTACTAGACATATTTCGATCATTTTTTAAAGTGGAAACTTCTTTAGGTGCGTAGTGCTGTATTTTTGGCAGAAGATAAATTTATAATTTCGCGTCATGACATTGTAGTAAGTATGACCGATTGTATTTCGCTTGTGCGGCTTGCATCATACTAATGACACGTAGTATAGCAACCTGTGTACATCTAATATTGATATATTGTATTGAGATGGTGCTGCGCATCATATGTTTGATGTATGGTGTTATCACCCACCTCCGGTGCCGCTGCATCTCATTCAAGAGACAAGACTACAACACGACCGGTACATTGATATTAGCGCCACCATATTATAAATATACATCGACACTAGCGCCAACATATTAGAGATACACATTGATACTAGCGCCACCATGTTAGAGATACACATTGACACTAGCGCCACCATATTAAAGATACATAAATAAGAATTATTAATATTATATAGATTTTAATAGGACTTAAATAAGAATGGATATCATTATATAGAATTGAATCATTAGTTATTATATTATATAATAGTATATTCTTTGACTTCATAGTTCGGCCATGAAAGGCAAGATGTCGCTGATCTACATGTCGAAATAGATTACTAACCATATTAGAGATACATAAATAAGGATAATTATATAAAATTGTTGTATAGCTTAAATAACATTAATTTGTTCATACTTCATTATTTTTGTGTTACTTAAATTATTTTGCGGAATTATGTATAAATAGTAATCGCTTTGACTTATATAGATGGGCCTTTAACAGGCAAGATGTCAGTGATATCTATGCATTCTTAATATGTACCAAGTATTGTAAGGCGAAACTTTGGCCAAATAAATAGTGACAGTATCTACGAAGTATTTATTGCCATTCCTGACTGCATCGACACTACACGTGATTAGTGTAATAATGGGGAGAGGTGGGCCGCGGCGCTCTCATTGACCTACCGAAACGCAACAACGCAAGCCCTGTTACTTCACGTCGGTATTTTATGAGAGGGTGGTAGTACCCCGGACGAGCCGACCCATTCATGCTGAAACCAGTAATCGTTTCAGCGTGGCTCTACCACCTACAAATGACCTCAATTATATGACGATGTGGTCCGAGATGGTGACCTCGTAAATCTATAGGGGTCTGACTCTCAACTGCAGTTGCCGGAACACACGTAACAGGTGCTTGGTGGCAGATTATTAACTTGAGGGTGGTAGCTAGCCAAGCGGACTTATAAAAAACCCTACCACCATGCTATAGTTTCACCACGATGCTCTCCGTCACTGAAACCTACGACTTGGTTCCACGTTCCGTCTATAGACGTGGTGTCCGAACACGCAATCAACTAAACAATCATGACTTTACTATAAACTTTTAGACTTTTTTCCAATTTGTGTTTTAATTATATGCAGCCCTTTTCATGACGGCGCGGCAACAGAATTGCCGTACATAGATTGGCCATTTAAAAATTCAATTGGCTTCATTTATCCTATGACAAAAAATATAAATAAAACCAATTATTTCTTACGAACAACTAACTATCTACATAAGTGAAAGTATAAAAAAGTGGACAATAAAACTTTATCAAGATAACATAAGAACTGTTCGCGTAATAGTATTGAATAAGCGTAAAACATTGCTAAAAAATCACATTATACATGGTGACTTAGATCTAATATGAAATCTTAAATTAATAATATACTAGCCGTTATCCGCAACACCGTCTGCGTTTATTATCTATATTTATTATTAGCTGTGCCCGCGACTTCGTCCGCGTAGAACTTTTTTTTTTCGAACTGACTACGCTATTGACCTATCAAGGTCTTAACAGCTTCACCGGACACTACTAAGGCGAGTGCTTAAGACACTCAGCCAATTTTATTTGACAACTAGTTCAAGGGTGCACGGCTCGGCACACCTTGGCTTGGGCTCTAGCCTGATACATGCAATTCGCGACCTATCTTTTTTTTTTAACGTGTGGAAATCCCTTATGGATACATCACCCTCTCGGGGAAGAGATCTCTATAGACTTCATCGTGCCGCCCCAGCGGTTGGCCCAGCAGCGAAATCGCCGCCGCCGGGCCTCGTCTTCTAAGGAGACAACCGGGTACACACCGGCCGTCTCCTCCGTCCGCCGGACCTATGCAATGGGAAGATGGACCTCCGAACCCATCTTCCCTGGTCCGGTTATAGTGTGAGGAGGTGGTCAAACTGACGCCTCCTCCTGCCCGTCCTCCGTTGGCGGAGACGGCCACTTTGAGGATCCCGCTCACGCACCCTCTCCGCCGCCTCTTTCTGCGAGACGACCTCCTTGCAGGAGGCCACCACCTATCTTCTTTTTTTTTAACGTGGGGAAATCCCTTATGGATACGCCACCCTCCCGGGGAGAGGGTGGGTTATGTCCGAGTCGCACGGACTAAAACTCCACGGTGTACTGACAGACCGTTTTGTGGGGGCGGCAAGGGATCGTTCAAGCTAATCAATCTTGTAGAGTCGCCCACACGGTCCGCCCGGCGGAAGGTGACCGCCGGGCTTCTACCTATAGGGGGACAGACCGGGTACACACCGGCTGCCCCCCCTCGTCCGCCGGACCTATGCAATGAGGAGATGGCCCCCCCGGCCCATCCCCTCAGGTCCGGCTACGGTGGCAGGAGGAGTTGGGCGAAGCGCCTTCTCCTCCTGCCTGTCCTCCTTTGGCGGAGACGGCCACTTTGAGGGTCTGCCTCGCGGGCCCTCTCCGCCGCCTCCTTCTGCGAGACGACTTCCTCGCAGAAGGAGGCCATTGCGCTCCACGCATCTTCGCTGCCGAGCATGGCCGCAACCACGCTCGGCAGCGAGAGATCTTCTCCTACCGCCGCAGCCAGAGTGCGGCG
>MU158830.1:280929-366073 GCA_015888305.1 Antheraea pernyi | reverse complement strand
CGTCGATCGTGTATCGACCGTAACGCGCGTCCGCCAGGTCCTGCCTCCACCTCTCTACCATCTCCTCCCTCACTCTTCTCCTTCTTTCCTCTATTTCTCTGGGAGCTAGAGGCTCCCCAATTCGTTTCTTGGCCGCCATATACTCATATACGGCGGCAAGCACCTCTGCCTCTAGCTCCCAGGGAAGGGAGCCGGCCAACACCATGGCCGCCGCCGAGGACACCGTTCGGTACCCTCGAATCACCCTCAACGCCACGGTACGCTGCGCAGCTCGTAGCGCACGGATATTGGTAGCGCTGAGGGCGTCGACCCACAACGGCGCCCCGTAGGCGGCCATGGACCGAACGACCCCCATGTAGAGGCAGCGGCAGACGGCACCCGGCCCCCCCGTATTGGGGAGGAGTCGTCCAAGCGCCGCTGCCGCCTTGACTACGCGCGGTCCGAGCCCCTTAAAGTGGGGCTCGAACCGCCAGCGTCCGTCCAGGATGAGGCCCAGATACTTCATCTGGGTCCCCACCCTGACGCGGACACCCTCCACATAAATTTGGGCCCCCGGAGGCGGCCCTCGCCGAGGCCCATGGAACATTAGGGCCTCGGTTTTATCGAGGGCCACCTCGAGGCCCAGTCTTCTGATACGCCCGACCACGAGGGTGACGGCCTCCGTGGCCAAGCGCAACAGCTCTTTTATTTCCCCCCCACGGGCTACGACTAGGGTGTCATCCGCGTAGCAAATACTGCGCGCTCCAGAAGGGAGCGCACCGCGGAGCACCCAGTCGTAGCCCATGTTCCACAGGAGCAGGCCCAAGGCTCTGAGCTAACCTAAGCTAAGCTAACTATTCATACATATATGAGTTGTTGAAACATATATGTGCACGAAGAATACATACCACAACAACTCTTATATATATATTTCGTGTTGGATAATTTTCTAAACTCTTTCACTTTGATAAGGGAAATAAAACAGAACTCTTTCACTTGCATGTGTAAGCGTGTATGTGTGCACGTGTGGAGGTGATATGTGTAATGTTGTTGCACTGTTGTAAGATTTTGTGTATAGGGCTTCACGCCGAGGGAACGGACCTAGGCTCGAACCGCTGCCGAGGGGGCCTAATCTGGTACTCCGCGTGGAACCTGATGTACAAAACAGGGATTAATAAAGTCATTTGAATGTAATAAGTACACTTACTTATCTACTTTTCTCTCGTACTTAGTCGCGTCGTCATAAAACTTACAATAACTTTTGATAGACCGAATCGATTTTAATGAAACAAAGACTGAACGTTACACGAAGATATGTTTTATAAGTTTCTTGGAGAGTTTTTATCGTGATTTTACTTTAGTGGTCATGCATGTTCAATAAAACCGACAGATAGACATTTCTCAAAATCATTGAAACGTATTTCATTATATTCATTTATTTGTATATCGATTGTCGGAGTCATAAAAACCGCGCTAAACTTTTTGATCGCTCTGAATATGCGGGAGAAAACACTAATAACGTATGGTAGAGCCACGCTGAAGGTATTATTGGTTTCAGCATGAATGGGTCGGCTCGTCCGGGGCAGTACCACCCTCTCACAGAAAACCGACTGTTGCGTTTCGTTCGGTCAGTGAGAGTGCTGAATACCCACCTCCCCGCCCTCTTTCCCCTCCCCACTCCCCATCCCCCAAACACAGGCCGGAAACGCACTTGCGATTCCCCTGGTACTAGTGTCCTGGATGGCGGTCATCACTTGCTATCACATGACCCACCTGTTAGCCCACTATAGTATTAAAAAAACGCAGGAGCAGGAGATAGCGTTCCTGTTTTTACGTTGTGTGTAGAAATATATATATATCTTTGATGTGAAAAGTCTATAGGTGCGGATAAGCCTGATTTTGGCTTGGCGCGACGTGGCGACGCAAAACACCAACTTTGCACTATTAATGAAATGTTCAAAGCATTTGTAACCCTATCTGTATAAATATAAGATTTAATTTGTTTTGTCAGCCACTCGTATATTAGTGTAACGAGGCACGCGCCGACGACCTAGCGCCCTTTGATATATGTCGCCAAACACACCGTGCCTGCGCCTAGTTGAATTTTTGTATTTAATAAAAATGAATATTTATGTAATAAAATAAATAATCAGTCATTATTTTATGGAACAAATTTGTAATGCTTTATGTTTTCATTATGCCATTACTGATTATTCATATAACCTTCGATCAACAATAACTAGATAAAGAGTCACGTATAAAATCAAAGCTAAAAGCCGTCCGCGTAAATATATACTTATGTGTAGCTATTTGTTTACTAAGAAAGGGAGAAAAAAAGTTTTAAGTGCAACCTAATTACAACCATAACACCTAATAATAAAGTCACAAATGTTCAAAATATTATCTAATACTTACGATAAAACGAGCAAAGCAATAAATTTCTTCCCTCACAAACAAAAAGACAACATAAACAACATTTAGTGTGAATTCAACCTTAACACGTAATGAATAAAGTATGTTTTCCCGTTATTGTGCGTGTTTGTGCGTGGTTAGAGGGCCTAGGCCAAACAAATGTATCAAAGTTTTAAAATTGGTAATTTTGTTCAAAATTTGATATTATTTGTTAGTTTAAAGCTTAAAATATAACTTATTCAACATGTATTTAGCGAAAGTAAGAAACTCTGGCCGTTAAATTGCTTTTTCGGGTATTATTTTTGCATCTTTTGAATACACTGCGGCATGTGAAACGGGCTCTACATTGGCTGTGTTTCAAACAAACTAAACAAAATAAGGGCACACATTTCAAGTGAGCTCTTATTTACCGAGACGTATTTTTTGCGCCGACCTTTAATCTAGTTATTGTTGATCGAAGCATATAACTTATACAAAACAATTTCGATGTTTCACATCAGCCAGGCGTCCCGTGGCGGCTCAATTTTTTTAAATTTTAAACACGTTGGATGGAGAATATAATTTAACTATTGTTCTGAATAATACATGACTCTGAAACCTTAGTTCCATAAAGCTTGGTAACTATTCCGGTTATGGAATTTAGTAAATAATACGCTTATATCATTAGTTGTAATTGTCACGATACAATAATGTAACTTGTGATTTTTATTACATCCATATATAAGACTAGGGCAAGTGCGAGTCGGTCTCGTGTACCGAGGGTTTCATGCCATCCATACTAATATTATAAAGTGGTTATGTTTGTGAGTTTGTGACGTTGTAAGTGGTAATCTCAGCAACTACTGGTACGATTTGAAAAATTCTTTCAGCGGTTTTTTTTTAATTGTTGCACGGCAAAATGCCCGCACAGTACAATCCAAAAACAATGGCGACCACCGAGTGACACACTATCCATCGCCGGTCGCCACTGTCATGCCGGCCAGCGAAGAGGTGGATATGCACAGGCTGATCCCGAAACGCGACCCGCAGAAGCAAATCACTATGACGGGCTTTCTCGCCATATACATAGTGGGTGCGACCCAGTGGGGCTGTAAAACCCTACCACCCCGCTATCGCCATTGCCTCGTTCGTTATTCAACAGGGTGCATCACGTGCAGGTGAGGTTGGCTTGGATGTCTCAAGTCTTAGTTGTTATTCCCCTTACACCCTAGTTAGATAGCTCATTTATCGAGAAGGCTATATGCTATTTATCATCACGCTAAGACCAATAGGAGCGAAGCACCAATAAAGAATGTTTCAAAATTGGAGTCAACGTACGTTTTATTTACAAATATTTTCAACATTTACGTAAACGAAGTCGCGAGTTAAAGTTAGCGGTATCCCAAACTAACTATTCCACGCGGACGAAGTCGCGGTCACAAAGTAGTGAAAAAATAACCCACAATGAAACTACCCGCATAAGTAATCAATCAACATAAGTTCCGTGTGTATTTCAATCAGTAATATATTTAAAAAAATTCGCGACTTACATTTGGATACACACACACACACACCACACATCCATCTTAATTTTTATTTGTAAACCCTGCTATATGTAATATTCTAATCCATCTGTTTTATGGCCCAGCACGCAAATTCATATATTCATTCATTCATATATACCAGATGTTCTCGAATGAGGTAGAAATCCAGGGTATACTTATTCTAGCTGCTAGGTCAACGCAGTTCTAGCGATAGGGTTTTCTATTTTGGAAACGGAACCCTAAAAAATACATATTAATATGTTTTTCCGAGCGAATTGATAAATTTAACGTTTTCGCGAGTTAAAAACAACATCGGGAAGCAGAACGATAAACTGAAACCGGTTCGAGCCGAGCCGACCGTTCGATCGAAATTAGTCGCAAAAAAAAAATTCAAACACAAATTGGTGTTTATTTGGTAAATTATGGTTAATAAAACTTGTTATATCACGGTTTGGTGTACTCTTTCCTTATTACACGGAAACGTTCGATGTTTGTTTGTCAATTGACTTGGACTTGTTTACTCTGTATTACCGATAGTATTTTCAGGAAAGTTGGCGTTCGACGAGTCACAATTCGGGATAATCACTACATATTATAAAAGAATGGCCTCAGCCACATCTGTCTGTCTGTTCGCGATAAGCTCCATAACTGGCATGGCATGAATGGCAGGTGGTAGAGCCACGCTGAAGCTATTATTGGTTTCAGCACGAATGGGTCAGCTCGCCCGGGGTAGTACCACCCTCTCACAAAAAATCGACGTGAAGTAACAGTGCTTGCATTGTTGCGTTTTGTTTGGTTAGTGAGAGCGCCGGAGGACCGCCTCCCATCCCCCTCCCAACCCCTCTCCTCCCCCTCCTCCCTCCCAACCTCTGTCCTCGTTCTATCCCCAAAACACAGGCTGGCAACGCATTAAGGACTGCTGTTGTTAATGTCTATGGACGGCGGTGATCACTTAACATCAGGTGACCCGATTGTTTGTTTGCCTCCTGTGACATAAAAAAAACTACTGAACAGATTTTCTTGCGTGTTTCACCGGTAGATAAAGTCATTCATGAAGAATGTTTAGCTATATAACTTGTCAAGGTTTTTTTTTTTATTATCAGGGCGGACTAACGTACGCCGGGCCCGCTAGTGTATTACAAAATCCTGTCTAGTTACTTTCACCTAGTTCGGGATCAGCTAATTATAAGTATGTCCTGTATTTTCACCTGTTCGAAATCAGGTAATACATATATTATACCCTTATTTTTATATGAATGAATGAATTGTTTTACCCTTATTTTTATATGAATCCGCGTTTTGGGCTATGATAGAGACGGATGAGAAAAAAATGCATATAGAAGGGTTACGAACGTTAAGATGGATGTGTGGTGTAACCAGAATGCATAGGGGTAGTCCGGTGAAGCTGATAAGACCTTGCTAGGTCAATAGCGTAGTCACATCGAAAAAAAAAACACAATGCATAGGATTAAGAATGAGTATATCAGAGAAAGTTTGCAAATAGCATCAGTGTTAAACAAGTTGAAGAGTAATAGCATGGTATGGAATGGCGTGGTACGGGCATATTATGAGAAGAGATGAAAATCATGTAAACAAAAAAATTTTGAGTATGAAGATTAATGGGTATAGAAGAAATTTGGGGTGTAAGAGGTGTCGAATAACATCCAAGACTTGAGACATCCAAGCCAACCTCACCTGCACGTGGTGAACCCTGCTGAATAACGAACGAGGCAATGGCGAAAGCGGGGTGGTAGGGTTCTACAGCCTGACTGGGTCGCAACCTCCATGTATATGACGAAAAAGCCCGTCATAGTGATTTGCTTCTGCGGGTCGCGTTTTGGGATCAGCCTGTGTATATCCAGCTTTTTACAGGCCGGCATGACAGCGGCGACCGGCGATGGATAGTGTGTCACTCGGTGGTCGCCATTGATTTTGGATAGTACTGTGCTTACCATCAGGCATAGTGCAGCCACTTTGTAGTGCTACAATTTAAAAAAATCACGCTATCACGCTAAGACCAATAGGAGCGGAGCACTAATGAAGAATGTTTCAAAATCGGGGTTTTTTTTCCTTTTGAAAGCTTTCTCTGCTTGTTAGCGTTAGTCCAAACTAAATATTCCAAATGGACGAAGTCGCGGGAAGAAGCTAGTATAATATATACTTGTTATTTTGTAGTGTATCTGATGGCAACCACAATGCGATCCAAGAATAACGGCAATCATCGAAACACCTACAATTCATATGCAGTCGCCGCTATCCGCTCAGCAAATAAATCCTACATATTCGATTTTTCATTGTTGTGACGATGCAATGAAATTAGCCACTCGGGATATCCTGAAAGCTTGTCGATAGATTTGGCGACAGTGCCCAAATGTATAATAGAAAGTACTATCGTTTCTTCGACACACTATCCCTTCACCGAAAGGCCAGGTTTATTACCCGATACTAATCCAGTTCATTCAATATGATGTCTAAGTAATGCGTCATGCTATTTTTAAGAAATTTTAAAAATAATTTACTTAAAATCTCAGCAAAGGAATAAATAAGAACATTTTTTATGTTTCTTTATTAAAAAGGAGTTATTTCAAACTAAAGATAATCAAAAAACCATGTCTATCGCAAAAAAAAGTTTCCAAAATGCATGAGACTATTAGATAAGTCATTCTTTCTAAATAATATGTATGAAAAATTAAATATATACATTTTACATTTTTGTAAAAAAAAATGTTGCAGGTGTCATATAGGAAGAAGTAATAAAATACATTTTAGTCAATTTTAGAAATGTCTGTCCGCCTGCTTGCTTGAACACGCATTACCGCTAAAATACTGCGTTCATGATAAAAACCTCTTCAAGAAAGCATATCCTCGAGTAACATTTCGTTTTTTTTTCGAACTGACTACACTATTGACCATGCAATTTTAACAGCTTCACCGGACTACGCAGTAACATTTAGTCTTGGTTTCATTAAAATCGGTTTACTCTATCAAAAGTTATAGTAATGTTAATTACGACGCGATGCAATTACGAGAGAAATGTAAATGTAAGTATATAAATCTAAAGTAAATGAACTTAGCACATTCTTGACAGCTACCTTTTTTTTAATTTTATTTTTGACACCAATCTTTTAGATTATTACTGCCACTGTCGAGTAGTTAATAGTATTACAAGTTCTTCTTCCATTCCATTTTTGGCAACCAGTCTTCTATTAGACTATTACTGCCATTGTCAAATGAGTATCGATATTACTACAAGTTTCTTGATATAATTTCAATGAACTAACAAGATGGTGGCCATCTTGTAAGAACTTTTCATGGAGTTTTTGTGGCATCTCAGAATTCATGGTCCGTGGTATTATTTTCCATACTTATTTACAATAAACAAACTATATTACATAAAACACCACCAATTTTACACAATATAGAGTTAAGTAACACAAGATAATGAATAAAAAATAAAATCCACTACATGACAGGCCAAAATCCCGCCAAAAACTCCGACAGCCGACTTTATTAATCACTGTTTTTGTACAAAGGTTTCACGCGGACGAAGTCGCGGGCACAGCTAGCCGACAATATAACTTTATTTTAATAATAATAATAATACCGTACTATTTAAGTAATGAAGCAGTTACAAAAGTCAAAAAAGAAAAATACGCCACGTTTAATAAAAATTAAATAGAATATATAATATAACCTTAAAATTATCATGTTTATATTAGCAGTATTTTTGTCAAGGCCCGATTTTCGCATCTGCCAGTGTCAATGTTGTTACCAGGGTTATGTTGTTCAATTGGAAATCGTTATTATTTTATTTAGTCTTAACACATTATCATGCCTCTGAGCGATTGTGCAACAAGTAAATATATAATAACGTGGTCTAGTTACAATTTAGTAAGGCGGACAGCGTTACTAAAACTTTCTAAGAAGATTTTGCGTCAATTCGAGATAAACTTTAACCGAATTATGTTACGCAAAACACCGTCGTATTTGTAAAATACTCTTGGTATATCATATATAACTTATAAATATGTATAAAAAATGCTTGTTTAAAATCAAAACAGAATAATTTATTGAATTTCCGACACAAATCACACTAAAAGCTCATACTCGTTTGCTATGAATTATTTCTTATAATTTAAACTATAAAAACTTACCAAGTTCACTGACCAGAGAAAGTAAATGCGTCGTGCGATTATGTAATTGTACATTAACGCAATCCGATCACTACGTTGTGTTTTAAAGTTATTTAATAATTATTTTTTTTTAGCAATAATAGATGAATACTGGTCGCTGCCGAGAGTGGATGGAATTTTAACTTACGACTGCAAATTGGTATAACGTATTTTGTTACAGAATAAAACAAAAAAAGAACCTTTAATCACGCCTTTAAATAAAATCGAAATTCAGTTTGGAATTTTCATAATGCGGTTAACCTATATATAGAATATTCATATATGTGCATAGCCTATATTTAATGTCAAATAAGTATTGAACTTAAAAAAATATGTATTTACATATTATTAATAATTATAAGTCGGTGTGTTGTAATCTACTCTTGAGGCGTATTAATCTTGAGAAAAATTATGAATTTATTTACCACGCTTATGGCAGGCACTTGATTATATCTTGCGTTCATAATATGATTTATGTTTCATGGGCGAATTATTAGGTCATTTCTCTAATGCTTAGTAATACTACGAGAAAAAAACATCAGCCGGTAAAATACCCGAATCAATAGACATTGAAGTAACTTTTCGCTAGGTTAATTGGTCAATTATTCGTTCAACACCAAAAGTTTTTTTATAAAATTTATAAACGAATTAGTTCATATTATATTCTTATAAGAGTTTATGATTAATTCATCACAAAACTTTTCATTTCATTTTATATTTTAATTTATTTATTGCTAGCAACATGTATTGAATCAGATCGTTGAAAGTTATTGTGGTGTATTTATTCTTAATATATCTTCTATTTATAAAATATTTGTTTTAATCTGTTGCATATTAACTGTGGAATAAATTGCGAATATTGGTACTCAACATAAATACAATTATATACAGATACATTGCTATGTTTATCTGTGAATAATAAAAACGCGACATCTCGTGTTGAATAGTAAACGTATACGCTTTCTAACTTCAGAACCATCTAGCGAAATTGTCTATACAACTTTTATTTTATATTTGACTGTCCTAAATATATGAATGTATTTATTGAATTATGTACATAAATTGTTTTTTTTAACTATTAAATATATTTTATTATAATCTTCCATGAAAACATAAATGTTCATAGACTATTAATTACAATTATCATATCATTTGTTTTGTACTGACAACATTGAAAAACTTGCAACACTAGCAGTCTTTAGTCAATGGCTAAAATTTTAGACGTGACAGTTTGTGTAAAAATTTTTCGGGAAATATGAAGTAAAGTATTTTCATAAATTTTAGTGTTTAAATGACAGCAGGAAAAGAAACCATGGGGTGAGTTTTGTACTTTATGTGTTGCACTATTTATTACATGTATATTAGCGTTCAAATTTCCAATGATATATAAATATATCAGATTTATTGACATCCTAATTTTAGGGAGGGGATGCATTTTACCACTGGAAAGGGATATTTTCGGTTCTCACCCTAGGGAAGGTGACCTTTCCGTAAAAATATTTAAATAGCAATGTCATTATCCTTATAAAATTGAATAAAACTTTAACATTTGCGTAATTTTGCATACATTATTTGTTCGTTTCTTTTTTGTATTTCGAAGTTTACCTCCAAACGGGTAGTTACATCGATTGCATACAATTGAGCGCTTTTACCTCCTCTGTAAGGTCGTCGGGTATTTATAAAACGAATGTTTCATAGTTGAATGGTTCGTCTAGTTTAATTTTGGCGTAGAATTTAACTCCGTGCGTGTGTAAATAAAGTAGCACTCGTTAATTGATTTTATTGGTTCCGTTCACGCTACATTTACGTAGATAATGTGTGAATATGTTGTAATAAATTGTACACTGGTCTAAATTTAACGATACAATTATTTTTACATTGTGTAATGTTTTGTAATAATAAATTGCATTGAGTCAACACTAACACATACCTAGAAAAATAAATCAATTTTAAAGATAAGTTATATTTGTACTGAATATTGAGATGTTGTTTTTTTTTTTCAATTTATTTGTAAGTCAAAGTACTTATCAAGTAGAAAATGATACTAATTTAATCTATATGTATAAATTAAATTGGATTGTCTCTCATTTGCCCAGGATCAAACAAGGCAAGCATTTTACAGGCAGATGCAGCGGCTCTCTGATTTAATTTCTTCTTGGGTTTAAATAATATTGATAAAATTAATAGAGAAGAGTTACAATTAGCGAATTGGGGGCTATCGTTTACATAATAATGGCAAAATTATGATTAAAAATAGGTAATAAATCCAGAAAAAGTATATAGTTCATAAGAAATTTTAAATAGTATGAAGCTACAGGCTCTACGTGTAGTCTTTTCTTAAAATTTGAAACAATGTCAGAGCTTCAATGAGATTGGTTGTTTTACATGTTTAAAAAATGTCTCTATGCTGTAGAACCACACTTTATTTTGCGAATTACTTGTTTTGAGTTAGCTCTAGTAACTAGAATTTTATTACAAAAGTTGAACCATGATTTTGATGAATTTAATATTTCCAGATATTATATTGCTTTAATATAAAGTTGTATGCAGTGGTCGACATTCGACCATAGTTCATTGATTTTTTAAAGTTGAATGTAGAATGAAACAGGGTAATTGGAACATAAGAGTAAAATAATACATACAGTCAAGCATAGCAACCTCCTTCACAACCTTTTTTGAAGTTCTTTATTGACAGATGTCAAAATGTCTTTTTTATTTACATGTGTGTATGAGTTGTTTAAAATTGAAGCATTAGTGTGAGTAATGCATATTTTAATTAATTTAATGTACTTCTAATGCATTTTATATAAAATAAATAGCTTTCTGCACTTCTCCTCCATATAAACTTTAATTATGCCAAGTTTCATGTTCATCCGTTCGTGCATTTCTCTCAAAAAGGGATACACAGTTTGGGCTTCACATATTAATATATAGATATTATAAATATTTGTGGGACCAGTGAATATTGACCTCTCTGGTAATAAAAAAAACCTTGACAAAATATACACCTAAACCTTCTTCATGAATCACTTTGTCTACTAGTAAACACCAAATGAAAATCTGTTCAGTAGTTTTTGAGTATATCACGAATAAACAAACATCGTAGAGGTCTTTGTTTTGTAATATGTAGTGATTTTTATTTATATATTTAGGTATAAAGATTTTTCTCATATTAATAAATTCAACCTCATGTTAATTTGACTTTGCTAATTGGAATTTTATGGGTAGAATTGTTGTAGTTCTATTGGTTGATGCTGATGGAAAATATTGTATCTATGCTTCTAGTATATAAAAACTTGTGTCACAGTGTTAATGTTTGAACTCCTCCTAACGGCTGGACCTGTTTTTATGACATTTTAAATATATATTTGGTAGGTAGGAGGTAGGTATAGGTTGTAAAGTATATTTTATATCTCTAGGTGATTAGGGTCTTCAAATTTTTTTCGATTTGTCATAAAAAAATACCTTTACCTCAAAATTTGCACCTTCCTAACCCCTTCCCATTGTTTGTTTGCGAATTATTCAACGTCATCTGTATTTCAAACAAAACGATTTTATTTATGTTGATGAATGACAGATGGCTCTACGTCCGCGTCATCGACATTTCTTCCACACATGCGTAAGTCTGTGTACTAAACCAACTAGGTGTGTTTGAGCGAGTCCCTGAATTGTATGGTTGCACAATCAGAAACTGTGGGAGTCACTATAATCGGAGTCTAGATTTTTCTAGTTTGTAAATACAATCTGAACCGTAGGTAACCGATTTAACATAGATGAAGTTGCGCTGGTCCACCAGTAATTATATATTATTTTAATTTTTAATAACACTATACTTTAGAGTGCAAAAATATGGAAGTATAAATTCCTTGGAATAATTCAATACTCTTTTTATCCGCCTGTAGTATACCTTTATTTGTTTATTTAATATACTATCAATCTGTCTTTATCTTGAAATATTTGTAAAACTATTTATTACTATCTATGCATATAAATACTAGCTGATACCTTCTCATTTGACTGTAATTAATAAAACTTTGAATAAAATATAAAAAAATAAATAGATTTAAAAAAATCCGCATTGTATGGTTGTAGTCCTATACTTTTATATTCAATAGTATTATGTGATTGAACCTAAAAGGAAGGTTTTCATTATATATTACTAGCAGGCCCGGGGAACATTGTCCTGTCTTGACAATAAAAAAAAACCTTGAAAACTATATACCTAAATCTTCCTCACAAATCACTTTATCTTCTCGTGAAAACCGCATGACAATCCGTTCAGTAGTTTTTGCGTTTATTGCGGTCAGACAGATAGACAGATGCGATAGAGGACTTTGTTTTATACTATGTAATGATACCTATAGAGCCTATAGTATAGATAAATGTAGGTGTATCTAGAATTTATCCAGTGAAACTATAAAGGCCCACCAAGCCAGTAGCCTTATCGGTGTGTAAAAGTGTACCTATAAACAACAACGCTCTTCAACATACCATCATAAAGGTCGGTGTTTTTTCCTGAAGAACCTTTTTGTAATTCATTTCACTATAACTCATCACTAGATGATCCTAGGATGAATTTAATTGTTATTAAATTTTCACACAAGAAGTTATAGAATTCACTAGTATAATATATAATAGTATAAAACTTAGTCCCCTACTGCGTCTGTCTGTTTGCGATAAACTCAAAAACTACTGAACGGATTTTCATGCAGTTCACCAGTAGATAAAGTGTTTCATAGGGGAAAGATTTGTCTAGGATTTTTTATAATTAGGGCGGGAAAACGTCTGCCGGGCCCGCTAGTAATATATAATTAATTTTTTGCCATCCATCAGATCATGTTATTAGTTTAAATCCATGTATTGTGGAATTAATTAATTTGGTTTTAATGGTGGTAGAGCCACGCTGAAATTATTACTGGTTTCAGCATGAATGGGTCGGCTCGTCCGGAGTAGTACCTTCTTCTTCTTCTTATACCTAGTATAAGCACCTTCCACGAGAAATGTAGTCCGATCTGTGATTATTCGCTGATAAATAACTGCTTTTGAATGTGGTAGTATTATGTTTAGATCTGGTTCTCTCATAAGGCTTTCATAAGTTTTTTATAATTCTATAGAATGGAGACGTAAAGAAAGGAAAAACGTATTGTTTTTATTTAATATTTTTTTATTTTGTCTTTGGCCTTTGTGGAAAATCCACAATTCCGCCAGTGTCACACGTACATTAAGACTAACTTCAACGATAATACAACAACAAAAGATTTGAAGTTGATTTTAACCACCACCATTTATGTCTAACATAGATCCAAAGGGCGATACACTATTGGGATTAGTAAGTTCCTACACAACTAAGTTAGTAATTAAATACCATATATGTATACATATATATCTATATCTATCTAGTACAGATAAGCAAAATGCAACAATTAATTAGAGTTTAAATTTATTCATATTATTAATATATTTAGAGATAAGGGTTATAAAAGGAGTGAATTTTCTTTTTCAAATTTATATTAATGTTGTAACTCGGCTTTGTTCGATTACCCGCGAAACAGGATTTGTTTCGTAGTGCGAGAACTTTCATATTATTTTTGTTTTATAAAATCAATTCCTGCTAAATAAATGTATTTTTATTTTTTTATTATTTTAATGTAAACCAGAGATTATACTTAGATGTTTTCTTTCTGGAGTCATTCTTTATATGAACTTCAGCGCTATGCCAAATTTCACACGTTTGTGCGAAATGCTTTAAAATATGTTATAAAGCATTTTCTTCACATATTACTCTATATAGTTAGATTCTTTAAATTGTTCAAATACAATACATTGTGTGACGAAACAATGTACGGGAAATTCACACAAAACGAAACAGTACAACTGTTCGGACAAATTACTAACGCCGTGTCTAAATGTAATTGTCGTACTGATAATATCTTAACGGTTGTACGTTACAGAAAGGAAAAATTTAAATAACGCACTGTTAACAACTTGCTCTATTAGTCGCTACATTTATGAATGTATGTTTTGAATAATGATTAATACTTAGTGCTTTATAGAGTTTACTTCGTGCTTGTATTTTATCGTAAGGTATTGTTATGTTTTTCTAGAAAATTCCCTTTTTTTCTAATATATTGAGAAGTATTTACGATTATATTAAAAAGACATTCTCATGTATAGGCTTTATATACTTACTTTACTTTTTTATGTATAGCAAAAATATTCAGCATAGTAACGTCGTTTCTAGGTCTGATTGATAAACTTTAACAATGTGTCTCGTATCATATGAAAGTAGACACACTCGCATTTTTTATGTAGATGATTTTTTATCCATTTAACAACTCGTCACTAAGCCGTTGCCCACGGTTTCGCTCGCGTTAGGGTAAATATGTGCTATTCCTTTGAAACAGTACTTTCTCGAGAAGAAAGATAACCGATGACCTTTTTGTAACCTGACAAAGTGTATGTAAAATTATATATATATATTTTTTATAGTAGCTCGGCAAAATGACTGTACTGTGCCTGATGGTAAGCACAGTACAATCCAACAACAATGGCGACCACCAAGTGACACGCTATCCATCGCCGGTCGCCCCTGCCATGCCGGCCTGCGAAAAGCTGGATATGCACATGCTGATCCCGAAACGCGACCCGCAGAAGCGAATCACTATGACGGGCTTTTTCGCCATATACATGGTGGTTGCGACCCAGTTAGGCTATAAAACCCTACCACTCCGCTTTCGCCATTGCCTCGTTCGTTATTCAGCAGGGTGCACCACGTGCAGGTGAGGTTGGCTTAGATGTCTCAAGTCTTAGATGTTATTTGACACCCCTTATATCCCAAAATATATATATTGATTGATTGAGTAATTAAGATATGAAAACAGACAAACAAAGAAACTCGTGTCTATACATATAATAAGATTGTAAATCTAACATGTTTGTATTTTTTAGATTTTTGTGAAAAAAAAAAAATGTTGCTGGTGTCTAAGAATAAGTAATAAAATACGTTTCAATCATTCTTAGAATTGTCTGTCTATTTCTTTAGTTAACCATCTCTGCTAAAGTAATATCATAAAGCATATCCTGGTGTATAATTTAGTCTTTGTTTCATTAAAATCGGTTCGCTCTATCAAAAGTTATAATAATTTTAATGACGACGCGATTTAAGTACGTTACTACATTCATATGATCTTATTAATCACTTTTTTTTTACATTCGTTTCCACACGGACGAAGTCGCAGGTATAGCTAGTCTATAATATTAGTAAAGAAAAGGTCGTAAAAGTTCCGACACAGAATAAAATTATTAGCCATTACGTAGCCTTTGCCGAATTACCTCAATTTCCTGACAACTGACTATTTTATATCACTCCCAGTTGTCGAGTTAGCAGATTCGCCCCATCTATTGTCTATTTCCGATGGAAATGTTGAATCACGTACGTTTCCTCCCGGTAGGACGTTCACTCGCATCGCTTAGGACGGTGGTTCCGAAACTTTGAACTGGGGAATAAATATTACATTTATTTTATGCTAACCTATATTAAATTACCTAACTGTACTAATTATGAAAATGAGACGAAAACTTCGCATTACATTACGACCGTGTAATGATATGAAACGGTAAGTGAACTATTGTACGTCAACTGGTCAATATTTTTTTAAAATTTCCCTACTGTCTTCTGTCAAACTCACTTACTTTTTTATATGAATACTAGCGGGCTTGGTGGACGTTGTCCTGCCTACATGATAAAATCCTAAAGTTCTACCGCAGCTCCACCTACCGTGTCCAATTGTGAATCTAAACGGTTCTTTAATCTACCTGATCACGAATAAAACATTCCATTAAAAACTGTCCAACCCTTTAGTCCAGTTCTGTTACATACACACGGAAAGAAGAAGTATACATATAAAGATTTTCTGATAGTTCTCTTTTCGCGTGAGAATACCAATAAATATGAATGTCGTGTAAAAATAATTTGTAAGTAGTGGGCATGGTCGACGTTGTCCCGCCCTGATAATAAAAAAACTTTGAAGTTATACATATGCTATCGCTGATTTTGTTTGTAGGCATTATCAATGTCTATAACTTTTCTTTAGAACTCTCTATCATATATCTCTCATCGTTAATGCAGCGTTCGTAAGAAACGTTTTGGTTTGACCGTTTTTCTCCGACTTACTTTGCAAATCCGACCACCACAAAGAAGCCTTTTCATTTTTCGGGTTAATATATAGCCTATAACACTAAAAAATAACGTGGCTTTGTATTGGTAAAATAATTTTCAAAATCGATTTTGTAGATCCTGAGATTACCCCCACGTCATAAACTTACAAATTTTACCTCTTTATAATATTAGTATAGATTAATTAAATATTGTTTGAACCATACCTTATAATAATGACGTATGTTAACAATATTGAATAAAAAAAATCCGGTTATGTTTCGTCTGGAAAGAAGTTACTTTTTGAAGCTATATAGCTCGTAAAAAATTCATAACGTAAAATATTAGAAACGGATAAAATTGGATTTAGCCCATTTTTTAAATGTAAAAAAATGACTCGTTTAGCAATATATGTGTATTTGATTCGAGGAATTCTGCTGATTTTACCTAGAAACCTGTCTAGAAACGTGTGGAACTTTGAGAATCGCTGGGTTAATCTATATAGGGAGAGATTGCGAACGTGTTAGAGTAATTTTGAGAATTTCGTTTTGTTGCGAGTTGGTCAGTTGTTTTAACTAAAGCGATTCTGTTTTTGACAGATGTTCAATAGTTGAAAGCTTGTTTGTAACTAGGTCCGATGGTATTTAAAATTAATGTAACAGTAAATTAATTGTAGATCTGTGATTCCAATTTATTTTACATTTTGAAGTGTTATACCAGAACCAGGTTTGCTTCTTTTTTATTGTTCTATATAATCTGTGCTATTTTTTCTATTTATATTATCTATTATCTATACTAATATTATAAAGAGGTAAAGTTTGTGAGTTTGTGACGGTGTAAGGGGTAATCTCAGGAACTACTGAACCGATTTTGAAAATTCTTTTACCAATATAAAGCTACGTTATTTGTGATTGTCATAGGCTACATATCATCACGCTAAGACCCATAAGAGCGGAACAGCAATTAAGAATGTTGCAAAATCGGGCTATTTTTCCTTTTCAGAGCTTCCGCTGCGTCTTAGACCAAAATTACCATTCCACGCGTACGAAGTCGCGGGCAGAAGCTATTACCTAATTATATTATCTATACTAATATCATAAAGAGGTACAGTTTGTTAGGTTGTAGGGGAGCCCGAGAAAAAATGGTCGAACAAAAACGTTTCTTACGAACCCTGCCTTAACGATGAGAGATATATGATTGAGTTCTAGAAAAAAGTTGTAACTTGATAATGCCTATTACCGCCCAACGAAGTGGGCACGGGTCAGCTAGTACTTAATAATCTTGTCCTTTCATGTCCCTTTACCTACTAACCATAACTACCATACTTTTAACATAGACATTTATCATACACTAACTTTATTTATTGCGAGTAAATAGTATTAGAATTTAGCTCCTTTCCTTTCCTTCAATAATTATTATATAATTACATCGCTACTGACCCTTTTCAAAATTGTCTGTATTCTTCTTTTCTTAAATCATGATCTTTTCCCTAACTTTAAAATTTAGTAGTGATTACTATGTACTTATAAAACAAGACGCTGGCAGATGCGTCAGTCACGCCTTGCCATAATTAAGAAAAAAAAAACTTAAATAATCTATACTATTTTTATAAACAGTTAAAGTTTGTATGTAGTAAATAATATCAGGAATTGTTAATCTCATTTCAAAGCGATGGTGTTTTAGTTGATAGCGTGTTCGGACAGACATCGATGGACGTAGGTTCGAATCCTTGTAACTGTGTCGGAGATTCCGGTGAAGGAACGTTGGCTTGAGTGCTTATAACCAAGAATTTCAACTTTTTTTCCTCCGATATACACGTATGCGTTTGTGAATCATGCAATTTTGATTGTATGATTCACAAACGATTATATGTATGAATAGCTTAGAATAGTTTAGCTTGGTCAGACCGGGTTTTTCAGATAACAGCCCGAGCCGAGGTGTGCTGTGCGCCCTTGTGCGTGTTACCTAAAAATATAATCAGCTGAGTGCCTTAAGCGCTCGCCTTAGTAGTCCGGTGAAGCTGTAAAGACCTTGCCAGTTCAAAAGCGTAGTCAGTTCGAGAAAAAAAGGACTTTGTTTGCTTTCGCCGAAAACTTAAGCCTCGTGGGTTTCGAACCTACGTTCGTGATATCTAAAAGAGTATTTACTTAGCTATCATGTCTTCAGTGACATCCTATCGTAAGAGCATATAAGGTATTTGGGTATCCATAATCTTTCAATAAGAGTATGTTGTTATACGGAATCTACTTTCGTATCTTATCGCTTGTCACCATATGTCATCGGATATCTGTATCAGATATGTCCTGTACTTAATGAGATATACCAACGGCTTCTATGTTACACTAGACAGGCAATATGCACTACATATGTAGATGTCAGGTGACAGATCATTTCGTTCCTGTAAGTGAAATAATCGGAACTAAGTACATAGCTAGAAAATTTCTCTTTTATGATAAAGTCTCAGGCTCACTAAACCAGTACAGTTTTTTAGGTAATAGTGTTAGGTTTTATAAAAAAAATGCCAAAGCACAAACAATATTCACTAAAATAATTAAATTAAAATACACAGAGATAATAATATTAGTGTGAATAGTATAATCATTTTTTTTTAATTTTCACCCTTTTAGCAGCACTCTAGACTCAGGTCGCCTCGTCGTTCGAAGTTAAAACTGAATTTTTGTTCCATAATGCTTATCTAGTGTAATGCAGTGGTAGTGATGAAAACAAAAATGTATTGATAAATATTGAGAAAATATTTCTATATCCTCGTCGATAGATAACATTTTATAGTTGAACGTGTCTACGGAATATCATTTATTTACAAGTTCCTATTGTTTTTTTTATTATTGTTATCATTTTAATAAATAAGACATATTTGGATAGTTCTTTTCTCTAAAGATTTCGGTTGATAAGTTCTCATTGTTAAAATTTAATTACTAATGGAGCTAAAACGTAACAAGGGGTATGTATGTTTTTTTAATAAACTTATAGTAGCTTGCTTAATTTTACAAGTTAAACTGTTTGAAAATTATGGTTGATTTCATTTAGGTAAGGTGGGTTTCTGTAGGTGGTAGAGGCACGCTGAAGCTATTACTGGTGTCAGCATAAATGGGTCGGTTCGCCAGGGGTAGTGCGACTCGTCCCAAAGAAACACCCACATAAAGTAACAGTGCTTGCATTGTTGCGTTTCTTTCGGTCAGCGAGAGCGCCGGAGGCCCACTTCCCTTTTTCCGTCCCCTCTCCCTCCCAAGCCAGTCAGGCTCCATGCTTCCAGGCTTAACGTGTCTACCATCTTGGACCACTTCGTCATTTACCGTCGGATGTGGTCAAACGCTAGAACCTATAAAGTATAAAAAGGTTCCATAGCGCATAATAATATTCGATGAAAAATATAGAAAATTTGGTATCATTTTTTGCAATCACAAATTTTTGTGTCCATCTATCGCATGTCGCATTACAGCCGGCCGCAGCGTAGGGATAAAGTGAAAGGCGCTCGGCAGAGCAGCCAAGGTCAATATGAAGACGACCATGACTCAATTCAAAATGATTCAATGATTTAAATATACTAGTGGGCGTCCAGTGGTCGACATACGACCATAGTTCATTGATTTTTTAAAGGGATAAATAATATAATAATAGTTGTATGTTATAATATCATTGTTGAATGTAGAATGAAAAAGGGTAATTGGTACGTAAGAGTAAAATAATACATACAGTCGAGCATAGCAACCTCCTTCACAACCTTTTTTGAAGTCCTTTATTGACAGATGTCAAAATGTATTTTTTATTTACATGTGTGCATATATTGTGTAAAATTGAAGCATTAGTGTGAGTAATGCATATTTTAATTAATTTAATGTACTTCTAATGCATTTTATATAAAATAAATAGCTTTCTGCACTTCTCCATATAAACTTTAACTATGCCAAATTTCACGTGCATTCATTCGCACATTTCTCTCAAAAAGCGATACAAAGTTTAGGCTTCACGTATTAATATATATGATGATATTGTGCATAGTTGTTAACATGCGTCTAACATCTGAAGGATTGTATTTATTATGTACTAGCTTCTGCCCGCGACTCCGTCCGCGCGGAATGGTTACTTTAGGCTAACTAACACTCAGCGGAAGCTCTCAAAAGGAAAAAAACGAACACCGATTTTGAAACATTCTTCATTGGTGCTTCGCTCCGATTACTCATAGCCTTCCTCGATAAATGAACTATCTATCATTGAAAGAATGTTTCAAAAGGAACCAGTAGTTCCTGAGATTAGCGCGTACAACCAAACAGACAAATTCGCCATCTTTATAATATTAGTATAGATTACTACTCTTATCTCGTACATACCTCGAGCCGTCATTAAAATTACAATAACTTTTGATAGAGTGGACCGATTTTAATGAAATAAAGACTAAGTTACTCCCGAGGATATGCTTTATGATTTTCTAATATTGTGAACCCGGTACTTTAACAGTGATGCGTGTTCATACACACAGACAGACAGACATTTCTAAAAATGATTGAAACGTATTTTATTACTCATTCTATATACACGCAAGAATCTTTTTCACGAACATCGAAAAACTACAGACACGTTAGATTCACACTCTTATTATATGTATATAGATGTGTAAGGTACTCTCTTTGTACGGTGTTCAAAGTGAGATTATAACCACAGAGTACGTTATATAAATAGAGGGCGTACTCGTTCTTTCCAATCAGCGCCTCTGTAATACGAGTTTCGAACTAATATCTGTTGACTATAAATGTACTTTTATATCTATGTATGTATGCATACAGCGGTACTGCCTAAATCGTATACAAGTTTTTTATCATTTTTATTTGTAATGAATATATTCATCGTAAGGCAAATCTAAATCCAAGGATGTATATGCATGCAGAAGTCAATGTTTATAAGTAGATCCGAAGATAGATAAAATTATTTGTGGGAGGCAAGAAAATTTAAGGGAGCACACTCTCGTAACAGATACGTAAACAAAGTGAATGAAAACAAATATTTGAAAGTTGTCACTTTGAAATGTCAAAATTAATTGTCATCATAATTGTCTTTTGTTATCAAATATGCCATAAAAATTATATAACAGTGCCATCTAGGGAGTGGATTGATAACCAAAAATAGACGAGCCTTTTCAATAGAAATCCGATTCTGAGAAGGGAAAATAGCGTGATTATAACTCACAATATCCTCTGATGTGCACCTAATGGCATGTATATATCGGGCCACAACGTGTGAGGGGATAAATATAGAAGTATGATTCAGTCCGCGGTGACGTCATCTTTATAATAAATCAGTTAATTAAAACCAATCCAGTATTAATATGAGAAGCGTTTACCTTAAGCTGTTATAGTAAATTAATTACTAGTATATACTAGCCTCTGCCCGCGACTTCGTTCGCGTGGAATAGTTACTTTGGGCTAACGGTAATAGGCAACGGAAGGAAAAAAAACCCGATTTTGAAACATTCTTCATTGGTGCTCCGGTCCTATTGCTCTGAGCGTGATGATATATAGCCTATAAACTTCCTCGATAAATGAGCTGTATAACACGGACATTATTTATTTAATTATTAATTTTTCATATCGGACCAGTAGTTTTTTTTTTTTTTTATGTCATAGGTGGCAAACGAACATGTGGGTCACCTGTTGTTAAGTGATCACCACCATCCATGGACACTAACAACCCCAGAGGAGTCGCAAGTGCGTTGCCATCTTTCGGAGGGAAATGTTAGAGGAGGGAAAGGGAGAGGAGAGGGGAGGGGAGATGGGTCTAGTTCCTGAGATTACCCCCTACGACGTCACAAATTCACAAACTTTACCTCTTTATAATATTAGTATAGAACTATAGATTATATACGAATAGGCAAGCAGTTATGTAAATCTTCTTCTGTTACTGAACCGATTTTCTTTATTTTTCTTTTGTTTACTAAATATTGACGAGCTTTAATGTCATGACTAAGGCTATCACTACTATAGTTTAACTCCTGCGTTGTCCAAACCCATAACTATAAGCTCCATACAAAAGAATGTATACGTTATGATGCACTGATCAACAGAATATTGGCGGAATGAATTACAAAAAATATATCATATTTATTAAAAAAAATCGAAAAATCGTGCAATTACAAATAATGTAATGTAAAATCATAATTTTTATCAGGAAATTATTATTATTAGTTTCTATTATACTGTCTATTATGTATTTCGATACAACGCTAGTAAGTGCTGGAACAATATACCACCGCCAATAAGATCTGCAACTAGTTTAATTACATTAAAAAATAAATTAAAAATGTTTTTACTCGACTCCCAGGCGTGTTTCGAAAATTATAATTTGGACATCTCGGCGATATAATCCCATTACCTATTTATTTATTCTTTATTTATCCATTAATTTATATATCTAACCTATTTAATACTTTATTTTATCTATATGAATATATACTTATTATATATGCATACATATACTTATACATAATAAACTTCGCTATTATAGTGTTATTATAATATTATTATCATAGTGTTATTATTAATAGATACATAAACCCACTTGGCCACAATGGAAGATCAGCGGTGGGGCCATTTGTAAAGGTGGCAACCAGCACATGCTGAATTGTGCGCCTTTGCAGTTAAACCGTGGTATAATTTTCATATGTTTCAACGTACATTCTTTATTTCTTTTCTATATTATATACATCTTTGTAACTCTATTTTTCTACTATTGTGTTATCCATGTGTTTGCTGCAATAAACATATTTTCTTTCTTTCTTCTTTCTTTCTTTCTATAATTTAATCAAACATATGTTGAGTTGCACAATCTATATATATATATATATAAAGTATCAATATTATATGTACACAGACCGCTATATTACCGCGTCGCTAGTCTTAGCGCAGATCGTGCAAGTGCAATATGTTCGGTCACGCTTACTAGCATGTTATGACGCGACGTTATACGTTTATCTCCTGCCAGAAAAGTTTTTTATGAGAACGAAGTCGCGGGTAACGGCCAGTATCGATTAAAAATAAGAACATGCCTCACTTGAAACCCGCCACCGTCTGCCACATCGTATTGATTGCGTTTACCTCCAGTGAGAGTTAAAAATAAATTCTTATGCAAAACGATCTTTCTTACCTCGTTCGCTTCAATTCACATTCAACGATTGACTCGTGTCTTTCGATACTTTGGTGCTATGCGTAATTTGTTTTCGTTGTTTGAAGAAACTTTTCTAAATCTATATATATAAATAAAATTATAGAGGTCTGCCGTTATACGCAAAACTATTTAGTTCATAGATTACTATGAAATATTTTTAGGTATTATATATTTCCTAAACACAGTCTTTTTCTAAAAAAAAAAAGCAATATCAGCGTGTAAGTAAACGCGGCGGAGTGAATTTTTGTAGGTGGTAGAGCCACACTGAAGCTATTATTTAAGTATGAATTGGTCGGCTCGCCTGGAGTAGTACCACCCTCTCACAGAAAACCGACGTGAAGTAACAGTGCTTGCATTGTTGCGTTTTGTTCGGTTACTGAGAGCGCCGGAGGCCCACCTCCCTTTCCCTCTCTTCTCCCCTCCTCTCCACACTCCGCCACCCCTTCCCTCTCAAACACAGGCTGGCAACGCACTTGCGACTCCCCTGGTATTGCTAGTGTTTGTGGACGGCGGTGATCATTTAACATCAGGTGACCCGCCTGTTCGTTTGCCTCATATAATATTTTTTTTAAACCCGGCTGAGTACGTGGATTTGGTCGCTGATCGTTTTAACAGGGTACTTACTACTCGACACTGACACTAGGTTTTATAACGGTTTTGTGTATTTTATAATTATTTGTTAACGCGGTTACGCTCAGAACGGTTAGGAAGTTGCGAGATTGAAGGTACTCCGTTTTTTGACGTAGCAGCACTTGTTGTCGTTTAAAAGTGCGTTCAGGTAAATTAGTACACAGATACACTCCGTTTCATTGATAAAAGTACCTAATACAGAAAACTATAATATAAATATTAGAAGTATACAAGCCGCTATATTACGTATCGTCAGACGCAAGCCGTACAACTGCAATGCGGTCGGTCACGTCTACTAACATGTCATGACGTGAAAACATAGTTTTATCTCTTACCAAACAAAATATCGCTCAAGGAAAGAAGTTTACACTTAATAAATATAAAAGTTATCCATATTAACAGGTCCTTCAAGCGTAACCTGAAGAGACACTTACGCAGGCCGGCATGACAGCGGCGACTGGTGATGGATACTTTGTGTCTCGGTGGTCGCCATAGCTTTTGGATTGTACTGTGCTAACTATCAGGCATAGCGCAGTCACTTTGCCGTGCTACAATAAAAAAAATGTTGTCTGTAAAGTCGGTTTACGGACGATAATTCTACGTTATGACGTCATAAGAAAACTGATGAAAAATTATATAATTTTATGAATTGAATTAGGATTCTATATATTAATACGTGAACCCCAAACTTTGTCTCCCTTTTTGAGAGAAATGCGCGAACGCATGAACGTGAAACTTGGCATAGTTAAAGTTTATATGGAGCAGAAGTGCAGAAAGTTATTTATTTTATATAAAATGCATTAGAAGTACATTAAATTAATTAAAATATGCATTACTCACACTACTGCTTCATTTTTACACAACATATACACACATGTAAATAAAAAAGACATTTTGACATCTGCCAATAAAGGACTTCAAAAAAGGTTTTGAAGGAGGTTGCTATGCTAGACTGTATGTATTCTTTTACTCTTACGTTCCAATTACCCTTTTTCATTCTACATTCAACAATGATATTAACCCTAATAAAATTCAAACTTAAAAAAATCATCGCGTCTATCTATCGCTTGTTCCGCGCTCTCGCTTCCGAGCACGGCGCAGGCGGAACGTGACAATGAGTTATGCTTTTTCGTGCGTCATGTCGGCGTTCACCGATTTATAAGACACTATCACGTCAAAAAAATATGGTTTGAATATTGGGACTATTCCATTGATAACGTAGTTGTCGATGTTTTGCAGTGAGCAGCCGATCTTCACGTGCAAGGCCCACGTGTTCCACATAGACCCGAAGACCAAGCGCTCGTGGATGTCGGCCAGTTCTGCCGCCGTCTCGGTTTCCTTCTTCTACGATTCGTCCAGGAATTTATACCGCATCATCAGCGTTGAAGGCACCAAGGTATAAGATTTTCTCTTACATTTTTTTTATAATTTTTCAATCGTAGTTGAGTATAACGCAATAATATTATAACTAACAAGGTGTAGGTACGTTACCTACATGATACTTTGACAAAATAAAAGGCACGATAACGCACACATACGTAAAGTAATATTGTAACGCCATACTATCTTAGACTAGCCGACCCGTGCCCACTTCGTTGGGCGGTAATACGTAAGCGTGGAATGGTCATTTTGCGCTGAAACGCAGCGAAAGCTTTGAAAAGGAAAAAAATACCTCGATTTTGCAACATTCTTCATTGCTGCTCCGCTCCTATGGGTCTTAGCGTAATGATATATAGCCTTTAACCTTCCCTGATAAATGAGCTATATAACACTGAAAGAATTTTCCAAATCGGACCAGTAGTTACTGAGATTACCCCTTACAACCTCACAAACTTTACCTCTTTATAATATTAGTATAGATAAGATGTGGAAGTAAGATGACATATTCTCAATGTCGGTGGTGAAAAAGAAATAATTATATGTTGCTTAGATACGGGCGGATTGACGGGGCTAGATCACGTTTGCTAGTTAGCCAAGTTTTAACAAGGCGCTGTCGAACAGCGTATGACGTATCTACAGCTTTTTAGTTATAACTAGTGGGCCCGGCAGACGTTGTCCCGCCCGGATTATAAAAAAAATCCTTGACAAATTATATACCAAAACGTTCCTCATTAGCCACTTTATACACTGGTAAAAACCGCATGAAGATCCGTTCAGTAGTTTTTGAGTTTATAGCGAACAGACAGACAGACAGACGCAGGAGGGGACTTTGTTTTATACTATGTAATGATATCATTCGTATAGCTATTTAATTTAGAGCAATGGTTCTCAAAAGCCTTCAAAGTGGCTCCCATGTTGTTTTAAAAATAAACAAGCTACGGGGCGTAAAGAGTCGCTTTTGCAGTTCGGCAAGATAACGAACAACAGTTATTTTTAATATGATTAATGAAACGGTTTGGAAAATCTTTCAGTATTTATGTTGATGGGAGGCTTATCTAATTTTACGTTGAAATCTGAGCTGGTGCATGTTTTTTTAATGTAAATATACGTCGAACGTACATTAAGATGTTCTTTCTGAAGTCTTGCCAACACCATTTCTTTCTGGGTGCCCGTATCGTGATCTCTTTCTGACTGATTTCACTGTATTTTTTATTTTGAACTTCACTAATTTCGAGAAGATTTTATAAGACTGCCGCTGGGCCGTACATACGCTTTTAACAACCTAGTCACCCATTGTAACCAGGAAATTCCCATAATTTGCAGAGAATAATCCGAGAACCAAGTGTTTCATTCCTATATTATAATAATATTATAAAGATAAAAGGTTTGATATTTTCTTTGAATCGAATAAACTCAAGAAATACTTCGCTGCTATTAAATATTCTGTTACTCATAAAAAGTTGCATATCAGCGAGTAACATGGGCTGTATTTTACTGTCAAAAACTACATTAACGCGAGTGACCTCGTGATTAAAATCTAGTATAATTGTGAAGTGCTTATATTCAGAAACCTTTACGAGTATGCGTAAGCTAAAGCTTCGGCACAGGTATGTTATACAGCGCCGGCTCCCTACCCTGGGAGCTGGAGGCAGGAGTTCTTGCCGCCGTGTATGACTTCACGGCGGAGAGAAAACGAATTGGGGAGCCTCCGGCTCCCAGGGAGATAGAGGAGAGGAGACGGCGTCTTAGAGAAGACGTCGTCGAGAGATGGAGGCAGGACCTGGCGGACGCGCGGTACGGGCGGTATACCATAGACGCTGTCCGCCCGGTCCTGCAGGAATGGATTGGGAGAGGCTGGGGTCCTCTGACGTTCCGACTGGTGCAGGTGCTCACCGGACACGGCTGTTTTGGGTGGTACCTGCACCGGATCGCTCTCAGGGAGCCGATCCCCGCATGCCATGAATGCGGTGCTGACGAGGACACTGCGCAGCACACTCTGTCTGAGTGTGCTGTGTGGGAGGGACAGCGCCGCGCTCTGGCTGCGGTGGTAGGGCGTGATTTGTCGCTGCCGAGCGTGATTTCGGCGATGCTCGGCAGCGACCAGGCTTGGCGAGCAATGGCCTCCTTCTGCGAGAGGCGGCGGATAGAGCCCGTGAGGTGGACCCTCTAAGTGGCCCTCTCCGCCTACGGAGGACCGGCGGGAGAAGGCGGCGCTTTGCCCGACTCCTCCCTCCACCGTAGTCGGACCTGAGGGGATGGGCCGGGAGGCCCATCTCCTCATTGCACAGGTCCGGCGGACGAGGGGAGGTAGCTGGTGTGTACCCAGCTGCCTCTCTATAGGTAGGAGCCCGGCGGTGACCTTCCACCGGGCGGACCGTGGGGGCGCCTCTACAAGGCAAGGCATTGTACGATCCCTTGCCGCCCCAACAATTACGGTCTGTCGGTACACAAAGTCGGTACACAAACGGTCGGGGTATCCAAAAGGGATTTCCCCACGTTAATAAAAAAAAAAACTGTATGTTATACAGATGTATGTTTTATTAAGCAGTAATAAAAATGTGCAACTAACTTTGTTATCGATGGCCCGTAATAGGACAGACACTACTCCTAATCCTGAATATACCCAAAAAGTCACAAACGAAGTTACAATAAAGTTAGTTTTGTAATGTACAAATAATTTTCTCTTGTCAACAGGCAGTTATCAATAGCACGATAACAGCAAATATGACGTTCACGAAGACGTCACAAAAGTTTGGACAATGGAGCGATGTCAGAGCGAACACTGTATACGGGTTGGGATTTGCCTCTGAACCGGAGTTGGGAAAGGTAAGAGGATATCATCAACCTTTTAATTAGGTTTTGCTTTTTATCAGGGTTCGTAGAGGTGACTACAGTTCTTCGAATCTAGACTGATTCTGAGTAATTGTATAGTTTGTTACGGGTAACATAACCCTTAAAAATAGACGCTCTCAGAACGCGATGCAAAACTATTGGACTGATTTGAATAAAACTTTGGAAAATTTTCTGTGAATTTTGGATACTAATGGAATTGTTTCAAAAATTCGGGGTGGTCAAATAGTTTGGTCGATGAAATGTCAATTAAATATCCACCCCAGCATGTAGAAATGATCGTTCCGGAATTCATGTATATTTACTAATTTAAAATGTTAACAGTATCGGCTGACGGTGAAGGAAAACATTCTGAGGAAATCTGAATCTACGTGGGAATATATAGAATTGTGGGTTTCTTGGAGTTTGAAATTGCTGATATGTTGTGGGCTGCCGTGGTGATTATATCCATACTTTTCTTTGGGAAAAGGCATATAAACATCCAATCTAATTTTAGCCGTTCCTAATATTTAATGTTATTTTTCCAGATCTTCAAATTTTGTACATATTTAGTTTAACGATCATAAAAAAAAAGTAAAAACCTTATGGATGGCAAAATTTTAACTTCGTTCTCGACGTATAAAAACTGCAATGACATTATAAGTAAAAAGGTGTAGTACGTTACCTACTTGATATTTTGATAAAACAAATAGCACGGTAACGCACACATACGTAAAGTAATATTGTAACGTCACACGGTCTTAGATAAAATGTGGAAGTAAGATGGCATCCTCAATACCGATGGTGAAAAAAAAGTTATATGTTGCATAGATACGGGTGGATTGACGGGACTGCCGTCAAATAGGAGCTAGCTAGGCAAGTTTCAACGAGCCGCTGTCGAAGCGCTTATGATGTATAACACAGGTTTTTAGTTATAATATCACTGAAAAATTGGTAATCTTAAAAATATTAAGCATGTTTTATGAACTGTATAATGAAATGTAACGGCGACATATATGACTATGTAGTGAGTTTATTATAGATAGGCTGATGTATTAAATGGTTAACCCATTCTGGTGATTTTCAATTGCCACTCACGAGTTACGCTTAGACTGTTCTAAGGGTGGATATCGTGGGTCGAAGATTATTCTTCTCGGTTTTAGTTTATAGAGAAGTTTCAAGAGGTGAAGGAAGCAATACAAGCGCAACAGTGCGGCGGTACGGGGAGCGCTTCCGGGGGCAAGGGGGTCGCGAACGGGAACAGCGGGGGCGCGACCCCCGTGGTCAGTGCGACCGCGAGCCCCCTACTCGCCGGCAGGGTGGCACCCGCCGAGGAACCCCCTGTAGTGTCCCCCGCACAGGTATAAAATCACCCTCAAATAAACGACAGTGTTTCCCAAACCACTTTTTATCATATCCCCCGTTATTTTTATGCTTGCGATTTTTATATACTTGTGTACATACCGGGTGAAAGCTTGAACACTCGCAATATTCAAGAACATGGTTCATGGTCACATTTAACATATAAAATAATAATATAAAAACAAATACTAATAAACAACAAAGACAACATATAAAATGGCAACTGGAGGTCACTCTGTTAATACTCATATCTTCTGTTTTACTCATTGACTCAGTTTTTATAGAGATTTTCTTTTAATTCAAATCTTTCACTTTTCTGTATGATTATTAAAATGTTTCATAGAAACCGTGTACTCTTTTAATTGCAAACAAAACAAAAAATAATAAGCGAAATCAACCGTTTTGAGGTGATGCGCTGATATACATTCAGTAATTGCTTTTATCCTATAGATTATGTTGTTTACCAATGGTAAGCTCTGATACGTCTGATTTAGTTTTGACGATGTTTGAATGGCGCAGATAATACTTATGTCACTTCAAATGTCAGAGCCATTAATAATCTATACTAATATCATAAAGATATAAAGTTTGTGAGTTTAGATGTTCGGGGTAATTTCCGGTACTAATAAGCCGATCTTGAAATTCCTTTCATTGTTAGTAAGGTATACGTCCCCCGTATGCTATAGATTACTACTTTTATTTTGTTTTGGTAAATATATATTTACAATAATTAATCACAATAAATGTAATGTAAGTTGGCAAAAATTATATAATACGACGTGCGCTGCCTGAACGATTTGATGAATAAAATATATTGCAATCGGGTTCCAGGTGTATTAAGATTTGATGATAGGTAGGTAGAGCCACGCTGTAGATATTAGTAGTTTCAGCATAAATGGAGGGCTCGCACGGGGTACTACCACCCTCTCACAGAAAACCGACATGAAGTAATAGTGCTTGCATTGTTGCGTTTCGTTCGGTCAGTGAGAGCGTCGGAAGCCCACCTCCCTTCTCCCTACCGACACCCTCATACACAGGCTGGCAACGCACTTTCGACTGTCCTGGTGTTGCTAGTGTCTATGGACGGTGGTGATCACTTAACATCAGGTGACCCACATGTTCGATTGCCAGCTTTGATATTAAAAAAAAATTCGCGTTCGGATATACGATTGGAACATGTAATAGCTGATTTGGTGGATACCGAAGATGCCCAGGTCAGCTAGATGTTGACAAAAAAAAATCACAAAATATGATTAAGAATGGTAAATATGTAATAAATGCCTGTGAAGCAATGGATATAATTAGTTGATAAATAAGGCTAAAGTAAACCTGAGGTTGATTTTAAATAATTTGATTAATTTTTTATAATTTTCTATGTTCCTAATAAACCTATAAGATTCGTAACTTATCGGTAAATTTACCTCAAAATCATCATCTGAAAGCAAATTAAGAGCTGTTTGTTACTGTTTAAATATAACAATAGTCTGTGATTCTCAAACTTTGATAAGCCCCTATTTATGTAACTAACATGTATTATATTTCTCTCGTAGCAACCGAAAATTGAAAACGACGAGATGATGGTTCATCAGAGAGCTCATTCAGTTTCCTCCACCCTACAGGTAAATATTATTTTCATTTATTTAACTTGGTATAACTTTAACATTTTTAACGCAACGGCTTCTATTAAAGATCAAAATAAAAATACATCATCCGATTAAGACAGTGGAAAGCCTATTGTGAGTGGTTCTGTCATGTTATGAGTTGTACTGCCATCGGTTCGGACAAACAATACGGTTATCGAGGACATTTGACAGGAAACTTGATTTGGTTTTTCATTTTTTAAGTGTCTTTATTGAAACATGTAGTTATTGTCATAGTAACATTTATGCTTTTAGATAGGAAATAGACTTAAATAGAGTCTTCGTCCGATGGGCATTAGAGATATGGTTTCATTCCGAGATTTTTCTGAATCTCAAATTTGTAAATTGTACCAACGAATTACAATGTATTAATGTATTATAGTGTCATTTTTATTCCTTATAGATTTTAGGGTGTGTCCACAATTATACTTGATGTTAAACGGCTGTGTTGTCTAAGATGTTAAACATGGTAAACCTAGTCAGGGATTGGCTCCCAAGTGCAGCTACTGGAATATACATATCGGTGATTGGTGGCTGATTTGCAACTTAGGGTGGTAGCCAAAGAGGCTGACTTAGGCAAAGCACTACCATTGCATTTAAATGGTAATTTCTCGTGTTGTTAGGGCGGTTACGCAACAGTAGGACGAGCCCCGCGCGCCCTAGTAGTCTCAAACCTAGTCAGACACTGGGTCCTACAGCTGTCGGAATAGACTCATAGAAGCTTGGTCCACAGTTTCACTTTATGTTAAATGGCGATATGGTCGAAGATGGTAGACACGCTAAATCTGGAGGAACTGGCTTTCGAGTGTAACTGTCGTAAGACACTCATAGAAGCTTGGTCGTCACTGTCATGTGATATTAAATAGCGGAGATAGTAAACATGTTAAAGTTAGAAGGGGGCTGGTTCTTTTTTTTTATTATAGCACGGTAAAATGATTGCACTGTGTCTGATGGTAAGCCCAGTACAATCCAAAACATTGCCGCTGTCATGCCGGTTTGCGAAAAGCTGGATATGCACAGGCTGATCCCGATACGCGACCCGCAGTAGCGAATCACTATGACGGGCTTTTTCGCCATATGCATGGTGGCGACCCAGTCTGGCTGTAAAACCCTACCACCCCGCAAGTGCAGTCGCTAGAATACTTCTATAACAGCAGGACCCATAAATTTCTTCTGATATTAAATTACTATGTGGACTAAGACGGTAGACACGTTAAACGTAGAAGACTCTGGCTCTCAAATGCACAGCTGCCTGAATACATCAACGATTGCTTGGTGATAGATTGCGAACTCGAGGATGGTAGCTAACCAGGCCGGTTAAAGAAAAGCCTTACCATTACATTGAAATGGTAATTTTTGTGTGGTTAGGGCGGTTACGCGACAGTAGGGCGAGCCCCGCGCGGCCCCCTCGCGTCCTCCGGCGCCCCCGTGGTGGAGCCCCCCGCTCTAGAGTCCACCGAACAACAACTCAGATATGAGAACGATCGACTCAAGCTCGCTCTTGCGCAGAGGTAAGCCCTAATATGTTTGTGTTTATATATATAGTGTTTT
Source organism: Antheraea pernyi (assembly GCA_015888305.1). Taxonomy (NCBI): domain Eukaryota; kingdom Metazoa; phylum Arthropoda; class Insecta; order Lepidoptera; family Saturniidae; genus Antheraea; species Antheraea pernyi. The sequence goes on along the minus strand of MU158830.1, from coordinate 333,264 downwards.
TTTTTCAGCATTTTAGTAACATCATCCCTTATCCCACGTAACAACTCGGCACAACATGTTTCTCATGTCGTGATGTATGGTTTGGCTTAATTTTTACGATCGGCCGTCTACCTGACATCAGCCCTCCTTAGGAATATTTTGTTGTACCACTACATGTGTATGATTATCTATATATAAATAGGTAGTGGAGAAATAGTTAAAACAATCTCCCTCTTCTGTTTATCAGTCGATTTTCTACGTCATTCGAGTCTACTAGAATCTCATGATGGGAATAAAAAACTTAATCTCCTGTCAAAAAAAAAAAAATCGCTCATCGCGACTGATATAGCATCTATATTATAATAAAACTGTAGCAGGGTCAAATCTGTACATTAAATATTTTTTGAAAATTTTGATGGTGGTAGGCTTTGTTGTCGATATAGAAGCCAAAAATAACCCTTTTAAAATTTTTGTCTGTCTGTCTGTCTCTTTATAATATCAGTATAGATCAAATTCTTTTGAAGTGAAAACTTCTTTGCACGTTGAGCGGTATTTTTTGACAGGAGATAATTTATAATTTCGCGCCATGACGTGCTAGTAACCATGAATGATCTTATTGCGCATGCGCGGCTTGCGTCAGACTAGCGACGCGTAATATGAACCTGTGTACATCTAATATTGAATTTTTATATTGAAATTGTGCATATGTTTGATGTATTAATAAACTATATAATCTATCTGACCCAGCTTGTCCGCTATCTCGAGGATCACTCGTTGATTAATGATCGGCAATATGGCTTTCGCCAAAACCGATCAACGGGTGATCTTCTTGCCTACGCACTACTCCGCTGGGGGGAGGCAATTGACAAGCACGGCGAGGCCTTGGCAATCAGTCTCGATGTTGCCAAAGCCTTTGATAGGGTCTGGCACCGTGGTCTTCTGTCCAAGCTTCCGGCATACGGTCTCCCCGACAATTTATGCAGATGGATCTCTGGCTTTCTACATGAGCGCAGAATTCGTGTCCTTGTCGATGGATGTGATTCGCAGCTCATGTCAGTAAATGCTGGAGTCCCCCAAGGCTCTGTACTTTCACCTACTCTGTTTCTTCTGCATATCAATGATATGTTGCCTTTAGGCCATATTCATTGTTATGCAGATGACAGTTTCACTGCCAGACAATTTTGTTATTGACAATAATGTGCCTGGTGATATTCTTTATAAACAAAATAATTCATTTCAAACCATTTTATTTTTTCCCTTGCAAAGAACATATTTCATTTTGTTAACCAGGCTCTTCCATAATTATGGCTATCTTTATTATACAGCCAGTGTTGCGCTAAGCTAGAGTTATAACTAAGTTATTCTATACATAGGTTTTGGTAGGGGGTAGAGCCACGCTGAAGCTATTACTGGTTTCAGGATGAATGGGTCGGCTCGCCCGGGGTAGTACCACCCTCTAACAAAAAGCCGACGGGAAGTAACAATGCTTGCATTAGTGCGTTTCGTTCGATTAGTGAGAGCACCGGAGAGGCCCACCTCTCTTCCCCTTCCTCCTCTCCCCTTCCGCTTCCTCCCCCTCCAACACAGGTTGGCAAGGCACTTACGACTCTCCTGGTGTTGCAAGTGTCTATGGACGGTAGTTATTACTTAACACCAGGTGACCCACCTGTCCGTTTGCCTCCTATGACATAAAAAAATACATTATATTTTTAATTTACCCTTTTTTATGTTGAAATAAAATAATATTAAAAAAAAGTGTGTGTGTGTACTTATGTACACGCATTAGAAGTTATACTTCTTTGGCGTAACAAGTAAAAATCTTTTCAAAAATTTTATCTTGCGCCTTATTCTACGTTTGTAGAAAAAACGACACTAACAATAAAAAAAGGTATTTAATACAATGAAAGTTTTAATATAAAGAAATACAAACAACAAATACAAAGAAACAAAATGTTGACTATAGCTAACTTCAGGGTGTCGGTTTTTCGTGACGGTGTGTGCGCGCAACGTAAAAATTTACTCTCATCATTTTTTTGTTACGGTGTGCGCGTTCATCGTAAAAATTTACTCTCATCATTTTTTTGTTACGGTGTGCGCGTTCATCGTAAAAATTTACTCTCATCATTTTTTTGTTACGGTGTGCGCGTTCATCGTAAAAATTTACTCTCATCATTTTTTTGTTACGGTGTGCGCGTTCATCGTAAAAATTTACTCTCATCATTTTTCCCTAACGCGCCAAAAGAAATATAACTTCAATAAAATTACAGATATCTTAACATGGTTTGAACATACTTCTTTATTTACAAAAAATTGCATCGGGCACATTATTGTTAATATCAAAAATGTCTGGCAATAATAAATTCACGTTTTAGTAGCGTTTAAAAGTTAGTGAAAAACAAAACATTCTAAAATTATATAAAGTTCAATATTTTTGCCTGTAAAGGTTTACCGGCAGCCAATTCGCTGTCGAAACCGTTGCCTAGCTCTTAGACAAATAGTCACAGGCAAGTGACAGATGACACATGTTGCTCATATCTTTTTAATATTTATGTTTTTCTTTAATACAATGTAGTGTGAAAAAGTTTTAATACAAGTTGAAAATAGTTATTATGTCATTCAGTGTTTAATTTATCCTTATTTATTTTATGAATATATTTTAACGTTTAAATTACAATTTAACTTTATCAACTTGATATTTTTTAATGTAAACTATACTGAGCGTATGGTAAACGCCTACAAAAAAGGGAAAGGAACTACGTTCCAACTGGAGGTCCATGGACCTCTCAATGTTTTTTTACATTACTGCCAATATACGTAGGTTAGTTTTTATTTTAATTGAACCCGGTAGATGATGTTACGAACGGGTTGTAGGCTTATTGGGACAGAAGTTACTGGGGCAACGTACTGGGAAGACATTTATCGGCAATATATGTAGGTTATTTGTTATCTTAATTGGACCTGGTAGGTGATGCTGCGAACGGGTTCAAAGCATATTTTAAAATATTTCTCACATACCAACTGGGTATATGTTTGAGTGAGTCCCTGGATAGTTGGGATTCACAATTTGAAACAGTAGGTATCGCTGCAATCGGGTTTTGAGATGTATTTAGATTTTTCGCGTTTAAAAGTACAATCGAAACCGGTAATAACCGATTTGGTGCAGACGAAGTCGCACGGGTCAGCTAGTTTAAAATATGTTTCTGTAAAAAAAATTATGTAATTTTGATTTCTGGCTCTTTTGTATTTATTCAGCGACGTATATAAATGGGCCGTATTGTAAAGTTTTGAAATGTGTGTATATTGAAAAACCTTGCGCATGATAAAAAGTTTATTTTGATATCAAGTTTTTTTTGTACAACGCTTACAAACTATGAACAACGTATAAACAAAAAGATAACATTACAGTCTCTAGATTAAAAAAATAATAACAAGTACATAGTGAAGTTATAAAATCACAAATCGGAAATAATAAGTCATACAAGTATCAGTCGATAATAAATAATTATATATATGTCAAAGATAGACGTGTATAAAGTTACGGGTTTTCACATCACACGTGCATGAAAGTGGAAAGGTTTTATTATTTTATCTTATCGGATTTAATTAGTTTAGAAAAAAATAACCGACACGAAATACATATAAGAGTTACTGAGGTATGTATGCTTGGTACACATATAAATTTCAATAACTTATATAAGTATGAATATGTAGCTTAACTTAGGTTCGCTCAGTTTGGTCGCGAATTACATGAACTAGGCAAAAGCCCAAGCCGAGGTGTGCTGCCGTGCACCCTAGAGCTAGTTGTCAAAATAAAATCGGCTGAGTGCCTTAAGCGCTCGCCTTAGTAGTCCGGTGAAGCTGTTATGGCCTTAATAAGCCAATAGCGTAGTCAGTTCGAGAAAAAATGGGTTTTCACATTACACGTACTATCGTCGGATATTCTTTCACGCAAAAACTACTGAACGCATTTTGATGGGGTTTTTTTAGTAATATCGCTGATATATCTGTATAACACATGGCTTATAATTTATAAAGATTTTGTTAACATTTTTCAAAATATAATGCTCAGTCTGAAATGAGTTGACAAAATCCTGGCACCGGAGGAGCTATCTCAACGTTCGCACCATTGAATCGTTAGTTACACTAAGATAATGTATAAGGTCATACAAATGCAGATGAAGTCGTGAACTGCTATTAGTTTATGATCAATGTTATTATATGTAGATATTAAAATAAATAATGTTTAATGAGAAATTTGCATGTGTTGTTGTTAAAAAATATGCAATAGAATCAATTTTTTTTCCAAATCATCCAGAAATTATTTCACGTTTCCTTGTAACAATATTTTGTGTTATTGAATACATTACAAACAATTTTTAACAATTTTTTATTTTTTTACCTTTAATGTGCACGCCTTGTCGCTGGTGTCTGTCGAGTGTGAAAACCCATTACTTCAAAGTACTAAGAATAATAAGTGTGAATATTAAACATTAATATTAAACTATTATTTTGTTTCGAATATTGATGCCAATCGATGCTGCTTGTATATTATAAAATACTTTTGTAACATTAAATTAACTAAATATCAACAGTTTAAATGAGTATTTGCTTAAAGAAAGCTTACTTATGTATGCATAAAATAACCACATTAAACAAATAGAACAGTCAATTGTAAGTTCAACTGGGAAATTTGATTTACTCCATTGCACTTTGAATTAATGTTAAATGAGTTCGTTAAATTCATATTTTACAAGAGCAAAGCAATAGCGAAAATCGCTAAATATGAATTTCAGAATGGTTAATTCGGTTTATGTACCATTCACAAAGCAATCTTTCATACTATATACAGTCTATCTCAAACTCCGTATATTCGATAGCGAAATTTTTCTACGAGTAAATTAATTAAGAATGCACATTATTGTCGGTACTTAGTCAAAATTCACCTATTTTTGAGCCGATACTTAGCAGTTTCTACTGTCGTATTGATTTCCCGAAATACGTAATCGGGGGTCCGGTTTTTAAAAGCATTTCTTTTCGTTCTTATGTAGTTGGATAATTGGCAGGTGATTTTGTAAAATCTTTAGTAAACTCTCGAAAACATTCGAAATAATATGGTTTCTTCTAAAACTAGGCAATTTATCAAAGTTTTATCGCGTAAATGTTCTAGAAGAATCGATAAAGACATCTTTAACTTTGTTTTATTTTGTTATTCAACTACAATGGATTCTCTTTTATAATTGTTTAAGTGTCTATAATACTTTACGCTTATTAATAACATAAGGATATCTTTTTTTTTAATCTATACATGGTCTGTGGTCATGTTTTTCTGTAATTTGAAAGTAAAGACTTTTGTTTACGCTTATGTGGATTTTTGCACATTAGTTAATCTTGAAATGACATATTTTAAATTAAATTTTCGTCTGTCTGTTTGCTTGCCGTAACCTTGTTTCGTTTGTAAAAAAAATCGAAGAGTAATCTAATCGTCATTACGATGTTCCATGAGAATTAAGCAGTAATGAAACCATTAAAAAAATTAATATTAGCCCACTCTAAAGCGAAACTATATGAATTAAATCCGAGACACAATCTGTTAAAGAAATATTGTGTAAGGCATAAGAAAAAGAAGTGCATTTACCTAAAACCCAAACCGAAGAAAAGTCGAAGAGCCTGCGCCTTTAGGAAACTACTCATAACTTGTTTTTGTTAAGTGTAATTTGAGAATAGAAGCTCATAAATGAACAAATAATACTATTAGATAGACCACTCCTGATTCCGAATATTGCAATACTTGGCAGATGCAGTCAACTTTGGACGGCATAATTATTCAGTATCAAAATTTGTTAAATGTTAACTCAAATAAGCATCAATATCCAAAACAGAAATAACAATAACAAGTTTAAATGATAACCATCAGTGCTCGAATCCGCCTGCAACGGGCGCGAATCCCTCGTCGAACTGCCCGTACTCGTGTTGGTACTCCGCCGGTTCGTGGGCCGGTTTCGCGTGGTACTCCTCGTGCTTGGGAGTACCGATCTTGTGTACGACCGCGTTGAATCCGTTCTTATCGTCCGCTTCGTATTCCACTACGCGTTTTGTTCCGTCCGTTTCCACGAGCGTGTAGGTTCCTGGAAATGAGTTATCTGCCTGTAATTCTTAATTCGGTACTTACGTTTTAACGCCACCACAGTGTCTTTGTTTCGCAAATTTAACCTAACGTAAACGAACGAAGACGAGAAAATTGAGTCAAACAAATCGGTTAGGTTATGACAAACTTGCGAAAAAAAAACAAAGCGAACCGGCCGCGGCACAGTTCGGCGAGCGCACTGCGTTTTGTAAATTACCAACTGGATGATATTTAAGTTAAAAAAAAATAGTTTCGTATCGGTTTGGTTAGGTTAGACTTGCGAAAAAAGATAACGCGAGTCGGTCGCGACAGCGGTCGGCGAGCGCGGTGGTTCTAATACGTAGGTATCCTTAATTCTTATTCAAAAGTATAGACATCTGTTAAGCGTAAAAAATGTATTTTGTAAATTACCATGGGGACAGTAAGTAGATCTTTATATAAAAAAAGGCATTAATAACGACTACCGTCTGAAGTGAAAAGTCAAAACATGGGAATTGAAACTTTGTTTTCTCTTCTGAATGCTTACATTAATGATGTGTGAGTTATTTACATTTCATAATTTGAAATTATCATATTGGCACTGAGACTATTAATTATATACTTGTTATACAGTTTATTAATTCACCAAATGCTATCAGTATTAGATGTACACAAGCTTTTATTCTATGCTAGTCTGACGCAGTACATTCGGTCACACTTACTAGCATGTCATGACGCGAAATTATAAATTTATCTCCTGCCAATAAAATACCGCTCAAAGCTCATAAAGACGTTTTCACTTCAAAAATTAAATATGATCGACCATCCGGAAATCTTCGATTACAAATACAAAAAAATTACAAGTATTACATTAAAAGAAATCATCCCTATATATTATAAATCAATTTTAAAAAATATATAAATTTTATATGTTAGTTTTATTTTGATCGGGATAATAACCTTTTTGATACGATAGAAAGAGAGAAAAGTTTCAAATAAAAGCCCCGTATAGTATAGTAAATATTTATGATTGTTCGATATATCTGTGAAGTCTGACATATATTGTCGCTTATTACGAAATATGCTGTCAAACATATTTTACACAAATTTTTATCAGTGTATATATGGCTTATATTAATGTATTATTCTTATTTTTAAGAATACAATATAGCTTTTCATTATTTTTCTTAATTATGAGCACTCAATATATACCGTTTACTACTTAAGGAAAAAAAGTGTACTATTAGTCAAAATATAATCTGTTCTCTTTTGAATACTGTATAGAAACGACTTTTTAATTAATATTTAAGACTACCTGTGCCCGCGACTTCGTCCGCATGGAACCTAATGTAAAAAACAATGACTAATAAATTCATCTGAATGTAGTAAGTCCATTAACTTATCTACTTTTCTCTCGTACAAGTCGCGTCGTCAATAAAATTACAATAACTTTTGGTAGACGGAACCGATTTTAATGAAACCAGGAGTATATGTTACTCGAGGATATGCTATATGGATCATCTTGGTGGTTTGGAGAACATAGTACTTTAGCAGTGATGCGTGTCCAAACAAGCCGGCAGACAGACAGACATTTCTAAAAATGATTGTAATTTATTCTATTCCTTATGCCAAGACACCTACAGCAATTGCTTTTACAAAAATCTAAAAAGTAGAGACACGTTACATTGACATTGTTATTATTGTTATAGCTATATATATATAAACACAATGCTATAAATAAAGTAGGTCACCAATAATGATCGTTTGTAGCATTTTCTTCTTCTTCCTAGCGTTATCCCGGCCTGGTGCCAGGGTCCGCTTTCCTATTTAGCTTTCTCCACTTTGCCCGGTCTTCGGCATCCTTTTGTGTGAGGTTATTCGCCTTTACGTCCGCCTTCACCACGTCCACCCAGCGTTTTTTGGGCCTGCCGCGGGGCCTTGGGCCTTGTACAGTGATGTTGAGACATCTATTTCCGACATAGTCAGGGGGCCTGCGACTTATGTGGCCGTACGCTGGTACGGAGGCAGGAGACGACTCTCCTGCAGCTTGTCTGCGATGTCACGGACTCCAAGACTCCGACGGATGTGTTCGTTTCGAATGCGATCTATCTAACCGCGTAACGCCACACATCCATCGTAGCACTTTCATCTCAGTGACGTGTTACAATACAACAAGACCGGTCGGATGATGCACTTGTACACCAAGCTTTTTAATTTCACCGGTATTCTTTGATCGCATAGAACGCCGGTGACCTCTCGTGTGCATACTCTGCTAATATTATAGAACTGGGTCTCTAATAATGTACTGTCATTAATGTCACTACAGTCAATGTAAATTTTGTTTTTTCCCTTCCGTATTTTACTGCGTCATTGGATTGTACTCACTAAATGTTCTTTGAATTATATCTCGTGAAATCAGATTGAGTTTACTTTTTAAACCTATAAATCTATCAATTATATGTATAGATTTTACATACCTTTGACTTTATCGCCATCCCTCGTCTCCCAGTGCTCCTTTTCGTCTCCCGTGTGAGGGTCTTTCACTGAATAGTCGAAAGAGTATTTAGGGTGCGCCTGAAAAGCGAGTAGTAATCTTAAAGGAGACTACTTATAAAAAAAATCTTTATATATAAATTTCTTCTGTGCGTGTGTATGTCACTGAACTCCTCCTAAAGGGCTGGACCGATTTTAATAAAACTTTGTGTGCGTGTTTCAGTGGATTCAAGAATGGTTTAGATTCAAAATTGGACGTCGTTGGTGGCGTTGCGGTTGACTTTTAAGATTTTTTTTTATTATCAAGGCAGGACAACGTCCGCTGGGCCCGCTAGTTAATATATAAATGCTCTAGTAATTTCAACATCCTATGACAATGGCACAATGTAATAACCTCACCTTGCTATCTTAGAAGAAAAAAAACAAGGTATACTATAAAGATTAAAGTGGTAAGGCAATTATGGCCAAGAGTACATCACATGGTTTCTTGTTTCTCTCATTTTACAGTTAGTTATCACTTTGAACATATATCGGCTGTAAAGTTTAAAAATAAGATAAATATTGAATAATAATCGCATCTATAATTTATACAAACTAGTGGGCCCGCCCTGATAATATAAATAAAATCTTGACAAATTACCTAAACCTTTCTCTTAAATCGCTCTATCTACTGCTGAAAACCGCATAAAAGTCCGTTGAGTAGTTTTTGAGATTATCGCGAACATACAGGCAGATAGACGTGGCAGAGCACTTTGTTTTGTAATGTGTAGTGGTGATTATTATTTGCCACAACTATTAGCAACGAAGTATGAATTCTATTTTATAAGACCAATAGTTTTATGTATCAGATCCGCGATCGAAATAATGCCTGTTTCTTAATTTATTAAGGCTAGAATAATATGAATTTGGTGAATTTATGGAACCCTAGTGACAATGTAAAGGTATAAAAAAAATCCTACATGATAATCCAACTCGTACTCCTGGCTGTGGTGCTCACCGTGTTGCTCGTCCAAGCTCTGATGGTGAGACAAAGCTTTGTGATGGAAGCCCTCGAAACCGCCAAAATCTTCGTACTGTCCCAAGGCTGTCGTCACGACGAGCAAAAGAAGAGTTAACGTTCTCTGAAAAGATAAAATGGAATACATGTTCAAGTGAAGAAATATTAATAGCCTTTCGAATCATGTAAACAAACCAGGTGTGCCGTGAAGACCCGAGAAGTGAGACTTTTGTATTACACAGGGAAATATTTTAATTGAAAAAAATCAACAAAACGCCAACGTGACGCGCTGATCCCAGGCGGTCTGTGGCGGTCACCCATCCAAGTACTGACCGCGCCCGATTTTGCTTAACTTCGCTGATCGGACAATAATCGGTGTTTTCAACAGTCTACCCGAAACAGTGTTTACCCTCACCACTTTTCGTCACACAAAAATGTTGTCGATCAGAATTTTAATAGGGTAGGTCTATAAGAAGTTTAACTTAAACAAGTTATTCGCGAGGCCAATAAATGTCATACACGATCTACGTTACTCATGCATAAACAAAGAAGATAAATCTGTATTATAACTAATACTGAATATTTTTATAATTTCGAAATCTCTTGGTGACCGAATGATTAAGAGGCCTGAAATGAATTTACTTGGGTCATAGCGACGTGTGGAATTGCTAAAGAGTGCTCACAAGGATGCAACTGAAACAATTTAGTTGCAAAATTTTGATTTAAGCATGATTTAAGCCTGTAAAGCGTTCATCGCTCTAACCAGACCGGGCTCCCCTCGGCAGCGGCTCAAGCCTAAGTCCGTTCCCTCGGCGTGGAGCCCTTGAGTGCGCTGCTCGCGCGATACAGTGACACAAAATCTTACATCACTGCGACAACATTACACATGTCACCTCTTCCACACACGTGCACGCCATGCCATACACGCTTACACATGCAAATCCAAGAGTTTCATTTTATCCCCTTATCAAACTGAAATAGTTTAGAAAATTATCCGATACGAAATATATATAAGAGTTGTTGAGGTATGTATGCTTGGTACGCATATATGTTTCAACAACTCATATATGTATGAATAGTTAGCGTAGCTTAGGTTAGCTCAGATAGGTCGCGAATTGCATGTATCAGGCAACAGCCCAAGCCGAAGTGTGCCGTGCACCCTTGAGCTAGTTGGCAAATAAAATCGGCTGAGTGACTTAAGCGCTCGCCAGTAGTCCGGTGAAGCTGTTAAGACCTTGCTAGGTCAATAGCTCCATATCCTGCAATAAGCTTGAATTTTCTCGCGTAGAAAATACAGCGAAGATAACTGTAGAATTATGATAGTACATTTACCAATGCTAGATTGACTAGCTACCAAATTAAACAAAAATCTGGCATTAAGATTTTATTCCTATCTTTCGATAATTATACTCGCAATCTAAAATAGTTCTAGTTTTAGACTTTTATCTCTTATATTATCTCAGCTGCATCACCTGTAAAAATCAGATGGGACTTTGTTAACTGTGATGTGACTTTAAAAATAACCAATGCATTCCATACAAGATATATTGTCGGTTGTTAAAATACTCTTGATTTTTAAGTGCAATTTTGAATTGTCACAAATCATTGTAATCAAAGGCTTCACGAAATTCTACCATATAAATTTCAAAGACTGCTTATGGTTTCGATATTTTTCTTTATCAATAATTCTTGTTGTAGCTTCCATTATACATGTTGGCAGTCTCAATACATTTTAATAGAATACCGTACGTATCCATTTGGAGATAACATTACTAATTCAATTATAAATCTCAGGTAACAACGTTGTAAATCTTGCATGGAGGTAGTTGCGCGTCGAGTCGTATAGTCTAATAAAGCTATTTGTATGTAAGGAGCGATTGCGTTCAAAAGGTTTTCGTTCGTGACTTTGTTTATATTGATCGTTTCTGGCTTTCGTATTATGCTTTATGTAGATAGGATTTTTCGTGTAAACTCGATTGGTGATATATCTAGCGGATTTTATATTTTTTCTTTAGTTTCATGGAAATATATATCTAACAGTAACATATTGGTGAATTATATATTGCTAACTGTGCCGGCGACTCCGGCCGCGTCGAACCTATTGTAAAAAAAACTGTGAATAATAAAATCATCTGAATGTCAATATATTGTGTAATACATGTCCATTTACTTATTTATTGTTATCTCGTACTTAAGTCGCGTCGTTATAACAATTACAATAACTTGAAATAGTGAACCGATTTTAATGAGACCAAGACTAAATAATACTCGAGGATAGGCTTTATGATTTTCTTGATTAGGTTTTATCGTGAAGTACTTTAGCAGTGTTGCGTATCCAAATAGACAGACATACAGAAATTTCTAAAAAATGTTGAAATGTATTTTATCACTTATTCCAACAATTTTATTCATAAAAATATGAAAAGTACAGACACGTTAGATGTATATTCTTATTATTATTTATGTAGATAAGTATTAATAATAAAGCCTGTGACATGTAAAATTGTACCTAGTATATTATTTTCACTACACCCTTTGTTAGTCACAGTTATTAAACACATTTTTAAGTGTGTACACACTTAGGTTTAGAATTCAATTTGCAGTTGACGGAGAATTGTAATGTGTTAATAATTTGAAAAAACTCTTTGAATACATCTATAGATTCAGTGAATGAATGCCACATCTCTGCTATCGAGAGACTAAATGGTTAACATATTGTTGTAGGTCCAGTTGCACTGTGTGCTTGCAAATTGTTATAATATTTGCTGAGCTTTAAGTAAAGAGTTTGGTATATATCTTACAATACTATACTCATATCATTGGTACTGGTTTCGTTTGTTTCGTGTTTATTTATTCAAAAGTTTTTTCTGTCTACGTGCGGCTTCTCTAAATCTAAACAAAAAAAAAGTAACCCTTTGCAATTTATGACTATCGCTTGTCTATTCTATTACATCTGCCTCGAACTGATCTGTGTTCGGAAATTTGTCCAATCCAACGTTTTTGGTTCCATCGACGATGGGAATACGATTATCTATATTGGGAATTTTGGTTATTCGTGGATTTTTGCATAACTTACTGAATCAGTCAATTGTTCTTTAAGCAATGATCGTTTAGTTTAGTTTGACACAACGTCGACTGACGTACGTTCGAATATTTGGTGGCAGGATTTATTTTTAAATTCGCCCGGCTAGCTACCAACCTCGAGTTGAAAGTCAAATCAATCAAAATCACTTTATTCAATTTAGGCCTTAAGAAGGCACTCATGAACGTCAAAACTACCACCGGTTCGGAAAACAACCCAGTCATCGAGAAGAACCGGCAAGAAACTCGATTTGGTTTATCTTTTTAACAAATATATATCATATTTACAATAATAATATATTAATTATAAAAGTAAATGTCACAAACGTTTTTTAATGGATGCACAGAAATGAGTCAATTCCAGACATCACCATCGTTCACATATTGATCCACTCTATAATAGCCTTAAAGTCTGTTGCCAAGCCACATAATTTTTTTTTAAGTAATCAATCCGCTTATCTTTCACTCCACTTTAAAGCAGTTCAAAGAATAGACGAGGAACTTAGAAAGTTGTACATTTTCTAGAATTATCTATACATATGATATAATGGGAATGTAAATCTAACGAGTCTGTACTTTTAGATTTCTGTGAAAAAAAAAATGTGTTAGGAATAAAATACAATACAATAATTGTCAGAAATGTCTGTCTATCTGTCTGCCTGTTTGTTTGAACACGCATCACTGCTTACGTTACGTTCGTTCGTTTCATTAAGATCGGTTCACTTTATCAAAAGTTATTGTAATTGTAATGACAACGCGACTTAAGCACGAGAGAGAAGTAAATGGACTTAATATATTCAAATGTCACTGTCACTGTTTTCTTCCACGCGGACGGAGTCGAGGGCACAGCTAGTGTTTAATAAATCATTGCTAATAATTACGAAGCATAATTTTTTAGTATATGTCAAGTGTTACGTTGCGTTGTGTCATCGATTCGCGGTGTATCGCCAACTTTCGATGATCATGGCTTAACGCATTTTTCTCCTTTAGCAAGTCATCCTATGTAATGTGTCGAGGGATATATCGAACTTTCCTTTCTATGTACTACTCATATTGCTGTTATGAATAATGAAATATACACTTTCAATGCTTGTGTGTCGAATATTGTAACGCGATGCTATATCGTTCTTGTTAAAAGATTGTTCTATCGTTTGTAGCCTTTTCTTTATCATCCGTATATATTATAAAAGGAGATGTCTCTCTTTGTCTGTGAGATAGAATGCCTATATTTTGAAAATAGATTTTAATGATTCTTTTTAACGTGAAACATCTATTACTTATTTTACTGGTTTCAGCATGAATGGGTCGGCTCGTCCGGGGTAGTACCACCCTTTCATAGAAAACCGACGTGAAGTAACAGTGCTTGCACTGTTGCGTTTCGTTCGGTCAGTGAGAGCGCCAGAGGCCCACCACCCCCCCTCCCCTCTCCTATCGCCTCTCCCTCTCCCTCCCCTAACCCTTCCCCCCAAAGGGTGCCAACGCACTTGCAACACCTCTGGTGTTAGTGTCCATGAACGGTGGTGATCACATAACAGCAGGTGACCCATCGGTTCGTTTGCCACTCATGCTATAAAAAAAAATCTATAGCGGACCGGCTGAAGATATCTCTGGAACCGCAAAGAGAACACAGATATCTTTGACGGGTATAGTACAAATTATTTACTGTAGTACTGCGATTTAAAAAAATAAAAGGTCAAATATTTTATTTTATTCTTTTGTGACTTGGATAGTTTGAATACCCAAAGATAACAGATCTGAATGTTTTGTGTTTGGTTTATGTAATTGAAAGCCGATTTTTAGCCCACTGGGCGTCGCCACAGTGCGCTTCGCCACGCTGTATAATTTTGAATTTTTTGTTTATGATGAATATAAATGTTTATTAAATAGTCATATTATTCTTAAAAAAATCTTATTATTTTATTTTTGAGTATGCCATTTCTTTATGTTGTAAACTCTCTTTTTATGCACGTTACCTGTACAAAATAGTCTCGATATTTCACATCTATCAGGCGTTCCGCGACGGCTCATATTTTTTTTTACCGTGAGTGTATTTTCTTGTCAGGTTTTTTTAGTACTTATATGTTTTGCTACATATGGAAATAAACTAATTGTATATAAACTTAATACAGTACATTATGTATACTTTTAAGATTTTTGTGAAAAAATTGTTGCAGGTGTCTTGGAATAAGTAATAAAATACATTTCAATCATTTTTAGAAATGTCTGTCTGTCTATCTGTTTGTTTGATTGAACACGCATCACTGCTAAAGTACTGCGTTTACTATAAAATCTAGCCAAGAGCAATTTACCTCTAGTAACATTTATTCTTGATTTCATTGAAATCGGTTCGTTCTATCAAAAGTTATTGTAATTTTAATGACGACGCGACTTAAGTACGAGAGAAAAGGAGATATGTAAATGGACTTAATAATATATTCGGATGATATTATTAGTCACTGGTTATTTACATTAGGTTCCACGCGGACGGAGTCGTGGGCACGGCTAGTATATAAATAATTAATGTTTAGATTTTGTTAGTGGCATCGGCCATCGCCCCGTTCGTAAATAAACATGAAAGCTCACCGGCGCGGCGTGAGATAATTGCGTGATTACATGCGAGTTTTCACTAGTTTGTCGTTTTTCACGTGTTTTCTTTGACAAAGTTAGATAATTAGTATTTCTTATGAATAACATTAGTAAGTCCATTTTTTTTGTAAACTTCGTTGTGGTATGTGTTTCATACATTTAGTATAGCGATTTTAAATACCTATCTTTATATACCTATTTAGTAGGATGGGCCAAAAAAAACTTAATTTTTTTTTTAGCTAGCACGATATTATCGTCCAAGATGACGAAAAAAAATTTCTAGTAAAGTTTGTGCTCTTAATATTAATTTTCAGAGGTGTTACATCGTGATTTTCGATTTCCCATTTCAATTACACGGGTTTTTTTTTTCGAATTTGATGTATCTCAACGAGTTGTTCTGTGGTAAAAGTAAATACATAATTTTGTAGGAAATTGAACGGTCTACAAAAAAGATCTGATATAATTTTTCACTAAGTCAACTCGGTTTCACTAAGTCAAAAATGCACCAAAACTTCCATCGGTATAATTAGGAACCTATCTAGTCGAGAATTGTCATACACCTAACAATATCCCAGTGACTGTATTTCCTATTCAATTCTGAGGAATTTCATGAGATATCTTTGAAGGACCAATACTAATGAAATTAAATCGGAACCTCCCTGAACATATCCGATTTATAATAAAAAAATAATCTACCAAATCATTTTATAGTTGACGTAACTCGACGTTTTGGCTGAATCTTAGTCTCTGATGTAGTTTTAACACGCTTTTATTAGCTTCACCTGTGTGTATGTATGTAACCGACCCCTTTTTGCTCGATTTTGTCTTACTTTGAACGATCACATTTAATTCAAACTTTGCACACCTGTCAAAGGTCGATGACAATGCAATAATCCGAAAACAAATTATAATATTAAAACTATCATAAGACACTTATAATATTGTGACCTGCGTATGGCGTTAATAATCAGGAGGTTGGTTGCCAAAAAAATTTTGATGAAGTTCGGAGGTAAGAGAAACAAAAAAAAAACAGCTGAATTGAAAGCTCGTCCTTTTTGCTTTGGTAACGACTTCCAGTACATCTCTAGGTAGCTCACATATTCATATGTTTTATTTGATAAACTATTTATTTTCCGCTTTTTAGTGCCTTATGGGTTTTTGATTGATATTGAAGTCGGTTAATACTTTTTTTTTGAAATTTTACTTTATTTTTCCATTTTTAGTGTACATAAATATATTTTACTAGCGGAGCCCGCGAACTCCGTTCCGCCTTAAGTATATTAAAATATGCTCATTTTTGCGGTATGATATCTATCGGTATGGTATTCGATATGGTTTCAATTGGTTGTACAATAAGTAACGTTTGGTACGAACGCAACCTTTTCAATAAACCGCGATAGTTTCTACCACCAACTCGGCTACCATCGCTTCACATATAATACACCTTAAGTAATGTAATTACAATGCTTGCGTCATGTTGTAACACAGCAACGAACATAAGCACAATAGGCTCCTAAGAATTGAAGAGTTTTTTTATAATATTGGTGGCAAACGAACATACGGGTCACCTGATGGTAAGTGATCACGGCCGCCCATGGACAATTGCGACACGAGAGGAAACACAGATGCGTTGCCGGCCCTTAAGAAAGGAGTAGGCTCGTTTCTTGAAAGTTTACTTACTTTGTCACGGATCCCATAATCAGAACCTAACCAAACTCTCATCAAACTACCCTTGAAGTACATCCTTTCCAATAAAAAATGAATCATCGAAATCGGTTAGCGTGATATTGAGTTATTCGTCTATTTGTCGTATACATACTTAATGCAAATTTAAAACTTATACGGTTTTGCACTGGATGCCGTTATCGGAACTAGACCAAATTGAAATGGGACCACATGGGAGGCACCAGCTTTCAAATAAAAAAAGAATAATCAAAATCGGTTCACCCAGTCCAAAGTTATGAGGTAACAAACATAAAAGAAAAAAAAAATACAGACGAATTGATAACCTCCTCCTTTTTTTGAAGTCGGTTAAAAAAAAACAGCTGAATTGAAAGCTCGTCCTTTTTGCATTCAGTTAGACTTTGACTACCGATCTTGTCTCTAGCATTGGTTTGGTATGATAGAATGATGAATGATTTATGGATTTGTTTCTTTTTCCCTAATTTACATATTTAGTATTAATAACAACATTACAATGATAAAGACAGTATCTAATTAATCCAGAACAAAAAAATACAAAGTTTTCATGAAACAGCTCAACAGTTTTCACGAGAACAAAGTAGTAGATATCAATTATTAAAAAAATACAAGCCACCACATGACAGGCTTAGTCAGTCATAATATTCGTCCGATAGGACAGGCGAAGGAATTAATCCATACTGCCAATTCTGAAGTTGTCAATATAGGTAAGTTCTTATGTATTCTTTATAGGCCTAATCGCCAAATCTTCTATATAATATTTCGTACATTTTCAAAAATCATCTTTTATTTCTGAAGTTGTCAATATAGGTAGTTCTTATTTATTTTTTAGTCAGTTTTATGTCCAAGTTAATGTAAAGGCATACGGGGCAAATCTTTTCTATGTCTAAATTAGTGTAAAGGCAGAAACGCCAAATCTTATATAATATATTCTTTTTATCTTAGTCTATTTGTTAATAGTAGCGTACTACTATCTTCTTTGTCCAGAGTGTTTGTTAATTTCCATTGTCGAGTAGTTAATTCAATGTTCCAACAAGATGATGGCTCTCTTGTTAGAACTTTCCATGGAGTTTTTGTGGCATCTCAGAATTCATGCTCCGTGGTATTATTTTCCATTCACTTCACGTTTGCACAATAAACAAACTTTATTACATAAAACACCACCAATTTTACACAATATAGATGACTCTAGTAACACAAGATTATGAATAAAATATAAAATCCACTACATGACAGACCAAAATCCCGCCAAAAACTCTGACAGGCTTAAAATTGATGAATAAGTTTGTTGTCAGTGTATAAAGTGAGGCAAAGGCAACGTTCCGTTTATGCCTAAAAAAGAAGTAGATTAAAAATAAAAACTCACAAGGAATTAAAATTTATAATTGAGTTTATCTTTTTTCTAGTTTACCGTGATGATGGACTGCCTCAAAGCACGCAATACTCACGGAAGTTAACGCTCCGATACGTGTTATATTAATTTCAGGGCAGTTAGTTATTGACGCTCGTTGATTGTTAATTAGTTTGTTTCATTTTTTTCTTAGTGAAACTATTTTTGTTACGTGATTGAATAGTGATTAATTTGAATGTTCGGGTGTGATTTTTATCATAACGACGATGTTTTCAGATGGCCCTAGGGAGTTTGCAATGAGGTTTAAACTTATTCCGTATTTGATATTTTTGATCTTTTGAAGTTTCCAACGATTCCGTTTTTTTAAAGATTGAAAAATATTGAAGAATGTTGATAAATATAGATTAACATATTACCAATTCATCAAATATATTCTCTAGGATTGTTAATAATTTGTTACCTAATAATTTTTGTGAAAGATAATTTATTGGATTTCAATATGTGGAGTATCTTATGACGGTGGCATTTGAATGTCATTGTATCAATCAATATATTTTCGCAGTTTTTATTTCGTTTAATTAAATATATAAAAGGAATAATTAATTAAGTATATTAATTAATCTATCAATATTCACAGAGTAATAAAATGTTAAAATAAAATTTCTGCATTTGATGGTTCTATAGTTAAAGCATTCATGACAGTTTGTAATTTAAAATGTATTGTTACATATAAATGAAGTTGAAATGTATTCTTTGTCGGAACGAATCTATGTAATGGTTCAACTGATTTTAATAAGGCTTTTAATGACAGATAGAGAACTTTTCATTTGTCAAGGCTATATACCGTCTACATATTTTTGCAGGGGCTAAGCGTTATTCATAAAAAAATACACAGGACTATAAAGTATAAGGATAAAATATCGATTAAAAAATTAAAGTCAGTCGTCATGAGACAATAAATTTTTTACTATAGCGAAATTTGAGAATATCTGGTAATTAATAAATATGTATGTATAAATAAGAAACGCTTTAGCATCATGTCAAAATCGTTCTATGTAGTAGTAAAAAGAAAATATTATTCATCATATAAGTTATTTGTAAATAATATTTTAAACTAAGAAATATTCCAGTGAATTATGTATTAAATAAGCACACAATAAAGCTAGTATAGGCAAAAAAGTTTTACTTACAATTAAGAAATCCATTTTCATAGCACTTTGTTATTAATAAATTTATTCTTCTCCGATACGCAAACGTGCTAAGCTATGTAATGTAGAACTGTTTGCATGTGCGATCACACTTATACCCGAGAAATAGTTAATTCTGGCAGCCCCTCCCGCACCCCCCCTCCGGCGGTGTCGTTCGACCGAAGCGCTCTAGGTATGGGATCTAAGTGCGTTACAGACTGTATGCGCGAAAACGCAGCGGTTTTTTTACGATTCATTTTCAAATATCGGCGGAACAGACAGCCTTGGTAAATATGTTACTATCTGTACGTTACATACAATTAAAATGTCTATTACTTGTCCGTAAATTCGTCCGTACTTGTAAATTAAATTGAATTACACATTTCCATATAAGTTGAGTAATCAGGATTAAATTAAAAATGGGTGAAGCAATTATAGATATCGGTATCGATATAGGTATCGGTTGAATAAAATTACATCTAAAACAACGAAAATATGTTACAAATCATGTAGCTCTTTGAAAGTAATTTTTGTTGAGATCAAAGTTGAAGTTCATTTAGTTAAAGAAAATTAATTAACGGTTAGTTTTACTGGTCTGCAACGGTACAATTCATAGGTAACTGGATTCCCACTATAAACCAACTATTTATTTAGAAACGTGCCCACTGAAGCTAGCCAATAACTCAGCCTTTTTAATATGTGTAATAATATATGTCCTGTTACCATAAAATCATTTTAATCATCTAGACTATTGTTGTAAAGAGATAAAGTCTTTTTTTGTATATTTGAAACTACTAACTCGATTCTAAAAACCCAGCTACCGAGAGGCTCACAGCACAGTCTCATAGCTACGATCGTCGATGGATTTCTGATATCTCGGTGTTGGCCACTGTTCTTAGATTGTACTGTTTTTGCAGTATTAATAAAGAAAATGGGCGTGTTCTTGTGACAACACATGATAGAAGTAAAATCTGATAAATAAATACATGCATATTAAACTTCATAGAGATTTATCAAACTTACAGCTTTTTCGCAGATGGTAGTAGGGCTTTTTCTAAGGCTGTCTGGCTAGCTACCATGCTTAAGTTGAAAACCTGTCGCCAAACACCTGTTGGTGTATTCCGGTAGCTGCACTTGAGGAACAGTCGCCTTTAGGCTTAGCGTGTTCAGCCTCTTAGACTACATCGTCATATAACATTAGATGAGCTTGTGGTCAAAAGCTAAATAATACGCTAATAAAGCTATATAATACCTAGTATATTGGAGGTAGAGCCACGCTGAAGCTACTACTCGTTTCAGCATGAATGGGTCGTCTCGTCCGGGGTAGTACCACCCTCTCACAGAATACCGACGTGAAGTAACAGTGCTTGCATTGTTGCGTTTCGTTCGGTCATTGAGAGCGCCGGATGCTCATCTCCTCTTCCCCCCCTCCCCCACTCCTCCCAAACACAGGCTGGTGACGCACTTGCAACTCCCCTGGTGTTGCTAGTGTCTATGGACGGCGGTGATCACTTACCATCGGGTGACCCGTCTGTTCGTTTGCCTCCTATAATAAAAAAAAATAAAATAATAATACTATAATATTTAAATATGCGCAATAATATACACTTGGAATATACGATGCACTCATTGTCAGGTAGTAAATGTGATTGAAGATGACTGGAGCTGAGTAAACCCGATTCAGCGTCACCGATCCA
This sequence comes from Antheraea pernyi, assembly GCA_015888305.1. NCBI lineage: Eukaryota > Metazoa > Arthropoda > Insecta > Lepidoptera > Saturniidae > Antheraea > Antheraea pernyi. The sequence continues at coordinate 312,089 of MU158830.1, read as the reverse complement.
ATCGTGAGGGCTTATTACACTGCGCAATGCTTTTAAAGATGTTTTCAATTTCTATTTTCAAATATCCCCTGATATATTAATTTCTAATCTTATACATTCTACCACACCACACATGCACCTTGTTTCCTAAGTATTTAAAAATATTAAATATTGCCCGTGTAATATTTGGAATCTTTTAGAAACTAATAGAAGCGAAAATTTCAGTCGCCGATATAGTAACTGTGTGGAAAGGCCCTAATAACTTGCTCATACATAGTTACTGCTTGATCGTTTCTGATTTATGCAAGTAAACGATTTGTCATCTTTAATTGTGTGATACCGGTTATGAAGTTGTAGGCTTGAACAATTTCTAACAATGTTGTGTGTGTGTGTTATGTTTGAAGATTTTAAATTGTTTGCTGTTTCAACTTTCGCGATGACGTAATTTTTCCTGCTATTTTTTTTTCATATTTGTTGTATGCTTTCGTTATATATGCAATTTTTTTTTGTAACTTGAATTGGATTTATTATTTCAATTATATAAAATGTTGATTAATTCGTTGTAGGTGAGAGTGAATACAAAATACTAGCGTTTACTCACAGCTTCGCTCTCTTTAAAGTATTCTTAAGCCATCACACCTATCCCAACAATTTTTTGATGTGAAACATCTATAGGCGATGGTACACCTGATTGTTGGCGTGGCGACGCAAAACACGAACTTTGCACTATTAACGAAATAATCAAAAACATTTGCTACCCTATCCGTATAAACATAAGATTCAAATGGTTTTGTCGGCCACTCGTTCTACTAGTGTTACGTGACACGAGCCGATGTCCTAGCGCACTTTGATAAATGCCGCCAAACAGCGCGCCTGCGCTTAGCGGTGTTTTTTTAATTCTATTTCATTAGACAATTAACTTTCACGGATTAAACGACGTAGTTTTTTTGGTGCTGGTATTTTTTTAAACTTATGAAACAAGTTTAAAATGAACAATAAAAAATTATACAAAACAATTTATATGTTTCACATCTCCATGACATCTGTCCCGTGACGGCTCAATTTTTTTTTGGTGGAAAAATGTATCTTTTGTAGCTTTCACAACCATTATGATAAAATTAACGATGATCAGTTGAGTAGATAAGGTGTAATTCGTAACAAATAACCAAACTTAGATTAGCATTTATAATATTAGTAGGGATCCTCAGGATAAGACCAGTCATATTATATGGAACCAAATGCTTGGTCAGGAAAAAATTACATCTGGCAGAGATGCGAATTTTAAGATGGATGTGTGATGTAATTAGAATGGATAAGATTAGGAATGAGTATGGCACAGGAAGTTTGAAAATAGCACCGGTAACAGAGAAGTTGAGGAGTAATAGGTTAGCGTGGTACCGGTATGTTATGAGAAGAAATGAAATTCATGTAACTAGAAAAGTCTTGAGTATGAAAGTGGACGTATATAGAAGTAGAGGAAGACCGAAAAAGGTATAGATGGACTGTGTAAAAATGATGTGTGTATAAAAGGTGTGAATACTGAGATGACAGAGGAGAGTGGAAAAGGAAAACATGTCGGGCTGACCCTACGTAGATGGGATAAGGGTAAGAAGAAGTAAGAATTTTTAGGATTCGCGTGTAGGCGTGTATGATCCTCTTACAAACTGATGCGATGATGATGATTCGAAAGAATATGATCTTCTCCTATCCTTATTTTATATCTATCTAGATCAATTCTTCTATACATTTCTTTATATGTCACTGATTTCTCGGAAGGTTTTAGGAATGTTTATTTTCAAAATTTACGTAGATGAGTGTTTTTCTTTTGCAAATTACCCATTGAATCACAATCTGTGAAATTGGCTATTGCAAACAAAACTTCTTTAGAAGATAAATTTGTAACCGCCGTTAAATTTCTTAGCGAATAAATAAATGATTCACGTATACAGCGAATATGCGTAAATTCAAATATTCAGGGGTCTTGAAGCTGCTCTTAATACCCTCTACGCGTTGCTCGTCAACGTAGTATTCAATAATTCAACGTTGCAACCGCAAGTCGGTACCGAAGTAGTGGAAAACCATTATGCCATCGCGTTCGTTACAAACATTTACGGAAAATTGATCACAGCGTTGGGCAATGTATGCAATTATGGTATACTTGATATAATTTCAGAGTTTTATGCGTTAACCCTTGCGTGTAGTTATTTGCTGTGGTTACGTTGGTGTAATTATTTCATCAATGTAAATAAAACCATAGAGATCTGCGCATCGCTCCAAAAATTGCTGGATAGGTTTCTATCGAATTTTGTTAGTTTTGGTCCTTGGTGTTTGCCTAAAAGAATTATCACGATAGCTCCAATGACAATAACTAAAAAGCTTAAGGTACCTGATAAGCGCTTCGATAACGCCTTGTTAAAACTTGGCTAACTTGCTTATATTTGGCGGCTGCCTGTAAATCCCCCCGTATCTAAGTAACATATAACTATTTCTTTTTCACCGCCGATATTGAGAATATGCTATCTTACTTTCACATTTTATCTAAGACAGTGTGGCGTTACAGTATTACTTTGTGTATGTGTGCGTTTTCGTGCCATTTGTTTTGTTACAATATCATGTAGGTAACGTATCTACCCTTTTTAGTTATAACGTCATTGTGATAACTCCATTTAATATCAAGTTTATTTCTATTATTCAGTTTTAATATTCTTATATAAAAAAATATAATGATGACCATGCTTCTATAATTTCTACTTTATCTAAGTTGTTCTGAAATTGTCCCAGATTGGATATTATCATATACTAATTCGTTTTGTACATCAGAATTCATTTCTTTTTTTAAGAAATACCTCTTAATGATTCAAATGCTCTCTTACGAGTATACTAGAGATATGATTTCCTCTTTCAGCTGCTTATAACAATACGTCACAACATTATAATATAAGTATACTAACTTAGTGGTACTTATTGTCCTAAGGTACTGCAAACGCATCAAAGTTAACTAAATATTCTGTCTAGTTTAAATTTTTACGGAAAATAAATTGTCATATTCTGAGTTATCCTGAAATATAAGTACATTGGAACGAGAAACTTTTGAGACTGTCATCGTGTGTAATTTCCGGGATCCAGTTAAGTCAACGATCCTTAGTTATCCCGTGTCCTCATTCCTGGTTTTGTTTTTCAATAGAGTACCCACCACGTACAAATGTGACCCACTTTAGGAACTTCAATACTTTGTTATATAACCAGTAATAAATCCGATATAAGAAGTGGCAATTGGGTTGTAAGGTCCACGCTCTATTTATATACGTTCTTATACTAATCAACCCATCAGTCCGTAATAAAACTACTGTAGGGCCATAGGCCTCTTCCCGAAGGAAGGTATGGAGATAATCACTACGCCAGCTCACGTTTTGGTGATTTCAAACTCCAAGAAATACAAACTTTTATATTGTTCTCGGATACTATGCTACTCCTAAAACATTTTTCAGATTCAGGTTTCCACATGATGTTCACGAATGTCACCGAATTAGATTAGTAAACGTATGCGAATTTCAAAAAAATCTTTGATACATATCTGGGTTTTCAGCCTTCAGACATCGAATTGTCACTGCACCGGCTAAGCCACTCGACCACCGCAAGTACCTAATGCCAATAGACTCATTAAACATAATTGCAATATGCCTATGCAATCCATAACAATGCATAACATATCGTGTGCAAACTTACAGCGTTAGTGAATTATATCGAGATCATTGCATGAGATGGGCACGCGCCGCCCGACATAATCGATTGAAAACAGCGCGCACGGCGCTCCGGTTTTCCGTTGTGTAACTCTATAAATCTTGTGGCTTATGATCGAAAGTGATTCGTTTAGTTAACAGTCGTATTGGAAGACATTTGCCAGATGCTATGTTTTACGTATTACATAGTCAGAAATAATAATATTATATAATAATATTCCGAGTCTAACGTCAAGTTAGTCTTGTTGTACGGTTGTGAAACAGAAGAATCCAACACCTCATCAACCGCAGCCTTCGTCAAATCTTGGGTATCTTCTGTCCAGAGAATTTGGGTTGGCTACGCTTTGCAAAGGTACATAAGCCATATTCGTAAGCAGGCATTGGACTGAAATCCCCAGGGTAGGCGGAGAGGTGGTCGATCTAAGCATTGTACTCACAGAGGATAATAAGATTGTGTTTACTTGTAGTGAGGTGAAACGTGAAGTTACCGATAGAACGAGGTGAAAATCGTGAATTGTCGTGGTTTTGCTTTCTACCTCAACGGTTTGGGAGATATAAGACTTCAAGCAACTGAGAGAGACGATATTCCGTATTCTCTTTTTTGAGTTCATATTAAATGGAGTGAACAGACCAATAACGGGGTTTAGCGGGGTGGTAGGGTTTTAAAGCCCGACTGGGTCGCTACCACCATGCATATAGCGAGAAAACCCGTAACAGTGATTCGTTCTGCGCGTCGCGTTTCGGGATCAGCTCGTGCATATCCAGTACCGAATGACTTTCGCCATGGCTCGGGTACCGGTGAGATTCTCCGATAGTTCACCGCCTAAGACAGTTGTACTGACTCGGCGGCCAGGGAGACATTTAGAAACGATTGTCGTGCTGGCCGCCCGCGGTATATTACAGGGACCCAATCATGAATAAACACCATGAGAGGCTGCCCCACCATGCCGCGCATAATCTCGGGTAGGTTCGTCGTGCTGGTTGGTGACCGGATTTGGGGTTCCGGTGACCTATTCCGTCGGGGGGTACGGGGCCCTTCCGTCTGCCGGGTCAGTGCAATTCTTGCAGCAGTTATAGTGAGCTGGCGATTAACAGTGGTCAGTTCTGGACACGGATGGAGGTTGTTCGCTCTTCTCGTTCTCATCATCAGGTACAGTGCAGTCACTGTGCTGTGCTACGATAAAAAAATAAAGAGAAATTTACGTGGTTGCATCCGATTCCTCACTGGTTACCTGGTGCAAGTTAAAGTACTTAAAAAAACACAAGTGTGCTATGGCTTTGGCAACGCCATAGTCGCAGAAGTATCCTTTTTAATTCTGTGTCGTCATTTGTCCATTAATTTGTCGCTAGCCATACAAATCAGTTACAAAAACCTTACAGTGGTTTAATTTTAAGTCATTTATAAATTTGAATTATGCCCTTATGCCCGTACAAAGATAAGGAATTATTGTGGATTTCAATAGCCGAAATTAACTGGTAAGTCCTATCATCATTACGCTCGTTGATAGCAGTATTTGTGAACGTGTCTTATATATATTTCATAGTTGTTATTACGGCCGGGGATTTAGTATTTAGTCGCGTGCGAACTAGATACGTCGTCGAGATGAACATATAAATTTGGATACATTGCGTGTTTATAACGAATAATCAGGTGTTACGTTGGAGAAGGGTGCGTTTTCATATGCAAAATGTGGGAGCGAACGCGTCATTAGCGGCGGTTTAATTTCGAATCTTAGAGACTGATGTCCGGTAGTTTTTTTTTATATAGTAGAAATAGCTGGAGTTAATGTAAGCGATTTCATTTCTTATTTACCTTCAGTTCTTGTTGAGGTCAGTTGTAAGCGAGCGGTTTGTTGTTAACGGGCTGATCGAAAAAACTGTCACGTTGTAAATTTCAACCGTGTTTGAATCTAATAACATCATTTAATTGTTGAATAATAACCTTACAACACATTTCAGACAATTAATTATTTATACCACATTTCTTTATCAGAATTAATAGTAAATAATTATCTCTGGCTCATACGGTGATTTCCGCGCTCAGATTTTATTTGGTATATAAGTGTAGTCAAGTTAATTAAAATCATTGTCTTCATTACATATTAAAAGTCCATAATAATTTTAAAACGTTAATCATTACAATCTGTAATTGTGAAATTTGATTCAGTTCAAATTCGTTAATTATTTGATGAACTCAGATGCTCGCGTCGTCCAAATTTGATTTCTTACACTGGTATCCGGTGACCTGTCAGCTGACGGACGGGGTGCCGGGTCATGGCCTTTTGGAAATCGACCTTTCCTGTTTCTGAGCTGCCCGAGCAAGGATTTGTTTTTTCTCCTCTCCGCTGCGGCTAAGTGTTGGTGCTGAAGGCAGCCCGAGTGTTCACTCAGTTTCCGGAGTTCTTGGTATAGACTCGACTCTCCGGCAGGACGTTGGTCGACACGTCAAGCTATTTCTCTTCTAAACCCCTATGAATGGGGGTTTTTCCATTTGGAAATTTATCACCCTAATAACTGAGGTCCGCTGCCGAATTAGAGACTCAGCAGACTGCAGCGAGTATTGAGGTGCTCAGCTGACCAGCCAGTTCAGGCGATCGGTGACCCCGTGGCGGCCCCTTGGACCCCACAGAACTTAGTGTTCGCGGCAGCCGCTCCTAGCAGTTAAGCCTATCATAGTCTATTAGTTTAAGTTCAGTGGATCCCTTTCCTCTACACAAGCCTGGTTTTCCCACTCCGTGAGACTTGTAATAGCGTATTATCATTATATTTTATAGTATTATTTTATTATTATATTAAACGATTGCACTGCTGGCAGGAGATTTTCTTGTACCCCAGGCCCACAGTGCTACAAAACAAAACTGCAAAGTTTAAAATACAGTCGCACTTGCTACATCATTATCTTTATATAGTATAAAACAAAGCCCCTACCGCGTCTGTCTGTCTGTTCGCGATAAACTTAAAAACGATATGTATATATACGCTGCTTATTATGTAACGATATATTTTATCTATAGAAGAAAAAATCCTATGAATATTGGAAGCAAAATGTACTTTGCTTACGGAATTTCTTTTGTAGTGATTGCAAAAATCGAAGTTTATTAAAATTTCAATAACTTTATATACAATATCGTGTTTTTTTTTATTGGGATTGCAAAAGCTTGTGAACTACAAAGTAATTTTTGCATGATGTGCGCACTAATACGGGCAATTATTATTTTATTTATATATAAGATATATATAAGCATATAGGTATGAGAAGATATTGTGTTATTAATTTCGTTACCGCGGTTATTTGTGAATATGAAAATGCATTCAGCGGGTTAGACGATATATCATTCGGAGCTCAGTTTCACACTAAAGAAACTGTATATCCGTTACTGGGTTATATTGAAAATGGATATTGGCACACTTCCGTTAGTTTAGTGATATGGGATGGGACGGTATGTGAATTTTTTATGTTATTTCAGTTGTAAGTTTAAATATGATCGATGTTTTTAAATTAAAATTTGTTTACCCTTAAATGCTTTTAATTAACCGTATATAGATCCCCATTTAAGATTTAGGTTACATACGATTGAAAATTGTCAAATTTAGCTATTTATGCAGAACTTATACATACAGCCAAGTAAGATATTCATGCAGCGATTATTCGGAACACATTATATTTCTCAACAATTATTTTTTCAATTAGATACCGTTTTTATAAAAGTCAATTGTGATGTTTAAGTAACAGAAGGAATAAAGAAAACTTGTAGTATCGCCCTTAGTCATACCATTTCAATGGACTATCTCTTAAAATTATGTTGGTAGTTCCAATCTATACTATAATAAAACTGTAACAAAGCCAAATCTGTACATTAAATATTTTTAGAAAAGTTTGATCGGGGTAGACTTTGTTATCGATATAGAAGCCAAAAATAATCCTTTTATGATTTTTGTTTGTCTGTCTGTCCCTGTGAACACGTATCACTCTGAAACTACTGAACCAATTTTGACGAAATATGTCACAGTGATAAAACTCATATTACAAGGTTAGCTTTTTTTTACATTACCGCCAATATATGTAGGTTAATTTTTATTTTAATTGAACCCGGTATATGATGCTACGAACGGGTTGTAGGCGTATTTTAAAAGATTTCTCACATACCATCTGTGTATATGTTTGAGTGAGTCCCTTGATAGTTTGGATTTACAATTGGAAACCGCAGGTGTGGCTGCAATCGAGTTTAAGGTTTATTAAAATTTTTCGCGTTTAAAAATACAATTGAAACCAGTGATAACCGATTTGGTGCAGACGAAGTTGCACGGGTCAGCTAGTTTAAAATATAATAATAAATTTGTATATGACGAGTGGGGTCATGCCTTTTCATTAATGTAAAATATCTACAGTATAAATGATTGTAAATAAATTTGGCAGTGGCATCATTGTTTGATCCTGTTTTTTGTCTTTTGTGAAATAATTAGAATTGAATTGCGCTTTAGTGCGACTGAGCTTCAAAATGAGCTAAATCCAATTTGATTCGTTCATATAACATGTTTTTTTTAAGATTTCCAGTTTTTATATACCGCGAATAAAGTTCAAATTTTACCCTTCATAAGGATTTTTTATGATCTTCATATTTTACATGTACAAACTTTGAAGATCTTAAAAACTTACGTAAGATATTAGGAACGGCTAAAATTGGATTTAACTTATTTTGATATGTAATTAATGTCTCAATTGTCTGCTGTTCAATAGGATGTCTCGCGAGCTGGTGATCCTGACTTAGCTCATCTAACTGTACTTAATTGGTAGCCGTCGAATTATTAAATGTAAGACATTCGGTATCGCGTTTGTTCCAGTTCCGCAAACGCCAAGAAATGGGAGGTAGAACTTGCTACACTCAAGAGCAACAACCTTCGATTGACAGCGGCGCTACAAGAAAGCACCGCCAACGTTGACGAGTGGAAGCGTCAACTTCACCAGTACAGGGAAGAGGTCGCCCGTGCCAGACACTATGCTGGGAAATGTCAGTCTCTATGATTATTTTGCTCTTTTCTGAACTTTACGACGTCATTTTGTCCTTTCGCGTAGAATTGGTTGACCCCTGCCACTTTATATTTCGTGAGGTATACCTAAACAAGTAATATACATTTAAATAATTAATCATAGATTTCTGCAAAGAAAAGTATCAATCAAATTTCTGAACAGGTTAAAAGGAAAATGAAATGCAGCTGCCAAATCAAGTTCAAGTTCAGTTTGTCAAGTTCTTAGTTATTGATGTCCAATTTTAAAAATGATAGTTGCTCCTTTAGCTTTGTAATATAAGTACCGATATGTCAGTATCGTTGTTTTGCTAGATGAAAAATATCTCGCAACATCGTTTTCATAGAGTAATCCTGTATAGAGTATTTTATGATAAAATTTTGCCAAAACTCTCTAAGAAATTCTTCTATAACTCTGATGATAAAACTTCAGCCGGTGACGCCAACGAGATGGAACAATTGAGGCAACGTGTTGCGCAGCTTGAAGCTGAACTGGCGCAAAAGAACGAGGAACTAACGCAGATCACCAAGTCCAAGAAAAGTGAACAGGTGAGGATCGTTGCAAATAGTTGTAAAAATAGTGTGATCAATCCAGCTACGTATAGCTTTAAAAAAATCTTAAAATAAATTATTGCAGTGAGTTTAATTTGAATTTCAGGATGCAGAGGCTAAACTGGCTCAAAGTCAGCTAGAACTAGCCATCGCCGCACAAGAGGGACAGCGGCAGGTAATCCAAGCGCTCAACGACCAACTCGCCCGACAGCTCGACGAGCTGGTGAGTTATACAAATTCCATTCAGTTATACTATTATAGTGAAACAGAACTATCGATCTAAAATACATTTATCCATCAGACGACGATCCACCGCGAGATAAACACCGCGTTGCAAACATGAGACGCGGCCTGCGCTCCGCCGCCCGCGATATACGCGTCCGTCTGCAAGGAGCTCAGGGCGGACCGGCCCGAACCACGGAGCGATAGGCCTGACCAACGGGGCGATAGGCTCGACCAGCGGGGCGACAGGCCCGACCAACGGGGCGATAGGCCCGATCAACGGGGCGATAGGCCCGACCAACGTAACGATAGGCGTCTCCCCCTGCTCCTGCGACACGACGCGGACGAGCCCACCTACGTCACCGTCAAAGCCAAGAAATGAAGAGTGCTCTCGGTATTTCGCAAGGTGCACGAGTTTTTTTGAATTGTTTTCGTGTTTTTTGTGAAGAAAAAAAAACTTGTTGTTTTCGATGATCTTTTTAATATAGTTTAAGAGTAACCTTGTCGAAGTACATCACGATTTCCACCGATACTGAATCTATAATTATAGATAATACCATAGACAATTGTTATTTAATATGTATGTTTATGATTTTATAGGTCTGATAGAGTTTGATTAATTCGGAGCTCGGTATGATGGGTGTTTTTAGAATCTATGTCATTTGTCGGATACTCGAATTATTTTGTTTTTTTTTTATCTTTGAGATTATCTTTTGTTTTGTTCTCTGTATTTTCTTTGGCAATTGATTGTGTATCATCGATATACTGGGCTATAGTTCATGTTGAACTCCCTATCTATCGATATCTACACATCGATGAAATGATACTTTGACAAATGTCGCTTAAATATTTCGAATGTAAAGAAATCTCTAATCATCGACTATTTTAAAATACAATCGTTTGAAACTAAAATCTTGTAAATACATTTAAAATCATATCGATATAAAAATAAATTCCGATTTGAATTCTATCGACTGAGTTGTCGATATCGATAAACACTAGTTTTAAAAAATATGTCGTTAGCTCCTTTACTATTTAATATGACCAACTAGGGATGTCTACTAATAGAAATTGGCATCTCTAGTGATGATATAATATTAATCCCAAGGCGTTTGTTAGTGATGACCTTGTTCAAATATTTGTAACTAAATAATATTTGCTTGTATTAAAAATAAAATAATATCATCGATGATACCTCGTTATCGATTTTAAAGCAACGTGATTCAAATAAATCGTAATTTGGTACAAGGTACTATTTTCCATCCGTGAAAGATATTTGAATTTTTCATGTTAAAATGTATTTAACCCCTGTCCAAAATCTTCAACGGTTTAAGCCCCATACAAACGAATGATATCGAAAAAATATATGTATAAAAAATACGATTTTTTTATCGATGGTTTGTTCAAGGAGAACATGCCACCCTTGTCCATTCTACATGCAGTAATAACTTACAAAACAACTTATAAATATAATAACCCCTTACAAAATACTACCATAGAACTGAATTGAAAAACAAAATTTTAAAAATTTTAGCACTAACAAAATATATACGAGTGTAATGGAAAAATATAATTAAAAATAAAGCTTGTTATTTAAAAAACATGATCCGCCATTTTGAGATCTGGGGTTTAAAAAATAAGCCGAGGGGTTAATCGAATTTAGATATATTTTAATTTTTGTTTCGTTTTTTTTTCTTTTTGTAAGCGAATAAACATATAATTCGAGTAATATATAGAAAGGGAACCCACCATTTCGTGTCGCACACATGTATATATACCGTACGGTTACGCGACAAAATGCCAAAAAAATTACGTATAATTCGTGTGAATTGTTGTTTTTTTTTTTTAATTATTATATTAAAACTCGAAACGGTAATATATGGTTATTGTAAGTTGAACTGGTTGCACGATGAAATACCGATTTGATGTTGTTTGCGTAATTTTTATTAGTACTGTCGCCTCGGGTTTTCGAGTCGGTCGTATATAGCGGCGCACGGTCTTTTATATTTACTAACGGTGGGTTGATAATAAAAAAAGTGCTAAAAGTCAACCGCAACGGCACCTACTGAATCTTATGAATATAAACTGTTCTTGAATTCATATGGACACACATAAAAAAATTCATCAAAATCGGGCCAGCCGTTTAGGGGTGTTCAGTCACACACACACGGACAGAAGAATTATATATATAAATATATTCTATAGCATAATTCGAGTTTTTTTATCACATACGGATATACTAAGTAGCGAGGGTTTACTGTGAAAATTTGATAAGCACAATATCGTTTGGTATATGAGAGATGACTTTTTTAAGTCTCGGAACGTTCTAGAACGGTTTTGTTCTTTTGTCTATTTAGCTATGAAATATAATCGAAACGGGTTAATGCTGCGGTTAGTTGGTTTTATGGCAATATAAAGCAAAAAATATATATTCATTTACTGAATTAACTGGTTGTGTGAATGTTATTTAGTTGATTGTCGCAAGTAAACACTCGATACGAGATATATATGTGTTGGTAACTCATTTAACTATTATTATTAGGTATAGTTGATTGATAAAATCATCTGTATGTATCGTACTTAAGTCGCGTCTTCATTAAAATTACAATATCTTTTGATAGAGTGAACCGATTTTAATGAAAGAAATACTAATTGCTACATGATTTCAATGTATTTTATCACTTATTGCTAGACATAACATATAAATAACGTCATCGGCAGGGAATTCATCCCCACACATTGGAACCGAAATAGTCTCGGACGGTCCGGTTTCAAAGGGGTTTCCTTCCACGAACAATCCGGTTGTGGAATGAGCTTCATACTGCTGAAGTTTTTCCTGGAGACTACAGTATGGGGTGCTTCAACGGGAAAATAAATAGGTTATTTAAGGGTCGGCAACGCGCATGTAACACTTCTGATGTTGTAGGCGTCCATAGGCTGCGGTGACCGCTTTACATCAGGCGGCACGCATGCTTGTTTGATACCGCCGTGGTATTAAAAAAAAGACACCTGCATAATTTTTTTTCACAAAAATCTATAAAACGTACAGACGCGTTAGTTTTCCATTCTTATTATATGTATAGGAAATCATATAGACTTTTGTATACAGTGGGTTCTATAGTAAAAACCGTGTTAATAACGTAGAAAAAGAAGTCTGTTATTAAGGCTCCGTGCGCGGTTATATACGATCGCCCTTCTGTAGACAGGCCGTGCCATGTCATAGTGTACTTGTATAATTAATTACTCCCTAATTATAATAACGTATAATAAAGATATAAATATATATAAAATAATGAAAAAAATAATAGTTATCTTTATTAATTTACACGGAATCTAAATAGAAATGGGTGTGTTAAAAGCTTTGATTAATTTACGTGATTAATAGTTTAACTCAAGTGACGCATAATAAATGTATTAAGTAAATCATAGTAGAAATATATCACATATCTTATACAATATTGAAATAATGTCTCTGTTAATTCATTTACATTCCCCGCGTAAAGAATAACCAATCGTCGATGACGCGCTTTGTCAGAAAAAATCCATTGCAGAAATGCCTAAATATCGCTATAAATTGCGTAGTTTAGATGATTTTTTAATCTGTCCTATAGAGTTACTCGTATGAAGTGTTTGATCTTATTTATACAGAGATAGCGTTATCCTTACTTTGCTAAATTTTGGTACATATGAGTCATGACATTACATTTAAAAATGAGCTAAATTCAATTTTATCCGATTATCTTACGTTATTATTTAAGATATTCAAATTTTCTACATGTCAAATATGAAGATCATAAAAAAACGAAAAACCTTACGAACGGCAAAATTTGAACATCGAAAGAAACTGGTAATCTTAAAAAAACTAAAAACCTTACGAACGGCAAATTTTTAACTTAAAAAGAAACTGGAAATCTTAAAAAAAAAACTAAAAATCTTACGAACGGCAAAATTTGAACTTCGAAAGAAACTGGAAATCTTTAAAAAAAAAACTAAAAACCTTACGAACGGCAAAATTTGAAATGTGGAAGAAACTGGAAATCTTAAAAAAAACTGAAAAACCTTACGAACGGCAAATTTTGAACTTCGAAAGGAACTGGAAATCTTAAAAAAATTAAACATGATATGCGATGAATGTTTACAATTGGATGTAGATCATTTTGAAATGTAACCATAAATATAACCTTTAGCCAATTCTGTTTTCGCCTGTAAAATACGCCATTAGGGTGGTTTTCAACGGTTGAGGGTGGAGGGAGGGTGATAATTGCATTTACAGTTCTTTATTCCCCCAGTAAAATAACACACAGCTTTTTCACACGCGAAAAATTTTCAATCAGGAATAGTCTTTAGTCGATTGCGTCTTCCGTCATTGATGCACCATCTAGTGATTTTTGAAATTTCAATTTCAAACTAACTTTTGAACGAGTCAGTTTATCGAAAAATGATAAGAGACACGTTTTGTAAAGCGTTTAATTTCCTATAAAAATATGTATCACTTATTAAAATCCGTTCATTGGTTTATTAGCTGCGAAATTCTAAAAAAAAATAGTAGATTTTTTTAACAGCTTGTATATAGTCCGATTATACTTAAACGTGAAGTTAAATATCTATGAATGAACACGTGATAAACATTATGATTTGCGGAATATACCGTATCTGTAGCAAAACTATTCATGGGGCAAAGATAAAACAATAACGTTATATTGATATGTGCCACTATCTATAAGTGAGAATATTTTTCAATAAAATATAATGTTATCTTCAATATTATCAAGTGGTCATGTAATTCAAGTCCCTTATACAATAAAATTACATGACTGAATAATTATTTCACTTGCAGTCTGTTTACTGTTCATTTGTTATCGTCAATCGTGTCATTGTAAAATATAACAGGCTGTGATTTATCACTTGTTATATAACCGTGAAAAATCACGGAATTCTACTTTAAACGAATGATTACATGCAATAATGGAAAGTTGTGGCAGATAGATCTCGATGACAAAATATGGACACCATCTTCTCTCCGTCCAAGACAAATGAATATGCAGTCGTGAACTGAGTTGGTATGCCTTGTGTGGCAATACTTGTTGCCAACCGCACTACTTAGAATTCAGTTTGAAGAGTATTCTAATAGATTGTTACTGCATTTTTTTTAAAAATAGAAACCTACAAGTCTTGTGTTTTTTTTTATCGATGCAATAAGACGTATAAAGAATGAAAAAATGTTTTATTAAGCATTTTAAATTGATTTGACTCTTAGGAACCTTCTGAGTATCATGTAAGCAGTAGTTGAGTAATTGTAAACTCCTTTGTAACTATTTATGTATGAGATAAAATTAACAAATCCTGACATCCTCTCTCCTCAAATGATAAGGTGTGATCTTTTTGTTACGGGCTTTCATTATTTCGGAAATAACTAATAAATTAACGGTTTTTTAATAAACTGTTTTATCGTTTATTACTGATCCACTCTAAGATATTCCTATAGCATTTGAAAATGAGCTGATTTAATAAGGAAATGAATTTAAAGAAAATGATTTACCCGCTTCGTGTGCTTGTTTATGTAATGCTCGAATTTAACCATGACGATGTCCGGGTTTCAAATGTCTGCATTTTCTCATATACATTCTACAATATATAAGACGATAAATAATTGTTAAGTAAGTTTTTGTGAATTGTTTCGTATAGATTTTCCTACTGTGTAGGGTAATTGAGTAATAGCCGACGTTTGAGCAATATTTATAGCATTGAATAAATCCAATCCAGAGATATCTTCGGAAAAAAAGTAGCTTTCCCCGAATTACAAGTGTTGCTAGAAATTTCCATTATAATTATTTTCTAGTTTTTTTTGGGGTTTTGTGTGACCCAAACCGTATTATCTCATCAGAGATATTGTCGACAAAAAATGTGTCAACTTTAAATTACCCCGAAATGCAAATGATTCTAGAAATTTGTATGAGAATTATTTGGTGGGTATTTTTTTGGGGTTTTGTCACTTTTAAACGGTATTTTTTCATTAGAGATATATCTGACAACAAATATGATGTATTTGTATTATCCCGAAATACAAATGTCTCTAGAAATTTCTATGAGAATTGTGATCTACATTTTTTTGGGGTTTTGTCAGACCCAAACGGTATTATCTCCACAGAGATATCTCTGACAAAAAAATATGTCGACTTTGAATTACGCCGAAATACAAATGACTCTAGAAATTTCCATGATAATTGTGAGCTAATTTTTTTTTTGGGTTTCTGTCAGAAACAACGTTATCGTAAATATTAAACATTTCTAATAACGTACAAAAGTATAAGTATTACTCAAACGTCTCAATTCATGTTTATAATACTATAAATGTAATATATTCCAGTTTATTAGGATTACCTTAATTTAAATATAAAAGTTCTATCCTTAGATTTAAGGTAATGTATGTGGCATTTTTTCATGGAGACATGTCGTATTCATGGAAATAATGTTTCCCGGTAAAAAAATAAATCGACTTTAATCCCGTTGTCGAACAAAACGGATAACTAATCGGTCTTTTAAAAATGTCGTTTATAGTTAAAATACATTAAAATAAATGTGTTATGTAAAATATCATCAGATGATGAGAAATAAAATAATAAATTATTCTCTGAATCCAAATAAACGTAATAAATTAAATACACATTTAATTCCTCTATATATTAATTTTTGATTATGATTTTGTATTACTTTTCTTTATTTCCCTTTTCAAAAAGCCCTGTAATTCATAGAAAAACCCTGTAATTCATAGAAAACCCCTTAGCGAAATTTTGTTTAACTTCTGACAGATAATGGATATTTACATTTTTTTTAATAGGACAATCCAATATAACAGATGAAGTAAGTGTTCTAGACAAACCCTATGTTTTTAGTGAATAATTATTATCTGTCGGAAGGAAATAAAAAAAATGTAATAAGAAATAAAAAAAAATGAAACTAAATTGATATCATTGAAAAAGGCTGAGGACGCAATTTGAAGATATACAATGTCTTTTAAACAGGGTAAATTTTGTTTTACTGTTGTGTGATTTTTGAATAGTGGACATTGTTGATCGATTTTTACTAGGTATGTAACGGAAGGACTATTCAGCGTTTTTTTTTTCGGATATCGAAAGGACGGTTACTGTTTTCATACCGTATGTTTCAGACCATAACTGGAGAATGTTCGCTATTGGCTTTTATATTTTATTACAAAATAATTAAATAAAGATAGTTAACTATATTGGAAACTTTGTTTTGTTTGTCTAATCTATCGATATAGAATTAAGGGCGGTCACTTTATTCCCAGCACTTTCTGATAGACTAATAATTGACTTAAACAAATATAATTTGGATGTTCTTTTGGTTATTATTATTTTTAATCAAAATACATAAAAGTATTATGTCATGTTAAAAGTTTATTTAGCCGGATGGTATAAAACGCCGGATAGTTTTAATAAATTCGTTACATCCCTAATTTTTACTATTTGTCTACTTATAGAACATACATTTGTATAAAGATCTGTATTCGCTTAATCCGTCAGTGATTGAACGCTTTTCTGTAAAAAGTTTCGGTATTTACTGAATTTTAAAACACTTTCTTTCCTTTCTTTTGTAAACAGCATGATTTATTAATGTAATTCGATACTGATTACATAAGAAATATACCTATAATACTACATCCGATATTAATTAGACTATAGCTGATTAAATTTTAGCCCGTGGGTTCACTCGTATTAATGTTGGTTTGGCGTATCCCTCTCCTGACTACGCGTATGTCAAATTTCATCATAATCGATTGACTACTTATGGAGTGACAGCGTAACTAAAGAACAAACTCACGCGTATACCAGGTGAATGTTCAGACGGTAGCAATATTTACGGAGGACACTCGATACTTATTCTGAATCAATAAAAAAATGGGTGCTAAATATTTGACCTAATTATCTAGAAACATACAAAAATTATACTCAATCCTCTAAGAGTCTATGTTATAGCACAGTGTTAATGACATTCGGGTGAAATGAAAGTGAAGCCAACCAACCAACAGGATAATTTTTCGAAGTTTAAACAAACAAGTGGGTTTATTGTCCGTTTTATTATCGAAAGTTATTAACTCCTAGCCTCCGCTCGCTGGTTTTATCACCGGTCATTCAACCTAGATTTATTTAAATTACTATCCATACTTATGAAAATTCGTAGAACACACCTTACCTAAGGTTTTCCTTGTTGTCTTTTGGTATTTGTTTTGATATTATTATTGTATGTGTTAAGTGACACCATGAAGTGACATATCCTAAAATACTGCGAGTGTCTAACCTTTCACCTGGTATACTATTACTAAGGATGTCCAGTATCTATGAAGCGCAATGTAACTGCATACTATAGATTGATTTGTAAGCAAGTGAGTCATTATCTATAGATTTTATAAGTAATCAGTATCAGAATGGAATATTAACGATATAAAGAATTTATTTTAAAATCAGTAGAGTCTATCAATCGTTTAAGACATTGTTTAATGTTATACCTTTTACTAACGTGACTTAAGAACTTGTACTATAAAAATGATTTGTATTTATCACTAGTTGACCGTTGTATCTAATCCATTGTTAGATGGTATATACTATGCTTGTAATTTCGCGCGGTTTCGCACGCGTTTTCTATGGAGGAATTCGGTTTCGATTTTCAATCATTTATCCATATGTAATATGATAACTGACTTACGGAAAAGGGATGGATTTTCATACAATCATCACCCCGTTTTTCATCATCCTAAAGATCTAATTTTTTTTTATATTTCCTTCCTGCGATGATATGTCAGTTATTATTTTATATACGAGTATACAGATTATATACTCTGTGGATGTAGGCCCGGATCTAGAGGGGGGCAAAAAACAGTATCTGTCTTCTGTTTTTGTCTTTTTGTCGATGTTTATTCTTCATTCGATATCACTGTTTCTTTAAAGTCAATTAATGATTTCTTGTTAAAAAAATTCTAACCTCTAAATGTATTAAAGTTTTAAATTATAGTCCTACAGTCGCGTGCACTCTGTATATTTTATCAGATAGAAAAACATTTTTTTTATTATTATTATTATATAGATTAAGAGTTTAAATAATAAATGTTTATGAACAATATATTTATTTGTAAATGCCAATCAATCGTATGTTATAGGTTTAATTAATTAGCATAAAATAATCGGTTCATCTGTTTGATTATGTGCGTTGTATAGATGTAGATGTCGTAAGTGTTAATTTCTATATATATAATTTCGTTTTTTTTTAATGATATCGTTGAGTGTGATTACAATATGACGGGTGTAAAGTTGTCAGTTTAATATTTTTGGATCGATATAATAAATTCTAAATATTTTGCGCTCCCAAGTCTAGCAGTAAAAATAGAAACATACATTTTTGTATCAAACGGACTATATTTTGCTGTTTTATACTTATTTAACCCAAATATATAAAAATCTAGTGTTCTATGTTCTGTATCTATGTTTGTGCAATATTGTTTAATTAAAAATTAAATGATTCAATGTTGATTATTGTTATTAATTGTAAGTTTCACCAGTCTCCAACAGATGGCGCTTTAAACTAGTTTGTTGACAGAAAATTGTATGACTGATTGTTAGAAATGTCTCATAGATGGCGCCACGTTTTAATTTTGGATAACTCAACGTATAGTAACTTAGCTACAGCGACGCTTGGCCTGATCAGCTAGTTTATATATAAATTTGAAAATTAATAGTTTACCTTACAGGTCTTTACATAAATGGTATTTAATTGATACGAAGGACACACACACAAGATAATATGTCATGACAGAAATTATGAATTTAAAAGCCCCTTTGTAGGGTTATATGTTATTATTTAAAATGTTTAATGTTCTTATTGGTACAAAATTATTAGATACTGTTAACAAACTATAACATTGTGATTTTAAATCTGCGCTAATACGTATGTTCGGCAAATGATTTTTATTTATACAAACTTTCAAGTGAAAGTATTAATCCAATGTAACATAATTAAAAGATATAATACTTAAGTTCTTTTGCGATAGATCTTTGAAATTTTTTTATATATTTTTTTAATTTTGTCTTTGGCGTCTGTGGAAAATTCCACAATTCCGCCAGTGTTAAGTATATTGAGAAAAACTCCAACGATAATACAACAACAAAATCATCTATTTTCATTGTAATGAGTGACATGACATGTACTACAACAAATACTTGCCACTCATAATTTTGGGTTGCCATATTAAAAAAAAAAACTTTTAAACTGACAACGTATACCCAAATTGCATATATATATAGTAGCTATATCATTATATCTATTGTACCTATATAATTGATGTTGCAATAGTTAAAAAAAATTCTATAGAATTGTCACGATTTAGGTGGAAACTGTATTAATAGTAAAAATAAAATAGCTCTGTCAATTATAAAGGCTCGAAGTGTACCGCCCACCGACTTATTATAACCTTCTTGTTTGGAGATCTTTTTTCTGAGTTGCCACGTAAAAAAAAGTTCGGGCTTTTATGATTGTAAGCTAAATATTAGGGAAATAATTATATATAAAAAAGTTAATAATGTTGTATTGTAATCGCATTATAGTAGGTAAATTATTCAATTGAACTATTGGAGTGGCCCGCGTTGTTTGGTGTTGCCATTAAAAAATGCATTAATTGGCGACAGGGTTGTTGAATTTTTTTTTTGTATATTATATCATTTGTTGTTTATAACCCTGTACTTTACGCTTACCAATTAAGTGACCGGCAGAGGTGTATCAACAATTTTTTGTTCTATAGGAAAATTAAAATGAAATTTGTATTGTTAATGCACCGTATCCGTCGAGCAAGTGTGAGGCTGTATGACAAACAACGCGGTCCCCATGTATGTATGTACGTGTATTACATATATCTTCCATTAGAATCGTAGTCGCTGTGAGCTGCCGTATGCGTATAAACTATAAATAATATTAAACATTTATGAAATTTTGTGTTTTATTTCGTACTGACATTTCCTTGTTCCTTGTCCGGCGTTAGGTAAGTATACCTGGGGAAAGTCCCGCACACTAATAGGAAAGAGGTTTTAACCTTCTGTTAATGTCAAATGACGGAAGTTTTTTTCTGAAATATCTTAATTACAATATGTTTAAATTGTTAGAGTTCTACTGTTGGGTCAAATACCTATTCTCGTTTGAAGCTGTAGGCATAATTGACACGAAATCCCACAACGCATTAAGATTTCATTTATTTTGCCACATACGGTAGAATGAAGAATCATTGAAGCGAAGATACCTTAACAACGTGTTCGGACGCCGCGCCGCTTCGATAGGTGTAGGTTCGAATCTTAGCCATTGAGTCGAAGCTTCCGTTGAAGGAAACATTGCGATGAGACCATAGCATGGTAGGGCTTTTTCTAAGTCTGCCTGGCTAGCTACCAAGCTCAAGTTGAAATACACCAAGTACTTGTTTGTGTGTTCCGGTATACGCACTTGAGAGTCGGCCTCCAATATGTTTAGCGTGCATACCATCTAGGACCAAATTGTCACTTAACATACGTTGAAGTTAATCGCAGGTACGTATCCAAACTTAGTTTTGGTTGATAGGAGGGGGGGGACAAACATTGAAACAACCATGTGAACTCTTTAAAAATTTGCTCATGACCCCGTTTATTTTATGTTACGTCAGTTTTCGGGGGTTTGCCTGGTTAAACGATTTTATATAAAGTATTTAAAAGAACTAGAAGAACATACCTTACTTTCACATTTCATCGTAATCTAAATACTAAATTTTACACATAGTAATTAAGTATAATTGAAATTAGTAAATGTACTGAAATTCGTTGGAACCTGCCTGTGTTCGAACACGGATATTGAATTAGTTTTTCGCTGACGAAATCACCCAACTACCTTGACTTTAAATGTTTATTAATTACTTTTTGTCCTATTTCTAAATTTACTCAAATTGTTTCCTACAAATCGACAGAGGCCTAATTCGTCCGTAACACTTCTGATGGTGGTAGAGCCACGTTGAAACTATTATTGGTTTCAGCATGAATGGGTCGGCTCGCCCGGGGTAGTACCACCCTCTCATAGAAAACCGACGTGAAGTAACAGTGCTTGCATTGTTGCGTTTCGTTCGGTCAGTGAGAGCGCCGGAGACCCATCTCGCCTCCCCTCTCCTCTCTCCTCTCCTTTTCCCTCCCCTAACCCTTCCCTCCGAAAGATGGCAACGCACTTACGACTCCTCTGGGGTTGTTAGTGTGCATGGATGGTGGTGATCACTTAACAGCAGGTGGCCCACCTGTTCGTTTGCCACCTATGACATAAAAAAAAAAAAAAAACACGGACTTAAACAGATTGGTCATTTAAGCCAAACCCTAATAAAGTGCTATCGGTGCAGAAAAGAAAGAAATCCTGATTTGCATTTCTAAAACACTCATTCCTTTAATTAACATTGTTATAATATATTGTAAATCGCAGTACATTCGACCTGCTTATATGTAAACCCTGAAATATAATGCCAAGTTCTATTTTTAATTTGACGAGAACAAAATGATAGGTTTTTGATTTTTTTTAAAGGAGTGTGGCGCCTCGATCGCTCATCACGTTTGAGGAAAGGAATGTATAAAAAAGAAAATCAAAAATTTGGTTGTCATAAAAATTATATCGAGTCATTGTCGAAAGTACTAGATAACCAGTTTACCGAGTTAGCCGGTCGTAATGCAATATAAATCGTAAATGTTTTATCATTTCATCACCATCATGATATTATAACTAAAAATCTGCTGATACGTTGCGTAAATGATATTTTGACAAAACAAATGGTATGGTAACGCACACATACGTAAAGTAATATAACGCCTATTCTGAATATCTTATGGCATTTTGTTGTGTGGGGCCGCAACTGAGGTAGACACCATATTCCTATTACAAAAACGGGCAATTCGAGCAATCTATGATTTGAGATCTCGTGAATCATTAAAGACTAAGTTTCAGGAATTCGGTATTTTAACTCTGCCCTCTCAATATATTCTTGAGAATTTGATGTACGTCCGGAAAAACTTAGATACCTAATCTGGATTTAGTAAAAGACCGACATAATGTAAATACCCGAAACTGGTCACTCCATGTTTCAGGCTTACTAAGACCAGTAACAGTTTTTTAGGTAATAGTGTTAGATTTTATAACAAAGTCCCAAAACTTATTACCGATTTGCCGGATAGTAGGTTCAAGTGTTATGTCAAGCGGGTCTTAATACATAAAGGTTATTACAGGGTGGATCAGTATGTGAACGATAGCGACGTCTGGAAGTGACGCCTCTCTCTGTGCAACCACTAAAAACGAATGTAGCTTTATGTGTCTATTATGTTGTAATAATAATAAAAAAAAAAATGTTAGTTATTATGAAAAGATAAACCAGATCGAGTTTCTTACCGGTTCTTCTCGATGACTGGGTTGTTTGTCCGAACCGGTGTTAGTTTTGACGTTCATAAGTGCCTTCTGAGGGCCTAAATTGAATAAAGAGTATTTTGATTATCGGCGGTGAAAAATAAATTGTTATATGTTGTTTAGGTACGGGCGGATTGAAGGGGCAGCCGTCAAAAGTAAGCTAGCTGGCCAAGTATTAACAAGGCGCTGTAGAAGCGCTTATTACGTATCTACCGTTTTTTAGTTATAATATCACAATCTCATCTGATGGCAAATGATATGATCTATGATGGTAAACACTCTAAAACTGTAGTTGCACGCGTTCTCAAGTGTTCTCATAAGTTTTAATCTCGAGGTACCGCCCTAGCTAACCAGGCAGACTTAGAAAAAATCCTACCACCATGCTATAGTTACATCACGTTGTTTTCCTTCACCGAAAAATGTGACGCAGTTGCAAGGATTCGAAACTTCGCTTCAGCTTATGGAATACAAAGGACAAGTATTTGTTTGTTTACTGGGACCGAATGACGACATATTAAAGATGTTTGGTTGAGTGAGTGTCGAAGAATAAGAGGATTAACCCTTTAGTTTCGATAGATGAAGTAGTTAAAATATATATAGAAATGGTTATTCATTGCAATTATGAGTATTATTAGTTATTAACATATTCCATACGGGGACTGCAGATTAACGTCCAATCAAGTACATTTAATATTTTATTAATGCATGAAAATTAATTATATAAACTATATACCAGCTGAGGTACGCCTGCTTTGCTGTGCATTGAATAAGCTAATAATTAAAAAAATGGCACACGATCAAGGGAATCCAATAAATAAGTATCTTAGAACTATTAAAAAAAATCCGTATAAATGGTCGTAGTCCTTTGCCGAAACGTCAAGTAGTTTTTTTTTGGACCACGAGGGAACTATTTTTTTTTTACGTGTATGTCGCTCCTTTAATAAAAAAAGGTTCAACTAAAAATTTACGTTTTTCGAGTTTACATCAGAAAGTAAATTAACGTTGCGAGAAGAATACGTTCAATTCACGAGCCCCTTTAGTACGATAAAAACTACGAAAATAGACGACTGTTCTCTTTATGATTTAAACGTGTGCAAAACTTATTCCCCAAAGATAGTTAATAAAGTTAACTAGTTAGTTAGTTAAATAGAAATAAGTCGACGTTTTAATAAAAACGAACTATGTTATTTACTTTAACTTGTTGCAAAAATAAACGCATGCGAAACCGCGGGTAAGACTAGTATATACCAGGTCAAAGTTTAAAGGGTGACACCCTTCAATCCTGTGGTAGTTCATAGTCACATTAACATATAAAATAATGATATCAAAACAAATACTAATAAACAACGAAAATAACCTTAGTTAAAGTGTGTTCTAAAACTTTTTTAAGTATGGGAATGATACTTTTATACGGATTGATTCACTGCTTCTGTATTTATTACACCAATTCGTTTTTGCGTAAGTCACTTGAGTTCCGTGTATATCAGTTTTGTTTTTCTCTAGATACTTAGGTCAAATATTAAGCACCTATTTTTTTTATTGATTTAGAACTAGAATCAACTAATGATTATCCTGTAAAAATATTGCTAGCAACTAACCAATCGCGCTGTATATAGAAATCACTATAAACGTATTTATTCTTTATCGAATCTTTTTGCTGTTTTTAATATAAACTTTATAATGTATTGGAATTCTGTTGTTTAATTTTAACAGAAAAAAAAACAGATCTTAGATATCGCTTGGTCGCCGATATTAGGTTATAGTTCATTAAATGGTTACGTACATTTGAAGAGCATATCCAAGGTAATTTTAGTAAGTTCTTGCCGGATTAGTTTACGGCCTGAGTGCATCTGCGTTCGGCGGTGCGTCCAGCGTCCAAGAGCGACGCTCGCGCGCCACTCGGGACACTCACGTATTAATGTATACGTTTGAAACGAACGCCGGACGCGGCACTACGCTCGACGTTCGATTATAGCGTCCACTCTGGACGTACACTTAGTCAGGGAGAGGAGTACGGGCAGTGGAGATAAACCTCTATGCACATTGGTAAGGGTCTTTAAACCTGCACTAAGATCGTAAGCCCTAAGCACTGTTTCGGTTTCCTCGCCTTGCAGTATTATGCACAATGAATCCGCACGATACTGTGTCTCTATAGCCCAGAATACACATACTTGTTCCTCGCACAAAATCATGCCAGTTATTGGTAAGGCCAAGCTACTGGCATGTGTATCGAGACTATCGCGTGCCAGTACAAAGCATACCCGGAGATCGCAGCTTGTTTGATTTTTGGCCCTCGCGGAGAAATGGGGAAGGTTTTGTAGCACGTCACTAGCATCAAGAAGCTTAATTCTAGAAACTGGTATACCACCCACAGGCATGTTTATCCCGTTTCACGGAATACCAGTGACCGGCATGCTGGTTTCGGGTTTACCAGCACCTGGTACTCTATTTACAGGCATGTGTATTCTGGCCCTATAAGTAAGTATAACGGTCTCAGTACTACACTGCCAGGTTAGTCATATAGCGGCTGCAACAAATACTATGGACCTTGCACTTCTGGAGTTGGGAGGCGGGAAAATTTGTACCTAGAACGTATTTTATTCAAGTGAAAAAATTATGAGAAAGGTTTGATATTCTCAGCGGCAACCTTTTTGTGTGACGAAAAGTAGTTGAGGTAAACACTGTCGGGTAGAATGTTGAAAACACCCGTTCTTGTCCGATCACCGAAATTAAGCAACGTCGGGCGCGGTCAGTAGGTACTTGGATTGGTGACCGCCCGGGAACACCGTGTGGCGTTGCCTTCTTCTCATGTGTTTTTTTTACTAACATTTACTGTTGGCCTTGTGCACCTTTACTACATCCGCGAATAGTAGTGATTCCGCTTGAATTCAGCAACTTTTAGGAGCTACGTGACGCAACTTGTATGAACACGGCATTAAATTATATAGAAACTAGTTGACCCGTGCCCACTTCGTTGGGCGGTAATAGGCATTATCAAACTACAATTTTTTTCTAGAACTCAATCATATATCTCACATCGATATGGCAGCGTTCGGAAGAAACGTTTTACCATTTTTTCTCCGACTCCCCAGATATTACCCCCTACAACCTCACAAACTTTACCTCTTTGTGATATTAATAATATAATTAGTTTATAGCTTCTGCCCGTGACTTCGTGCGTGCGGAATGGTTATTTTGCGCTAAAACGCAACGGAAGCTCTGAAAAGGAAAAAATACCCCGATTTTGCAACATTCTTCATTGTTTCTCCGCTCCTATGACTCTTAGTGTGATGATATATAGCCTATAACCTTCGCTGATAAATGAGCTATATAACACTGAATTTTCCAAATCGGACCAGTAGTTTCTGAGATTACCCCTTACAACGTCACAAACTTTACCTCTTTATAATATTAGTATAGATGTCACTAACCGAGCTTAAAAACACCCAAGAGGAAGCTTGTATTTGTCTACACTAGCGGTTGGTTCAATGCCGTTGTGTGCTGCAGGCGCTTTTTAAATTTGTAACAGTATTTGTGGTCTGGTACAAATATGTTTGGGACGACTGTCTCTTATTGTCTACATTTACTAACGTAATTAATGACTGCAATTGTAAAAGTAAATTTGTATGTGAAAGCTGCGAGGTATGCGAACCTTTGCGAACGTTGCCTCCAAAGTCTATTTATTTTATTATCATACTATCCCTGCCCGCGACTCCGCCCGCGCGGAAGCCAATGTAAAATAACTTGGTAGTTAGTCAGGTAGACTTAGAAAAAGCCCTACCACCATGCTATGGGTTTACCACGATCTCTTCCTTCACCGGGCGTTCCGACTTAGTTGTAAGAATTCAGACCTACGTCCATCGACGCTGTGTTATTATATATCAGTTAATAATACGTTATCTGCTAAGCCACCCTCGCAGTTTTAATCAGGTTTCCATGAGATAATCTATATAATGGGATATTTATACAAATGAAATGAGAGAGTCTACCGTTGTGCATCACACAAAAAGTTAATTTCCATAGTAAACTACGATAAGCATTCCAACAGACTACAGAAATGTAAATATATTTTTGCACTCAATTGTTTTATGTAAATCATATTCAATAAATACAATACATTATTTAGATAAGCAACGTAGACAAAGTCGCTGGTACGAGCTAGTAGGTACTACAGATATCAATTTTATTTATTTATTATTGCAAATTCAATAAGTGAAAACATGTTAAATAAATTGGAATATCAAATACATTTTTGGATGTTTATTTTGCACTTTTACAACCACATGAGTGAAGTGGGATAAATTACTAGAAATATTATAACGTCATACGTTTATAAAAAAATGACATAACCTAACTGGAGCGTTATCAGACATCTTTTACCGTGTTTCTTTTTACCATGTTGAGAGGGGTGATCGTAATTTGATACGACTCAGTACTCACTTCTTTGACGTGTTGCATGACCATAAGATTAAGTCAGGGAGTCGTGGTTATTTCAAAATAATTTAGTCCGTTAAATGTCTTTTTTACCATCAGAGAGAAAACTAACCTAAAAAATGCTGACTAGACGAATTTTTCGAAAGCGACCATCCCACGGGCTATTCTACGATTGTTCCCATCGATTTCCCACAGCGCATGTCACATTTCCCGCCATTTCGCCAGTACCGCGCATTCTTTGCCGCGATATGCACGTTATGGCAGTTCGGGTCGACCGCCTTTGCCAAAAGTAATAAATAAAAAAATTAAACACAAACATTTGGCTTTATACAGTTTGATTTTTTTAATTAACACGAATTGTAAATAAGGTGTTCGGTTTTTTTTTAATATTTAACATTGTGTTTTTTAAATACTTTTTTGAGGTGAGTTAATATGTTATCAATCAATAATACTGGAAATTACAGGATAACTGTGGGAAAAACATTTTTTATGTATTTTTCCTTAATATACAATTTTGAATAAGCAACACAACTATTAACATTCATTATTTTGTGAATGCATTTATGAAATACATCAATATTTTTATGTTAATGTTTTAATAGTTTTATGTTCTTAATATATATAAAATACAAAAGTAATTGAAATACATAGGTACCTATAGTATGTAGGTATAGAAAGAAGTATATAATTTTTAATAACAAACAAAGGGATTCCTAATTTTCTTTTGTTTGCAGACATGTATTGAACTATCACTACAATGTAATGTGATCAGGTAATTTCAAACCACAATAAACATCACGTCAACACCATTTTTGTTAGATTGTCATCTGTCAAATATTGGTAATTATGTGTGACTTTTTAGAATTCTAAATATTTTATGTTATTGAAATGATGAGATAGATACCTTCAATCGATACAATTCTACGTATAATGTGATAATATATAAAACTAATTTACGCGACGATCTTAGGCCGCTTTTTTGCTTTTATTCCAATGTAACTTTTTTATTATGTATTTGTTTATATAAAACGGGTTGTGCATAATCTATGTATATAAAAAAAAACATATGACAAACAAGATATCAATACAAACCGGAAAATGAGTAGCTAAAAAGAAACTAGAAGTATTATAATGCTTTTTCGTTTATTTTTACATAGCGTGATTAACGCATCTGCCAGTGTATTCTTTTTAATGTAAGACGTATAAGGACATTCATTTTGTAGAAGCATCTAGAAATGATTGTATTTATGCATACAATTTGTTTTATATTTATAATTAATTCATCTTTGACCTTATTTCCACTTTTCGTTAGTTTAGATGGACTTTTTTGTTTGTATCTTTTAAAGAGACTAGAATATAGTGCTGCGAAATTACGTTATAATCTCGGTAGTGTTACATTGGTATAGAATATGGTCTTTCTCACGTCATATAAGTTGTATACTTACATTTGCACGCGACTACGTCTACTCGTGGAAATATTTTTGTTATTTCATCGTGGTGACACTTTTTTTATTGTTTTTTTTTTATTTAAACCATTTGTTATTACTATTTAATCCCTTTTACTTATTTTAAGTTAGATAGTTATAGATAGATAGTCTAGATAAAACTCCAAAATTTTCTGTCTACCAGTTGTATCGTCAAGATCGGTTAAGCCGTTTATAAGATTCACTAGAACAAGCAATAGACACCCTCATTTTATATAGGTACTAGCCGATTCCCGCGACTTCCTCTGCGTCCTTTTTTATCTCATTTGTTTTATAATGTGTCAAAGGCATTAGGCAGCGTTTTTGACGTAAGATTCCAGCCTTGACTTTTTTTAACAATTCAACAATTATCGTTATATGTCAACCGATTTACAAAGAAACTTGACAAATTATATGTATAAAACTTTCCTCGTGAATCACTCTAATAATGAGAACCGCATCAAAATCCGCTCAGCAGTTTTGAATTTATCGCGAACAGATAGACAAACGCGACGGAGGATTTTGTTTTATAATATATAATGATATTATATGTATAGATTTCTTTTATAGACACTATGTCATAAGTGTCTGTAAATTTTATAAAATAAAATATAAAGCCACGTCTATGTTTTAAGCGATGCAGCGGATTTTGATGCGTTTCCCACTGTTGTGTATATATTTTTTTCTGGGAAGTATATATGAGTAAAACGTGTATATTATATCATTACATAGTATAAAACAAAGTCCCCTACCGCGTCTGTCTGTCTGTCTGTTCGCGATAAACTCAAAAACTACTGAACGGATTTTCATGCGGTTTCCACTAGTGGATAAAGTGATTCATGAAGAAAGTTTTAGTGTATAATTTGTCAAGGATTTTTTGATAGTCAGGGCGGGACAGCGTCTGCCGGACCAGCTAGTTTATATATAGTAGATAAAAGTCGAAGTATTCTAATAAAGTCGCTAAACCTTATGAAATTCATGACAATAATGTATTATCTATATATTAATACGTGAAGCCTAATTTTTGTACCCCTTTTTAACGGAATTGGGCGAACGGATGAACGTGAAACTTGGCATAGTTAAAGTTTATATGGAGGAGAAGTGCAGAAAGCTACTTATTTTATATAAAATGCATTAGAAGTACATTAAATTAATTAAAATATGCATTACTCACACTACTGCTTCAATTTTACACAACATATACACACATGTAAATAAAAAAGACATTTTAACGTCTGTCAATAAAGGACTTCAAAAAAGGTTGTGAAGGAGGTTGCTATGCTGGACTGTATTATTTTACTCTTACGTTCCAATCACCCTTTTTCATTCTACATTCTACAATGATATTATAACATAATACCCTTTGACAAAAGAACCCTAATAAAATTCAAACTTTAAAAAATCAATGAACTATGGTCGAATGTCTACCTCTGGGCCCACTACTACTACCCACTAGTAATACTGAATTAAGTATATATAACATGCATACAGAAAAGTTCTTGATTTTATATCTATCTATCTTGTGACGATACCTGACAGTACCCATGCTTATCTTTTTTCAATATTATTAGAGAACTAGCGGTGCCCGCGAATTCACCCGCGTGATACCTTACTTAAAAACAGTTATATATAAAATCATCGAGTCTATTGAGTCAATTTACATATCTACTTTTCTGTCATACTTAAGTCGCGTCGTGATTACATTTACAATAACTTATTAATGAGTGATGCGATGATGCGTGTTCAAACAAACAGACAGACAGGCATTAGGTACTCATTCCTGGATACGTAGGATTCCTACAATAATTTTTTTCACGACAATCGAATAAGTACAAACATGTTAGATTTATGTTGTTATGTGTACTATTTTTTATGAACTCTACGAAACTTTATGAAACTTGGTTCAATCTGACAATTCGATATTATATATTTTGTAAGTATACTTTAAATTAAACCCTTTTATATATAACCAAAGCTTATAATTGTTGTACGAAACAAAAATAAACAGTGTGTATGTGGATGGGAATATATAAAAGAAAAATAATTAAGACTAGGATTCAACTTAAAAAAATAAAATGTATCATATATATATTCTATACTAGCGGGCCCGGCGGACGATGTCCCGCCCTGATAATAAAAAAAACCTTGACAAATTATATAATAAAACGTTCCTCATAAATTACTTTATCCACTGGTGAAAACCGCATGAAGATCCGTTTAGTAGATTTTTAGTTTAGTTTGTTTTGTACTATGTAATAATGTTTATATATATATATATATATATATA
>MU158830.1:130520-273098 GCA_015888305.1 Antheraea pernyi | reverse complement strand
TCTCTGGCCGCCAGGGACGAACCCCGACCCGCCACGATCGCCACGGAACCGTTCCGATCCCCAGCCCATTGCGGCTAAGTAAGGCTCCGTGGCGACCGCGAGCCCGATACACCACTCCGCCACTGACTGTACGAGTAAGTCCTGTGCAGCGGCGCAGTGGTTGAGGTTCGCCTGGAGGAAATTGCATATGAACCTATCCATTATTGGTCCATATCAATTTCCTCCCGCCTGGCGGCCACCACCTTGGGAACTACTCCCACCACCGGGAGGTCCCTACCCTTGGTGGTGGGGGGCCTGCAATTTCGGCCCCCCATCACGTGCCCTGAGGGCCTCCCGGCGTCGGCACACACGGCGCAGCGGGCCACCTCCGCTTTACACTCGGCCGTTTTGTGGCCCGCCGTGCCGCAGCGGTAACACCCGTCCCCTCTGCTGGACGAGGAGGGGCACATGGGGCGGGTGTGCCCCAAGCCCATGCACTTATAACACCGCATGGGCTTCTCGTCCAGCAGCCGGACGCGCACCACGCTCCACCCGATCAGGAGCTTGCCCACCTGGACAAGCTCCCGAGCTGCCGTCGCGGGGAGTGTCACGTGGACCGCTCCGAGGCCCCCCCAATTCCTTTTAATTTCGCCGACCTTAAGGTCGGCCACCTTGCATCCGGCCTTCGCCGCCACGACTGTCCCGATCTCGAGGGAGGACACCGAATCGTCCAACCCGACGATCCGGATGTCTGCCCTCTTTGTCGGGACGACGACCGTGGCGATGTCGGCCAGCGCCTTTTCGAGCTTCTGGGCCAGTTCGGCGGCCTTCTCCTTACTCTGGCCCGGGAGCTCGATTTTCCTAGCTCCCGTGGCCGTCTGCCGGACCCGGATATCCTCAACACCCATGTCCGGCAGGGCCACGGCTTCGCGCGCCTTCACCAGGACCTCCCTGTATCCTATCCCCCTGTTGGCTGCGGCATCCTGCAGCGTCACAATCACCGCAGCCGATTGGGGGACGGACGGCAGCTTCGGCCCTGGTGGCTTCGCCTGCGACTTTGGGGGCGCCTTAGGGGGCGCAGCGGCGGCCGCAGAGGCCTTGGGCTTCGAAGCAGGGGCCGCCTTATTCTTCCTGCCCACTACTTTGGTCCACTCCGTCCCAATTGTGGTAGCAGGGGCAGGAAGATCAGCCCAGCTCATGCCCAGTGGTTGGGCGATCGGGGCCTGGGCCACCGGTGCCGGCCTCGTGGGTGGAGCTCCTCCCTTCTTTTTGTCCGCCGCCAGAGGGGGGCGAACTGGAGCCTCTGGAGGGAGGCGACTCGCCAGACTCTCCAGACGTGCGTTCAGCATGTTGCTGAACGACGTCTGGAGGGAGCGCTCGAGGCGAGATACAGCCCCGGCGAGGGACTCTTCCCACTGGTGTGTGGGAGGCTCCGTCGACGCCATGGCGGGAGCAGGAGGCGGGGGCATCTGCCTTTTGGCGTTGGCCTCCTGCTTCCAGGCCAGAACCTCTGCCTTAAGGTCTTCAACCTGGCGGCGGAGGTTCTTGGTGTCCCTCTGGAGCTTTCTGACCTCCAGCGACTCCGTGCGGTCGGCGAGCGCCTCCACCACCTCCTTAAGGGTCCTAGCTGCCCCCTGTCCCTTTCTCCCTACACCAACCCTGTACATGAGTGTCGTTTCAATATAGCGTTATTGAAGTCATACTGCACGTTCAATTTGTGTTCTCGGATTCATTTTTCAACTGACTGCGTTTCAATATCGTTCATATCGTGATTTTTCATATAATATTCTCATAAAAAATCTCTATCTATCTGTAGTCAACGCTTTGTTATTCTGGTTTGTATTTATATTAAGTAACTATTTGTTTTGGAGTTTTTGGCGGGATTCGATTTTATATTTTGTAACGGACCCGGCGGATGATGTCCCGCCCTGATAATAAAAAAACCTTGACAAATTATATACCTAAACCTTCCTCGTGAATCACTTTATTTACCGGTGTAAGTCGCATGAAAATGCGTTCAGTAGTCTTTGAGTTTTTCGTGAACAGCCAGAAAGACTGAGAGGACTTTGTTTTATAAATTGAAGTGATTCATAATCTTGTGTTATTTGATTCTATATTTTGTAACGTCGATGGTACATACATATGGTACATTACATAACATAATATGGTTGTTGTACAAAAGTGGAGTGGATGGGGAATAATACCACGGATCATGAATTCTGAGATGTCTCAAAATCTCCGTGAAAAGTTCTAAGTTAAAGTTCTATGTTCTCTCGTTAGAACCACGCTATTTTCACTTCTCAGAATAGGATTTGTATAGAAAAGGCTCGTCTATTTTTGGTTATCAATCCACTCTCTAGATGGCACTGTTATATAATTTTTTTGGCAAGTTTGATAACCAAAGATGGTGGATGACAATTCATTTTGACATTTCAAACTGACAACTTTCAAATATTGATTGATTGGAAAGAACGAGTGCGACCTCTATATATATAACGAACTCTGTGATTGAAATTATCACAGACTTGTAATATTAGTCGATAATGGCAGTTATAATCTAGAAGATTTGGCATCAAAAATAAAAGTAAATCTATACATATAATAAATAACTAAGCAGGCTTAGCGTTAGTTATCTATCTCCATCTTAGTTGTCTATCCGATTAACAAAGTTTTAACGACGCTCGTGTGTTCGTGTGTGTGTCCGATTGTGTATGGTTATGTGAATATATGTCATATGATCACTTTTAAAAGCTCTTCAGTGTTATTATAAGTTAAAGTTTGAAGCCATGTATGGATCTTGTGTCTTGCTTTCCATGGGTTACAGTCCTGGATGTTACAGTATTTTTTTACTTTAAAAATGGATGGAGAAAATAACTAATCCTCTTGCAAAAGACGATTTTACTTTTTTTCTTTAATTTAGGGACTTAGCTCCACAGAGAACATGTCAGTCCCATCGTACCCTAATTTAAAATATTCACCAAAGAGACTTCAACACAAACTTCCATAGACTCTTGGCTTCATCACTTGCAGGTGCACACAAGATTCTATGAAAGCTACCCTGATCTTATCTATTGAGTTTTAACTCATCGATGTTAGCTTTTTTTTGTACTTTATTGATGTCACATTCCATCAACAAGTGTTGCAAGTCTTCTATCGTTGATTTTACTTTTGGTATGAACACTTATGAACACATTAATTACTTTAAATTACTTTAAAATAATATATATTCTTTTGCCTCCTCATTTTCATCTAGATATTACCATGAACAACATCCGTAGACACGTAAATATGATCTTTTGTTAGATAGCTAATCATGGCAATCATAATTATTGCTGTGTAAAGGGTCCACTTCTTGTTTTAGGCTGTACAATTATCATCCCATATATATAAGTACTCCATAACTTTGTTAGCTTGTGTTACAGCTTGAATTTCGTGCCAAAGGACACATATGACAAAATCGCTTGAGTTATTTTCAATTGGAGCAAATGTTAAATTAAAAGTAACCGAACAACTCATGAAAAACGAATCACTTTCTGTAAACCCATTGATATATACTTAACTTTGGTCGACTCTTTACCTTTGTAAAGCAGAATCAGCTTTCAACTCATGATTTTCATATATCACTCTTATTATTTTTATTTTATATTATAGGAGGCAAACGAACAGGTGGGTCACCTTATGTTAAGCGATCACCGCCGTCCATAGACACTTGCAACACCAGGGGAGTCGCAAGTGCGTTGCCAGCCTGTGTTGGGGTGGGGGGAGAAAGGGTTAGGGATCCTCCCATTGCACAGGTCCGGCGGACGGAGGAGACGGCCGGTGTGTACCCGGCTGTCTCCTAACAAGACGGGGTCCGGCGGCAGCGCTTTCGCTGCTGGGCCAACCGCTGGGGCGGCACGATAAAATCTGTAGAGATCTCGTGCCGCCCCGACTATGGGACAGACGTACACCGTGGGGTTTTAGTCCGTGCGAGTCGGACATAACCCACTCTCTCCCCCGAGGGAGTGGCGTATCGATAAGGGATTTCCCCACGTAAAAAAAAAAGGGGATAGGGGAAGGGAAGAGAAGGTGGGTCTCCGGCGCTCTCACTGACCGAACGAAACGCAACAAAGCAATCACTGTTACTTCACGTCGGTTTTCTATGAGAGAGTGGTAGTACCCCGAGCGAGCCGACCCATTCGTGCTGAAACCAGTAATAACTTCAGCGTGGCTCTACCACTACTAAATATATCTTCAGGCATTGAATTAACACTGCTGTAATTCTTTAATTCTTCTTCATAATTCGAGCATTTCACATACTTATCTCCGTTAGGCATGAAACATGATATTCTCAGTTCTTTTTCTGATTACTTAAGAGTATTTCGTTCGCGCCTCCACCGTCATTATTCTTCACCGAGTGAAACGAGAGCCTAAGTAGATTTTGAGAATTGTTGGGCTGAAGGCCCCGCGCACCACTTTTTCTTCCTGTTCGGTTATGTCTTCAAAAATCTAGTAAGTTTTAGAGGCATTCTAGGTTTTGAAATGATTAAAGTGACTTACTAGGTTTTTAGGTGGTTACGAGGCACTGAATGGAGCACTTGCTGATGGTATTGTTAAGTATCGATGCTTTATCTGCTAAGACATTTTCTTGTAGTACATATGTAACTTGAAAACTACAATACGTAGTGGGATGGCGTAATGATTATTCTCATACCTTTCTCCGGAAAGAGGCTTATTAACCTGCAGTAGTTTGCTTACAGTCTGATGTGATGATGATGAAAATTAAATGAATATCTTTGAAGTAACAAGCATTCCGACTGCCAAAAATTATGTAATTCGTAATTTGTTAGGATAGTTTTAATACCAATAAAAGGTTAGCTATTATGTTCAGTATATATCGTGTCACAAAGTGGAACAAAACCTTTCTCCGGAAAGAGGCTTATTAACCTGCAGTAGTTTGCTTACAGTCTGATGTGATGATGATGAAAATTAAATGAATATCTTTGAAGTAACAAGCATTCCGACTGCCAAAAATTATGTAATTCGTAATTTGTTAGGATAGTTTTAATACCAATAAAAAGTTAGCTATTATGTTCAGTATATATCGTGTCACAAAGTGGAACAAAGCCATAACAAAGATATAAAAGTTATCTGAAGCAATAAATTTATAATAAAACTATTGAACGGTGATCGGTCCCGTTATAAAACAGCCAACAAATGGCCTTAATAATGGCCTCCCGTCGCGATTCTGACAAGGTCCGAATACAAATGACCAAATGACATCGTACGGCGACAAATAACCAACTTACTTTTGTATATGCATACTAAATTCTTCACGGGATTACAGCCTATTGTTATGATGCTTTTTAAATGCTGTAAATGTGATATATTCTTAGATTAACTATTGCATGATGTTTGGCTATATGCCACCTTTAAGTTGAAAATGTGCCGCCAAGCACCTGTCGGCATGTTCCGGCAACTGCCTTTGAGAACCAGTCTACGTCTAAATTATTCGTCTAGGCTTAGAGCTTTGCCATCTTAGACCAAATCATGATTTAAAGTAAGGCGAGGTTGTGATCAAATGCTAAAACCTATCTTTATATATATAATTCTTCTGCCCGTGTGTATGTGACTGAACTGCTCCTAAACGGTTGGACAGATTTTGATGATTTTTTTGTGAATGTTCAGATGGATTCAAGAAATGTTTAGATATGAATGGATCCGGTATGTGGCGCTGCGGTTAAAATGTAGGATTTTTTTTAATTATGAAGGCAGAGCAACGTCCGCTAGTAAAATATAAAAATGGTGGCGACAATTATAGCATACTAGCGAGCTTGGCAGACGTTGTCCCGCCCTGATTATAAAAAAATCCTGGATAAATTATATACAAAAACGTTCCTCATGAATCACTTTATCCACTGGCGAAAACCGCATAAAGATCCGTTCAGTAGTTTTTGAGTTTATCGTGAACAGACAGACAGACAGACGAGGTAGGGGACTTTGTTTTATACTATGTAATGATGGGTATAATCTTTTACTTTTATACATTTGCTCACCAAATTCTACAATATGATTTACCCTAAGTTTTAATTTATATGATATGGTAAATAGAGAGGTATAGTCAGAAAGAAGCGTTTTCTTCCATGTTGAAAGGGTGTTTTTCTAACGCCCACTTAGCTACCACTCACAAGTTGAAAATATATTGCCTATCACCTGTTGGTGTATTCCAGCTGTTCCACTTGAGAACCAGTCCTTTAAGGCAGTTCGTTATAGACTGGGGCAATATAAAGTTATCATCTTCGACTGTACCGTGAGTGATTGAACATGATTAATTGGTCTTGTTGATTACGACATACTAACTTCTGCCCGCGACTTCGACCGCGTAGGATAGTTACTTTGAGCTAACGCTAACACACATCGGGAGCTCTCAAAAGGAGAAAAAAATGATTTTGTAACACTCTCATTGGTAATCCGCTCCTATTGGTCTTAGTGTGATGATGTAGGCCATACCTTTCCTCGATAAATGAGCTAACTAACACTGTAAGTATTCAAATCGGACCAGTACTTCCTGAGAGTAGCGCGTTCAAGCAAACAAACTTTTCAGTTTTATAATATTGATATAGAAGTATAGATGAATGAAGCTATATATATTTAGGATTGCGGTGGGTAAATAAATGTAATAGAATACGATCCTAACTAATTATAGAAGCGAATGTGAGCTTGTTTGTTATGTTTTAAAACTTCTCAGCCGATTATTATGATGCTTTACATTGTTAGGGGTACAAAAAAGGGTAGGTAGGGTACTTTTCATTCTACAAAACAGTAATGTTCCCCAAGGAACGGTTAAATTTCTTTTGAATGCGAATGAAGCCGTGACCAAAAACTATTGCGCTATTAAAGCAGTCTGGAGAACAAATACGAATTTAATGCGGATAAATGTGCAGGAAACCCGACTGATTTGTATGCATATGTCAGGATAACGTAAGCGCAAAGTACAGATATTAAAATGCAGTACTCAATGGCATTTGTTTATATTCAGCGTGCTCATTCGGTGTTATTTGCATTGGTAAAGGAAAGTTTTGAGTAAATTAGCGAAAGGTATTATATACGCAAAATTCAATAGAGTATTTCGACTCTCAAACCTATTTAGTGATGTTTTGAATGCAACTTACTCTTTCGGAGTTGCAGTCTATACTACGATATCGAAGAAGACTGCGATCGTATTTGAGATGGAAAGACGTAAAACGATCATTTAGAATCGGATTATAACTATGTTGATGTAATTGGGATAACCACATATTACCGATTTGCCGGATAGTGAGTTCAAGCATCATGTCAAGCTGGCTATAATGTCTCAAGGCTATTATATGGTGGATCAATATGTGAACGATTGTGACGTCTGGAAATGACGTCCCTGCCTGTGCATCCACCATGAATGTACCGTAACTATCGATGTTTGTATGTGTATATAAGCCAGATCGAGTTTCTTGCCGGTTCTTCTCGATGACCGGGTTATTTTCCGAACCGGTGGTAGTTTTGACGTTTATAAGCACCGTCTTAGGGCCTAAACTGAATAAAGTATTTTTGGTTTTGATTACCAACCGATATATGATGTAGGTGGTAGAGCCACGCTGAAACTATTACTGGTTTCAGCATGAATGGGTCGGCTCGTCCGGGGTACTACCACCCTCTCATAGAAAACCGACGTAACATAACAACATAGAAGTAACAGTGACCCACCTGTTCGTTTGCCACTTATGACATAAAAAAATAATATGAATCCGGTTGGTACTAATTTCTAGATCCCAGTTGAAGAGTTCCACACAAGTAATATGAAGTGAGTTTTTTATATTTGACAATTATTGAATTGTAATTTCTTATGGGAGGGCTTTGGAATTCTGATCTGCGACCTTCTTTGTACCACGAAAGGTGGTATGGGTAAACACTGTGTCGGGTAGGCTGGAGATTCGCGTATTGGAGAACAGTGAGATATACGCTGTTCTTGCTTTATTTCCTTCACGATGCCCATGGTTATGTGTACTGCGTTCAGGCGGCGTGGTAATCACTTAACACAACCTATGCTACTCAAAAGTGATTCAAGAATAATTAAAATATTTCTCTCTACCATAAAAGTTTCACTACTATCATGTGTTTTTACGATACACTCTATTTATGTTTTGTTCCTTTCTTCATGATTTGCAGTTCTATTTTTATATTAGAGGTAAACGAAGCATATATTGTTAGCTTTTTGAGCCTTCTCAGATATTTTCTGCAAATTTAAATTCCGACCTCGGTAACTCCAAATCTACAGCTACTCATCCTGTTATTAAACTGGTTGATGATATATACCGATAAAAGAATTACAAATAAAGTGCAGATAAGTTAACGTGTATAGTCTATGGGGTTATTATCTTGTTTTTGTCATACGCCTCTTGAGTTTTGCGTCATAGGGACAGTGTTGTATTCAGGTATGAGTTTAGGGGGTAATATTCACTGCAATTGTTTTACGCGATTGTCCAAAAGGAGGGTAACGTTTTTTTGATTATATGTATGTCCATTTCTTTTTCACAATCTGTAGCTTAGAATTAATGAATTTTAACATATGATATATCGTTATGTTCGGTTTACTTGTGAGAGTGAAACAGGCTATATAATATTTGCAGATTGAATGTATGCGATTTTGCGTTCGGAGGTTTTAAAATTTCTTTAATCATGATTCTATCTATTTCACCTCGGTTTTTGTCTAATAAACGAATACGTATAAGCGTTGTTTTTCTCGTAAACCTTCTAGAAACGTACCTAGCGGAAATTGTATAACTCTAATGATCAGTAGAGGTTAGGAAAGGTTTAATTAATATTTACGAGTTATCAAAATACAAATTTTTTTCTTTATTTAAAGTGACGATGTGGTTGAACATAGTAAGTCACTAAGCGTAAATTGTAAACAATTTCTCATGTTCCTCTATCGAGGTATACTGTCGAATAGTTGGCGATAAACTTTCTAAGTTAAGCCACTAGAAAGCTTGCAAAATTGGCTCTGTATGGGAAACAACAGCTGCGAAACTGTCAGAGTAAAAAAATCTTTGACGTAGAAAAAATTTCACGTTTGAAAGCAGAAGACAAGAGGTTGATATTAAGCGTAGTGAACTGAAAGCAAGACCACCTAAGGCTATACAATATAATTATAATAACGGTGTGTTGACCTGTTCCAAATGTAAACGTACCTTTACCGCGAAGGCAGGAAGGTAGGTAGGCGTGCTAGCTATCTACGTGCACGAAAGGGCGGAAAAATAGACTGTTAAGTTTTTGTCTTTTAGATGTCGCCGTAATCGATAACGGTTAGGAGCAGATGATGATGAAATTGAGATTCGTACTTAACTGTTGGACATGTCAGGGATATGTACCCAAATGCTTGCTTGAATTATGTAGAACATTATGTGTAATATCGTCACTTTGTCAGGCTATGATAAAATAGAAATATCCTAAGACGTGTTATGCTTACATCATTATGAATTACTACGCTTTAAAAACTGGAAGTTGGGTTGGGGCCCGTTCCCTCTGTGTTTCCCTTGAGTACTTGAAAGTCACATATAGCTATATGTTATAAGTAAATATATGTAACTTTCCACATCACATAATATGGTTTGCGATAGTTCTAATAGATATTTATTATGAAATTTTCATTATATTTCTCTGTTGTTCCAGCGTTCCATGTACAACCATACAACGAATTAAAGATTACCTCAAAATTTATGTGTGTTGTGAACTGAAATAGAATGTGTTCAGTGCAGTTAGAGTGCGCGCGACCTGAAGTACGTTTTGATGAATTCGGCCGTTTCAGTGACAGCTGTCAGTGAGAATACAAGATGGCGGACAAAGTCAGCTGATCGGAAGTTTTTGCGCGGAAACCTCGCAATAAGAGGCGAATAAAGCGCATAATGGTAAGTAAATATTATGAACAAAATAGAAACACATTTTGATGATTAACAGAGTATACAACAAGTTAATAGGCAACACTCACGTACTATTAAATACTTGTGATCGTCCAGTTGTTGAAATTCAACCATAATAATTAGTACAAATACCTTTCCTAACTTTTTAATATACAGTTATTATTATCTGTATTTCTTTTTCATATGACCGACCTAAGAAGCGTGACCTATACCGAATGTAGACTTTTAAATAAAGGGTTCGACTCCTGTATTGTATGCAAAGTAATTACTTCCGAAAGTCCTTTATTGGTAACACTAGATCTTATTAATAGGTACTCAACAAAAGAAGAGTTTAACAAATACAAAAGAAATCATGCTGAACTGTTTCATTCTCGCCTATTTATGTACAGATAGATTTAAAACTTAAATATTGACTTCATTTAGACATCATTGTTTTTCAGAGAAAAATGATTGTGAATAAATAATTTTAATTTGACAAGAATGAGTATTTATACCTTTTTCTATTATATTTTCTGTCCTTTTATTAAATTTCGTTTGAATTCGCTACGAACTCTATCGGTGTTATTACGAAAAAGTTAAATACTTGCTTTAAAAAGGATTCGAATTAAATGCACCGCGCTCGCACGAGGCAAGTCAGCGTTATCCTTTTCACAAGTCTAACCTAACGCAACCACAGTGAGACAACAGAGCAAGATGGCGAACATTCAGCGTCCGCGGTGCATTTAATTCGAAACCTTTTTAAAGCGAGTATTCAACACGTATTTAACTTTTTCGTAATAACACCGTATTAGTTTACCATCTTTTCTGTCCATCTTTCCTATGTATATAGTCCTAACTAACCTGTAATATACCAGATATTGTTTTTTTAATATACTCGTTCGTGATTCTTTTGTTACTTTTTGTATGCAATTTTTAAAACAGCGAATGCCCAATTTTTACTCCTGTTCTCGATGCCTAAAGTTATGGTATTGATAAAATAATTATACTATTGGTTTCGTGTTCGTACTCATAATCTAGCGTTCCTACTATTTATTACAGCTTTGTATAACCTTGTATAACTTTGTATAGCTAATAACCAGATCCATACTATAAGTGAATAGCTACAATTGACCCGTACTAAATTACTATTTGCGCGTAGTCGATACCTAGATAATATTGATTAGATTCCTTTAAGTACGGCAAATGGTTAGTCTTTATACTGTTCACGCCTCTACAGATATTCATTCATGATGGCGTTGTACTTTTTGTACCAACATGATCTAACTCTCCAGTTCATTATAGCAAATTATGAGGTATCACTTATATGTACGCGAATTTATTGTATACAAATGTGTGTTTTGTCACAGACTCCACTCCGTATCGCGGGGTGAATCACGCGTGATTAGCCTTTCCACGAACGCCCTTTCCTCTGTGATTAAAAATTGTTTAATGAATGCCATTTAAATCACCAGTTGACAATATAAGCCTTAATATTGCGTTGACGGCATTCGGGTCGGCATCGGGTTGATTTGCTTATCAAATTAAACGACGGGATTCGAGAGATACATGACGTACATTATATATTGATGGAGTGTACAAAGAACTGGATAGGAATTTGTTATAGCATTTTGTCAAAATTGTATGCGGATCTTGGCAGAGTTCTGTGTTATCTAGGAGTGCTATCTGATCAATATAAGTCCTGATAAAGGAGGGAGTATAATAAGGATGATACATTTATTTGAATAAAAGTGTTTTATTTTTAGTTTATAGACTTCAGCGCTTGACCAGAGTCTCCTCTGATGTTAGAATGACAATTTGTTCTAAGATGGTAAATATGTTTACGCTACAGGGAGACTGGCCCTCATGTGTTGCTACTGGAACACACCAACAGATGCTTGATTTCATTTCAACTTAATCTTTTGCAATGGTTTCGTAACGATGTTTCCCCTTCACGGAAAGCTCGGACTCAGTTGCAAGGTTTTGAACCTACGTAAATTGACACGGTGTCCGAAGACGCTATCAACAAAGATCATCATCGCTTTAAATATTTGAATATAATACAATATCTGATTCTAAGCATTTAATTAGAGGATAACCATGACTAGTATTAAAGATATATCAGGCAATTTCATTGTGCGTTGTACGAACAGCAGGTATTTGGAGAGTGGGCGCAAGTGGAGGTGGTGGAATTGGTCAACGATGGATCCGGTTTGGCGTTCGGGATCGTCGGCGGTCGATCCTCGGGGGTCGTTGTCAAGAGCGTACTA
Source organism: Antheraea pernyi (assembly GCA_015888305.1). NCBI lineage: Eukaryota > Metazoa > Arthropoda > Insecta > Lepidoptera > Saturniidae > Antheraea > Antheraea pernyi. The sequence continues at coordinate 260,941 of MU158830.1, read as the reverse complement.
CCCGGAGGTGTCGCTGACAGAGTAAGCATAGTTTTTTTCAAACCCATTTAGCTTGAGACTTTTATGTACGTAGATCTATTTTTCGACTATCTTCTAAACTAAATAAGTGGCTAAGTAGTAGTGATAAATTTTACAAGGTTATTTAAAGTCTGACATGAGAATGATGATAAATAAAACCATTTTCACGAAATGATATTAGAATTAAAAAGCTGTATACACCATAAGCGCTTCAACAGCGCCTTGTTAAATTTTGGATAGCTAGCAAACTTGATCTTAGTATCTTTAATTTTGACGGCTGCTTGTCAATTCGCCCGTATCTAAGCAGCATATAACTATTTCTTTTTAAATCTTGGATAGCTAGCAAACTTGATCTTAGTATCTTTATTTTTGACGGCTGCTTTTTAATCCGCCCGTATCTAAGCAACATATAACTATTTCTTTCTCACCACCGATATTGAGAATATCCCATCTTACTTCCACATTTTATCTAAGATAATGTGGCGTTACAATATTACTTTACATATGTGTGCGTTATCGTGCCATTTGTTTTGTCAAAATATCATGTAGGTACGACCCATTCATGCTGAAACTAGTAATAGCTTCAGCGTGGCTCTACCACCTATAAAATTCACTTCACACTACACATTCACTTCGAGCAAATTTATTGACAGAGATTAGTATTTATGATCTTTATGGTCTGTATTTTATCTTTAGAAAATTATAAAAAAAGTAAATATGATTATTTTGTTTGCAAACGGTACATTTTATCTTTCACCGGTAGTGTTTCCGCTAGTTATTACTAGCTATTACTAGTTTCAGCATGAATGGGTCGGCTCGTCCGGGGTACTACCACCCGACACACCGCAACACCAACGTGAAGTAACAGTGCTTGCATTGTTGCGTTTCGTTCGGTCAGTGAGAGCGCCGGAGACCCACCTTCCCCCCCCTTCTCTCCTCCTCCCTCTCCTCTCAAATACAGGCTGGCAACGCACTAGCGACTCCCCTGGTGTTGCTAGTGTCTATGGACGGCGGTGGTCACTTACCATCAGGTGATCCATCTGTTCGTTTGCCTGCTATGATATATAAAAAAAAAACGTATCTACAGCATTTTAAATATAATATCTATGTTTTCACGAGAACAATGTTACAGGCACCAATTATTTGTATAGTATATATATTTACAGCATGTATTTACAGTTCATAAAAATTCTTATCACACTGTAACAAACGATTTATGTGTGGCTCAAGATTTACGGTGAATACCGTCGAGAATTATAATGATTAGGGACTCTTTTGTGGAAAGTGAGCATTTGGTTTTCTTTACTTATATATGTAGGACGAACAATTTTTTTTATTCATCTTAGTTCCAAACTTTATGCTATCTGAAAAAGTTTCAAACAGACAATGCAATTCCAGTGAAGTTCAATATTTTATTTCAGTTTTTTAACCCAGATCATTATTATCAGATCATGGGTTTTGGTATCATTAAAAACGGCTTCCGTTTAAGATAAAGTATGGTAAACGTTTGTGATCGACCAAAAAATGATCGATTAATAAGTTTCTTAACAGGAACTGGTCCACGATTTTTATGTTCGAATACCGAGATAATTGACGTAGCTTGGAATCCTATAATAAGCGGAGCTTTTGATAAAGAAAACATCTTGACGAAATCATAATTTGGTTGTATCTGTCGCCTAGTACCTACATTTGTGTTCCAGCAACTATGCTTGAGAATTGAGCTAGAAATTGAGCGTAAGGTGAGATTTCGATGAAATGTTAGATAGATTCTGCGAAAAATAAAACATAAGACTGGAGTTGGAAATTTTTGGGTTGTATTTGAAAAACATAAAAATTAGTTCTATTTCTCAGTTGCAGTCGAATTCTCGGGAAAGTGTAAACAATAATGCGATTCGGGCTTATTATTGAGCGATAAATCATAGCAAAACTGTTACGATCCGGCCTAACGCCCCGCTCTGAGCTACGCGTTTGTAAATATCGCGGTCTTGTTTTGCAAGTCGTTCCTAATATTAAGATTCACACGTCATGAAATCAAAACCGACACAGGAAGGTGGTAGAATTCTATTTCTATCAATGTTCTATGATTCATGTCTTAATTTATAGTCTGCATTTATCATAGTTGAGAGTGTAAAGTGGTTGCTGAGTATTTTTGGAAGAAAAAAATTCTTTATTGTGGTACATATTTTAGCTATATTTTTCAGTTTAGTTTTGTAAAATATAGAAGTTGGTTATATATAACTGATATTTTTTTATTAGCTTCTATTGAAAATAATTTTCTACTGCATCTAATTGCTTAATATATAACGGTTGGAGTGAAATAATGCAATGGCATGCACTGACAATCCAATGTTTTGTTAATACATTTTTTTTTTACTTCATAACGTTTTCCATATGTACTTGCATATATAACACTATATGTAATAAAACGTGGTAAAGAATGTTCTACGTACATTATAGGTGATTTTTTTTAAATCACTTATCATGTAGACTGGTTCGATGGTTTTCGAGCTATAAACACGTTAATGGACAGATATACAGAGAGGGAGACGCTTCCTTTTATAATGCGTAAGAAAGTAAAACAATTCACAGATATAGCACTATAAAGAATATTGATGTTGGTTATTTAACTATGATGTACTATTTTTTAGCATTTTTTGGCCGTAGTTTACTTTAAGTGCAATCACATTCACTATCACTTTAAGTACATCACAAGTTGATGTTAAATGACTGTATAGCTAAGATGAGAGCCAGACAACGCGACGTCTGAATGGTAATTGTACAAATACGATGTATGTATGTATGATGTGAAATATATATATATATATATATACAAGGTTGATTAGCTCGAACGATCCCTTGCCGCCCCCACAAAACGGTCTGTCGGTACACCGTGGGGTTTTAGTCCGTGCGACTCGGACATAACCCACCCTCTCCCCCGGGAGGGTGGCGTATCCATAAGGGATTTCCACACGTTAAAAAAAAAAAAGGGGGGTCACCTCATGTTCAGTGATCACCACCGGCCATAGACACTTGAAACACTAGAAGAGTCGCAAGTGCGTTACTACCCTGTGTTTGGAGGAGGGGAGTGGAGAAGAGGGGGACGGGGAGGGAAGGTGGGTTATCCGGCACTCTGACTGACCGAACGAAACGCAACAATGTAAGCACTGTTACTTCCCGTCGGTTTTCAACGAGAGGGTGGTACTACCCCGGACGAGCCGACCAATTCATGCTGAAACCAGTAATAGCTTCAGCGTGGCTCTACTACCTGAATGTATGTATGATAACTACGTATAATGCGTCTCAAAGAATAAATAGGATGAGGTCCGTTTAAATCAGCAGTGTCGAATTCTATTACACCTTATTTTTGTAGTCATGTCTTTTATCAACCGACATTTTTCCTTCTATGTCGTTAAATTTTACCTTCTGCTAATCATGTCTGTGATTTTCTGTGTCACCTTCAGTCTTTACATACTTCTCTTCTATCTCGTCCACCGTACAGACCAAACTTGGTACATTGTAGTAAAGCTGTGTTGTGTTCTCTGTCGGCTCCACTAAGCCGTATAATAAATAATTTATGTGCAGGATGGGAGGCTCAGAAGCGGGGACATGCTGCTCAGAATCGGTGCGGTGTCCGTCGTCGGTATGTGCGCTCGTCAGGCCGCGGCGGTTTTGCGACAATGCGGGGCGTGCGTCCGACTGCTGGTGGCTCGGCCTGCTGCATCTAACGCCCTACCTATGCAGGTACTCTAACTTTATTGATATGGAAAAATATATCTACTGTTGAGACCTTTCTATACGTTTTCATTCGGGGTCAACGTAGTATAATAACGCTGGAGCTACCTACAAGACGTCATGTAATGGCCACCCAAACAAAATTTCTTTAAAAGCAAATAAACTCTATTTAATACGTAATGTAATATTTTTATGTATAATCATAATATATAAGAACCGATGTTTGGCTATAAGTTATTTGCTCGATAGCCCGCAAAAATCATAAAATAACACACGGAAAACCAAATACCAATAACGAATTTTTCAAGATCGATATATATATACATATATACGATACCTATATCGTAGAAGCCGGCATTATATTGAACTATAGAATTCAAGACAAAATACATGGCACATGTTACACGGCATCGTGTGGTCGGCACTGAAAATGGGTGTGCTTATTATACAGAGATATATAAAATACGAATATTTTCTCGAGGCAATGAGAGTGAGTGGTTAAAGCCGGGGGGTAAATTTATCTCGAAGTTTAACTTTGTTTATCTAATTTAGAAGTTTATCTAATGTCCTTGATTTTAATTTGAACTGAATTTCCTTAATTAAGAAAGTTATAATAATAATAATAATTCATATCTAATTCGAATTGAATAGGTTTGCATTTCCTTAATAAGGAGAGCTATGGTGATTTCTATCTAACTTCTTTATTTATATTGTAGGTGGTAGAGCCACGCTGAAGCTATTCATTGGCTTCAGCATGAATGTGGTATTCTCATAGAAAACCGACGTGAAGTAACAGTGCTTGCATTGCTGCGTTTCGTACGGTCAGTGAGAGCGCCGAAGGACCACCTCCCCTCCCTTCTTCTCTCCCCTTCCCTCCCTTTCCCCCAAACACAGGCTGGCAACGCACTTTCGAGCCTCCTGGTGTTGTTAGTATCTATGGACAGTGGCGATCATTAAAATCAGGTAGCCCACCTGTTCGTTTGCCAGCTATGACATAAACAAAAGAAAACTTTAATTTGTGTTGAATTGAATTTCCTTGATGAATAAAGTTATAAAATATCCTATATAATTTCTTTAATTTGTATTGAATAGAATTACATTAACTTACTAAATAGAGTTATAAAAAATTCTATGTAATTTCCTGAGTGCGTAAAGAATTTTATTGCATTTCCTCAATAAATACATTTATAATAATTCCTTTCTAGTTTCCTTAATTATCATTATAACCACGTTAGCAGAACAATTTCTGCAAGCTTGTCATAAAATGCATTAACCGTAGTATGAACTACTAAAACTATTTGAAAAATATGTAAAATATTAACACTGCTGTAAAGACGTGACCTATTTCCAGCCCGCGTCAATTAATAAAACAAGTCCCTCGCAACTTTCTTGAAACTGCCGGCTTCCCTCGGTAACTGTGTCTAAGAACACGTCAAATGCTGAAGGAAGCCGCGCTCAAAGTTTAGCTTTAATTGCACTTTTACGTGTGACCTTATTTCTAGATTTTTTTTCATATGTTTATAACACCTTTCGTGTTTGTTTAGAATTTATGAAATTTTTTAACGAATTAGTAAAGTAACCGAGTGATACATTCGTATTCTAATGGTTTAACCGTAAATCTTTGTGAAGATATACTTCTTTTGGCGCGTTAGGGAAAAATGATGAGAGTACATTTTTACGATGCGCGTGCACACCGTCACGAAAGACCGACACCCTGAAGTTATTACGTTGAGCGCGCACACCGTCACGAAAAACCGACACCCTGAAATTATTACGTTGCGCGCGTACACCGTCACGAAAAATCGACACCCTGAAATTATTAAGTTGCGCGCGCACACCGTCAAGAAAAACCGACACTCTGAAGTTAGCTATAGTCAACATTTTGTTTCTTTGTATCTGTCGTTTGTATTTTTTTTTTATTGTAGCACGGCAAAATGACTGCACTATGCCTGATGGTAAGCACAGTACAATCTAAAACCAATGGCCACCACCGAGTGACACACTATTCATCTTCGGTCGCCGCTGTCATGCCGGCCTGCGAAAAGCTGGATATGTAAAGGCCGAAACGCGACCCGCAGAAGCGAATCACTATGACGGGCTTTTTCGCCATATACATGGTGGTTGTGACCCAGTCAGGCTGTAAAGCCCTACCACCCCGCTTTCGCCATTGCCTCGTTCGTTATTCACCAGGGTGCACCACGTGCAGGTGAGGTTGGCTTGGGTATCTCAAGCAAGTCTTATGATGTTATTCGACACCCCTTACACCCTGTATTTCTTTGTATTAAAACTCTCAATGTATTAAATACCTTTTTTCTATTGTTAGTGTCGTTTTTTCTATAAACGTAGAATAAGGCGAGAGATAAAATTTTGGAAAGATTTTTCTCTTGTTACGCTAAAGAAGTATAACTTCTAACGCGTGTCCATAAGTACACACACACTTTTTTTAATAAGCTTTAGCGCTTAATACAATCTCATCCAATGTTAAATATTAGTCTGGTCTAAGATGATAGAATGTTAAACTTAAGAGGACTGGTTTTTAAGTACAGCTACAGGAACACACCTATTTATTATTGGCAATAAATCTTCAATTTGAGAATGGTAGCTAGCCAGGTGAGATAGGTTAGGTTAGATCTTCTTAACATAACAATGCCAGTGTATCAATTAACAAAGACATACGTATGATATAATCCCATTAATGTTTTAAACGGAAAAGTTTCTGACGATCGGTGGAAGTTTGTTACACATTACGTAAAACCATTGCACGGATTTTGATAAAATTTTGAAGAAATATAGCGAAAAGAATTGTTTTTTTTTTATATCATTAGCGGCAAACGAACGTGCGGGTCATCTGATGGTAAGTGAGCACCGCAGTCCATCATCATCATTACACTTATCCCACTTAAATAGGATCGGCACAACATGTTTTCTTTTTCCACTTTCTCCTGTAAATGTCATTTGAGTATTCACACCCTTTACGCACATATCATTTTTCACGAAGTCCATCCATACCTTTTTCAGTCTTCTACTCGTATATCCGTCCTCAAACATACTCAACACTTTTCTAGTTACATGGTTTTCATCTCTCCTCATGACATGCCCATACCCTATTACTCCTCAACTTCTCTGTCACTGGTGCTATTTTCAAACTTCCTCTGATATACTCATTCTTAATTTTATCCATTCTAGTCACACCACACATCCACCTTAACATTCGCATCTCTGCCACATGTAATTTTCTCTCATCCGTCTCTTTCGTAGCCCAGCACTAAGATGCATACAGTATGACTGGTCTTATCATAGCTTTATAAACCTTCCCCTTGAGTTTCAAAGGCATTCGTGGGTCACAAGCTACCCCAGACACATTTCGCCATTTCATCAAGTACGATAAAGTACGATATTATAATTTATAAAAATACAGAAGCAAACGAAATAACGGGTCACGTATAGTATTTAATTTATTTAAAAAAAACTGTGTGTAGTTCAAACGCCGTAGAATTGGAACCTTTAAAAAAAGCGAGAAGAGCGTATGTCACACTATTCTCCAATAGCCGAAAGGAAGCGAGACTTTGCTCGCACTATACCGAACACTGAGGCTACCCCCAGCACTTTCAGTTTAAAAATAGTTTTCATTAATACAAGCGTAACAATATATTTCATATACTTTGAAGTAATTAATAAATTCGTTTTATATTTTCTTTATCTGAAACCAGTTGCTATAATGATGTGAGAACTACATTCATATTAATTCCGTAATTCTTAAGTAACGCACGTACTAGGACGGAAAATTTATGGTTACATTACACATACATTACATTACATAGATAATTAGTACTTCTGCAACAGAATATTTATTTATTTATATGTTACTTTAATGCACAGTGTCGTATCAATTTTCCGTGCGGCAAAACAAAAATCTATCCTTCATTATATAGTATACTAGCGGGCCCGGCAGAGGTTGTCCCGCCCTGATTATAAAAACATCCTTGAAAAATTATATACGAAAACGTTCCTCATGATCCACTTTATCCACTGGTGAAAACCGCATGAGAATCCGTTCAGTAGTTTTTGAGTTTATCGCGAACAGACAGACAGACAGATGCGGTAGGGAATTTTGTTTTACACTATGTAATGAAATCAATCAACCAGCGAATAAAGTGATTCATGAGGAACGTTTTGATATATAATTTGTCAAGGATTTTATTTTATAATCATGGCGGGACAACGTCTGCCCGGACCGCTAGTAATATTATAAAGCTGAAGAGTTTGTTTGCTTGAACGCGCTAATCTCATGGAATTACTGGTCCGTTTTAAAAATTCGTTCAGTATTAGATTTATCGAGGAAGGCTATATATCATTACGCTAAGATCAACAGGGGCAGAGTACCAAGGAAGAATGTATCAAAATCGTTTTTTTTCCTTGTAAGAGCTTCCGCTGGGTGTTGGCTTTATTCAAATTGGCAAAGTAACTATTCTACGCGGACGAAGTCGCGAACAGAAGCTAGTCAGGAATAAATACGTACACGGTGTTAGATGAATGAGATTTTTTTCACTTTATACAAACACGTTTTTATGTTCATTTTATGTAATGTCTAACGAGGTTGATCTCCCCGTAATATTATTTTTAGATTTATATCTCGCGTGCTAGTTCACTCTGTAATAAAATTATTCAATTTAATAAATCAAAAAAAGTTTTATATTTATCCATTGTAAATAAATTTAATGTTTATAAATTTGAAGTTATGCATAGGAAAATACTCGTTCAGTAGTTTGTACTTCTGCCAGGTAGTTCTACCTATATGTGTATTATAATTTGGTAACATGTCGTTTCTAAGCTAAGAATCCCTTGTGTTAGGCGACCATATATATGATAGGCTTCGTGGTGCGGTATTGGTGAACCTTACTACTGAGCAGAGAAAATGCGGATTCGACACCCGTGCAAGTTTAACACGTTCAGTTTAAGACTGAACTCTGGATAATCATTCAAACATATTTTGAAAGTAATAGTATTTTAGTTTTTACCCGTACTTTCTTCCCGTTTTCTTCTAAATGAAACGACTTGAACTCCACCTGTTGCCCAGTCAGTTGCACTAACTTAAAAAGAATCACAATAGCCTACAAATTCACCAAAGTTTCAGCAAGATAAATAATATAGATTCGTTCATAATAAATTAGAAAACAACAAACTAAGTTAATTGTTTTCAGTATGCCATAATACTAACGCTACTTTATACTGACAGACCTTCCTATATATCTAACCTATATAAGCTTCAGTGTAGAACCATTGTTAAATTAATTCTTAATCCAAAGCAGCAGCATTCCCGCTTTTTTGTTCCGCTGAAAGGTCTCGTTGGTAATATATGAGCCGTTAAATTTAAAAATTAAAAAAAACTAAAAGTCAACCGCAGCGCCACCTACCGGGTCTAATTGTCCATTGGAACACGCACACAAAATTTCATCGAAATCGGTCCAACCGTTTAGGAGGAGTTCAGTGACATACATGACGTAAATGTACAAAATTTGAAAAATAACGTAAAATATTAGGAACGGCTAAAATTTTATTTAGCTTATTTTGAAATATAACGATTCATATAATCGGTACATGAGTGGTTATAACTTAAGTCTACAAGTTGCAGATCTTACATAGAACTAAATTCTAGGAGATTCAATAGAAGCAAACGCCTGTCGACTGCATTTCTTTTTAGTACGAACATTAGCCAGTCCTAGTGTTACGTGTTCAGTTGTTTCTAGTAAAAGTCTTTTGAAATATTTATATCCTTCTTTATTGAAACCATGCGGACGATTCATCAATGTCTCAGTTTTATATATAGCTTTGTTTAGATGAAAATCTACTTTTTCTTCTTTGGAATAAGGTTTATTATAATCACATTTGTGTATGTTTTCAATGTTTGACATCTTTAGTGGTGTTCTGGTCACTTTTGCCTTCCATTTGAATATATGGAACGTTTGAATTAGAGTATTACGAGTTAGAATAATAAACTGGTTAATCTGAATATCATTTGAATGGTGAAATGATTCTAAGCTTTCGGTGATTAAAAAAAAGTCGAAACAGTCATAATGACTGCCGACAAAGTGAAAACTCAAAACGATGTAATAACTGTATTCTTTTTTGATTTTTTAATATGAATTATTGAAATTTCATCTCAATCTGACTAAAAATACTAAGAACAGAAAGAAGCCAGTTGTTCAATTGCGCAATGTTATTGCTCTCATTTCTAATTAACAGATATTATATAAACTGTGCCACTCCTACAAATCAACACAGAACTAACCATACCTCACAGGTTAACATTGATTAGACCGCTTAGCATATAGAGCGTGTTAAAAAAATATTTAACATTTAAAAAAAATACCCTTCATCCTCACAGATGGGTAAAAAAAGAAAATTACGCGAGAGAAAAATGTGATATTGTCTATGTAGCAGTTATATCTGAATTCTCATTTGTTGACAGTCTTTGGGAGCTTCACAAGGACCGGTGATACCGTCGCGGTTGTTAACAGACCCCATTGAACTAGAAAGAAGATTAGCAGAGGCAGGTCATGCTGGCTTTGGAGCACTATGCGAGGACACCACGCCTCCATCTCCACCTCCGACAATCATCGAAGAGAGATTACATCATAGGGTACGACCATTTTATAATTTTCCTTTGAGTACAGTAGAAAGTTTTTCAACATAAAATTTAGTTTGAAATATGTCACCCGATAGTATATGTTGTACAGCTGCGTTTGATGTAATCTCTCCAGGCTAACCGTGTAGCAATTTGCGGACACATCGTCACTTAACATGGCCGGAGATTGAGGTCAAATCTAGCATATATAATAGTATCGATAACGCTAGCTTACAGATTGCTGGCTAAAGGTTTCATCTTTAAACAATGTACGGTCTTAATTATAATTCACCGACATACGGCGATAGTATAAAATTGTTTTTCAAATGCTCCGGTTTTAAAGAGATGTTTTTCGTTACCATCAACCGGTAATTGGTAGAGTTACAAAATTGAGTGTCTAAAAGTTTATTTTAAACTTTGTAGGTTTTAGCGTTCAACAACAATGTTTTTATTTTTATTTATTTATTTATTGAACACCAACACAATGTACACTGATCATTATTAAAATAAGACACGCACAATTTGTAACGGTAAATGTCACCGTAATTAGAGGTGTAGACTGCATGCTTAGTCTGACAATCAGGAAACAGGGTTACAAAATGAAATTATAAAATTCACTGAGTTTACTTAATATTATACATTAAAAAAATTAATTCCGTAAACAAACTCAAACAAAATTTGAAATAATCTAATATAATGAGAATACGGGCAATAACGATTAGACAATTTTTCCTTTTAGTTCCTTTCTAAACATGGCGATGTTTGCTGCGAATAAGTCAACATTTGTATTTTGTTTCGATGTACTGTTAAACTCACGAGTTAATCTGTTAAGTGGTGCGTTTTTACCTAGGTTAGAATCACTGTGAGTTTCTTTGCTGGTACTTATAAATCTTGCAGATCTAGGGAGTCTCGTGGGTATAGCTGTTGAATGAGGATGTGACTTAAGGTGATAAACACGCTAAATGTAGAGTAGGATTGGCTCTCGTGCCAAGTTGCAAGAACACATCTACGTGTAATTAACAAATTGTCAATTTGAGGATTGTAGCGAGTCAGGCAAATTTAGAAATAACACTACCATCATATATCATGCAAAGGTTTCATCACGATATTTTCTTTCACCGAAGGCTCCGGTGTTCGAAAACCCTGCTAATTGATGCAACATCATTTTAACATTAACAGTATCAACTTCCAGATAACCTATTGCTGACTAAAGCTTACGGGCTTAATGTTAGCCTAGATCTAAGACCGGGTTTTAAGTGTTCCAAATACCTCGCCATACTGTCTTTTATTGAAGCACGGGAAAGTGACTACACTATGCCTCATGGTGAGTAGAGTACAATTCAAAAATAAGGGCGACCACCGAGAGATATGCCATCTATCGTCGGTCGCCACTGTCGTGCTATATAATAAAATTTTCAATTTACACGAGAATTCCAAAAGATGCACGGGAAGGGATGTTGGATCAATTTTGGCACTAAAATATATATATGTATATAATTTATATGTAGCCGGTAGCGTCAATAGTGGCTGTGGTGCCTCGTGGAGCACTGGCTCCATCGCCGCGGCCTCCCCCAGTTATCACAAAGCAGTCTCCGCCGCAGCCGCCTCCATTACGGTAAGCCGATTAATGCTCGCTTAAGATTCGACGGCGGTTGCCAAATCTACACACCGGCTTTACTATTGCAAAATCCGCTGTTATTAATTATTCAGGAGAGTAAAACTGATTTTAAAATTCCGGAAAAGAAGCTACAGGTGATTCATCCATTATTCCTACAGTTTTCTACTTTTTGACCGTTATGGATACAGTTACGCGGCGCACAAATTTAGTTATAAATACGTATTATATTGTATGTAAAACATGAAGACAACTTAAGGATAAATAAATCTCAATTTTAGATTCTTAGAATAGTATTCTCATTTCGTTTATATCAAACTCTTGCATATATTATGCGAAAGCCAGAACTAGTGGTTAAAATTCAGAGAGGTCAAATATAATTGATAAAGACTGTACATATTGTTTGAAATTATTGAAAACTCATTAGTCTTTTGCTGATTTGATGGCGGTTGTACGTTATTATTATTAACAATGATAATAATTGGCTGTTGTTATCGCAATGTGCAGTAACCACATGCACGAGAGTTCATCATATTTTTAGACGGAAACACGTGAGAGGGATTTGTGAAATCATTTGACGAATGTTCACTATACGTTGCAGAAAATTAATTTAGATTTTAGTTTTTTTTATTTTAACCCACAAAGTGACTGTGCTGTATCTAGTGGTAAGCATAGCTCAATTTAATTCTAACGGCAGCCACTGAGAAATCTACATTTTATTGGTAGTCGTTACTGTTATACCAGCCTGAAACCTTCTCGTTGGCTGGATATCTTCCTAAAGGACCAAACCAAAAGAAACTATGAAGTTTTTTTTGTATATTTAATGCCAGGTAAACTGTATCACAGTTGGGTACAGATACCTTCCATCCCATTTTCTGTCTACATACTACAGTTTACTTATTACCAGGTTAATGTTGTTTACATATAATTTACTGAGGGCTGGTAAATTCGTTTTCTCGTATCGTCACTGTCGCAGTAACTTCATCGCTTTTACACGGTTTTGAAGCCCTTCGTACGGTACGATACTTCGAAGCACCTTCTCGTCGTACTTTTGTGTGTACTATTCGTGGTTATTGGATTTACGGAGAGGGATATGGACATCAAAGTTCTTACCATAAAAGGCAGGAATCGTTGAAGTCTATTAAAAACGCAGCCATTTTTAAGTCCCTGAAACGCTTTTTTATTGTTCCTAAGAGAGAAATTATTATCTTAATACATTTTGACAGCAAATTTATTTTGTTATCAGTTCTAAATCCGTTCTATAATGGTGCTCAAAAGTAATATTTACGTTTTACGTATGGTGCAAATGCAATAATGATGAATGAAATAATCAATCTCGGTAGATAAGAGATCCAACCTACAGCTGGAAACTATTTAATTTTGACTTTTATCTTTTTGTGCGTTAATATTACATTAAAATACTGTTCTCTCGACGCAGTATCATCTATATATTCACATGTCACTAGTCTAGAAAGAGTATCCGTTATTCGGGACTTAGGAATAACTTTTGACTCCGCTTTGTCTTTCCGGCAACATATATATAATATTGTATCGAGAGCTAACAGGCCACTAGGATTTATTATACGTGTATCACGACCATTTTGCAATAACGGGAGTATTTTTGTTCTTTATAACACCTTAGTCCGAAGCATTCTCGAATATGGTTCTACGATATGGTCCCCTCACTATTCCACTCACACAGAGCTCATCGAAGCCGTCCAGCCTCGTTTTGTTAGACATTTGAATATAAGAAATGGCATTCGTAAGTCTATTCCTGAGTATAATGATAGACTAAAATATTTTAACATCGCTAGCTTAAAAATGAGACGAAATGTATCTGACTTATTAATCCTGCACAAAATTATAAACGGTTCCATGGATGCATTTCTTGTCAACCACTTCTACCTCAGACCTAATTGCCAAGCATTACGTAATCCACATATCTTTGCCATTCCAACTGCGACCATTAACACCGTATATAACAGTCCGTTAATACGTATGGCTAGATTGTATAATGACGTATCTCGAACAAATAACAACATCGACATATTTTGTGATGCATTTGGATCATTCAAGCGGCACTTGATTAAAAACATAACTTAATTGTGAACTTATAAAAAAAAACTGTTATTCTGTCTATATAGCTACTAATTAGAATTAGTTTATTTTGTCATCTATTAATGTCATGCATGCCTGTGATTGTAATTATTACACTGTAATTTTATTTTGTAATTTACCATATGTAATTTTATCTTTGTGTAATATTTATCTATGTCTAATATTTATCTATGTGTAATATTTATGTTGGTGTGCTAAATACATAAAATAAAAATATTATCAACATGTACACACCAAAACTGCGCTGCTAACCTTCCATTTACGATTCCACACATCTCTTATGATTCGTTTATTTTTTGCGTTTCCTAAAGCCAGCATTATTGCCAAAATAAAAGTCAATTCTTAATTCTTACCAGATTACCGTTGGATATGGCAGTGCGAGGGAACGGAACACCAGAAACGATAAGTTACGAGGTATCCCTGAACAAGGATTCGGCTCTGGGACTAGGCATAACAGTGGCTGGATACGTTTGTGAACAAGGTATGTATTCTTATGATTATATTTCCGATATATTCTTATTTTTCAATATATTTCTTTATCTGATGTTGAATAATCTGAACTGTTTTAAGTTTTTTTATTTAACAAGAAAGTGTCTTTTTATTAGTTGTGTATGAAGAGAGTATTTAATATAAACTAGCGGGCCCGGCGGACGTTGTCCTCTACTGGTAATAAAAAAACCTTGACATATTATATACTTAAACCTTCTTCATGAATCACTTTATCTACTAGTGAAAACCGCATAAAATCTATTAAGTAGTTTTTAAATTTATCGTGAATAAAAAGACAGATAGAAAGACGTGGCAGACGACTTTATTTTAAACTAGCCGACCCGTGCCCACTTCGTTGGGCGGTAATACGTAAGCGTGGAATGGTTAGTTTGCGCTAAAACGCAACGGAAGCTCTGAAAAGGAAAAAAAATACCTCAATTTTGCAACATTCTTCATTGCTGCTCCGCTCCTATGGGTCTTAGCGTGATGATATATAGCCTATAACCTTCCCTGATAAATGAGCTATATAACACTGAAAGAATTATCCAAATCGGACCGGTAGTTACTGAGATTACCCCTTACAACGTCACAACGTCACAAACTCTACCTCTTTATAATATTAGTATAGATTAAACAATGTAATGATGATATGTCTTCAATTAACAAGATATTGGAAGAGAGTGGTGGACACAATTTCATACAAGTTACATCCCTTCCCATCGACATATCGCATTAAAATGTTATGCGAAATCACCAAGATCAATCGTGTGATAATTTACGTACTAGTAAGAGAGTCACAGTAATTTCAAAGTCTGTCGAAAACTTAAAGATCAATCACTACGTCCCTTACAAAATTCTCAAATGATTTAATGACAGAATCCTTATCTGTCAAATGTAAAAGATCGAAGGTTGAAGATAGAAAAGTTTCCACAAAGTATTAAGAGCTGTAATCGTATTGAATTAAATCTGGGGCATTCTTGAAGTTCGTAACTTTGGACAGGTGTGATAAAAGTATTTAAAGGAACTCTCGGATCGTGCAAATCAATAAGTTCTACTATTTGGAGCACCGAGATAGTTTTGATCACTAAGCTCAATACGTAGAGTACACATAACAGTACATAAAATGTGAGAAACGTCCAAGTTTAACACAAACTAATAGCCGAATATTATTGTGGCTATAATAAAATGGAAAAACGAAAATGTTTTCCAACAGAAAGTTGGCGGAGACATTGGTCGCTCGTAGGAAACGATCAATTTAATCCTATAACTACCCTCCCGTGCCGAATACACTCCGATGACCTATATTCAGGAACAATACGAAATGGGAATTTATTTATGGAATACAAACGAATAAAGGTTAAAGAGTATTTTTAAGTTCTTGTATCACCTGTCTAGTCTTTAAAGGTTAGTAAACAATTCGGTGTATCGTATGAATAATAAATAATACTTATTTATTTATCTATACATATAATAAAAATGTAATTGTAACGTGTCTGTAGTCTTTAAATTAAAAAAATTAATGTTTCAGGTGTGTAGGAATAAATAAGTATGAAATACATTCCAATCAGTTTTAGACATGTTTGTCCGTCTGTTTGTATGAATACACATTACTGCTCAACTACTGCGCTCATGATAAAATCATGAAGAATATCTTCGAGTAACATTTAGTCTTCGTTTCATTAAAATCGGTTCGGTCTATCAAAAGTTATTGTAATTTTAATGACGACGCGACGAATAAGTACGAGAGCAAGGTAGATAAGAAAATGGAGTTAATACATTCAAACGACTTTGTCAGTAACCTTTTTGTACATCAGGTTCCACGTCAATTAGCTCTTTAATGAAAACAGTTTGAGAAGAAAGATGCTTTAATACAAATGACTTCTTAGAACGTGCGAGAGAGGATCAACATATTTTATCCCTTATGGCGATTGCGTTGTATATGCCGCAGTTATTGTCGTTTCATCATCTATTTAAGGATCCAAAAAGGAAGAAGTTTTATGAACGTAGAATCACATATATAAATGCCAATCTCGTGTCTTTGGAATATAACGTCCGATACAATTCCGACAATATGGCACATATAGAATCTGAATAGTCAGAATGAGACTTAAAATATAGGTAGGTAATATTATTACAGGTGTTCTTGTGATAATTTAATGATCTAACAAGATGGTGGCCCCCTTGTTAGAACTTTCCAGGGAGTTTTTGTGACATCTCAGAATTCATAATTTGCGGTATTATTTTCCACCCACTTAACTTATGCACAATAACAGAACTATATTACGTAAAATGCTACCAATGTTACAAACTATAAAGTGAAATAAAAAGATACTACATAACAAATTAAGATCCCGTCAAACAAGACCTAAAATATAGTTGATATTTGTCTGTAACTTTTTATTTGTATTTGCCTGGTTAGCTAGCTTTATCAATATAAACCTTCTATAGAAGTGCTGTAGCTAAAAAACTTGAGATCTAGTTCCATTTCGAGATTTAGTGTTTCCGTTTCTAATCATGACTTAACGCAAATGATAATAAGTCTAAACAATATTGTATATTTTACCACTATCCATAACAGGTTATGAATTAAGACATAATTTGGTGGGTGATGATAACAAATTAAGAAAACATGTTCCATAGTCCTCCACACTTTCAGCAAGTCTTTCAAAATTGTCTCAAGCATCTCATTCATAAAGACTTTGTACAAACCAGAAAATATCTAATAGAGATTAAGAGCCCCTAAAATACACGAGAAATCGTTGAGAAACTCTCACTGAAGCATTTTCCTGAGTTGGTAAATCTCAAATACATTGTAATATGAAAAAGAAACTGATTATTGTCTTACAGTAGCAGAAAAAGCATTACGTAGTATATCTCCATATACTATTAAGTTGATACGGTGTAGTGATGTCTGCAAATCGAATCGTGCATCAAGGAAGTGGTTTATATTAAATCGCGTTAGCTTACCGCATTTCCTCTTGATCTTTCCTTATCCTAAATCGGATAAGTGACCGATACTGAGTCAGTAGTGTAAGCTATAAGTGAATTTAGATTTTAAGTAAGATTACGACTTTTAGCCACTCTTAAAGATATTAATTTTAAAGGCTATCTAGTATATCATGCATTAGTATCTATATACTGACTGATTTCTATTATATATCTTTACCTATGTACTGCGAAATCTCCACTAATTCATAAAACATTACTGTCATCGAAAAGAACTGCCGTATCGATGAGTGTTCTACATTGAATTATTTTTTTATCGGTTTAGTGTTTTACTATATTTTCGCTGTTATCTAACTATGTAGTCGACTATGTCAACACGTTAAGCCTACAATATGATTAGCTCTCAAATGTAGCTGCCTGAATATATTTATAGTTCACTTCGTCCGCGTGGAATAGATACTTTGGGCTAACGCTAATACGCAGCGGAAGCTCTCAAAAGGGAAAAAACTTTTTTGAAACATTCTTCATTGTTGCTCCGCTTCTATTGGTCTTAGTGTGAATATAGTTATATAGCCTTCTTTGACAGAATTTGAAAGAATTTTTAAACTCGGACCAGTAGATTCTGAGATTAGCGCGTTCAACCAAACAAACAAACCCTTCAGTTTTATAATATTAGTATAGATTGGCCCTAATACTAACAGCATGTTACGTTTTCATTACAATATTTGACTTGTCTAAAACTCAGCGTTATTGTATGATTCAAAATCATGCCGTGCTATTCGAACATACTACATCAAATTATCATCGCTTCACAAATCGCTTTTCACTTACGCCCAGGATGAATTAGCCAAAGTAATATCCTAATGGGTCTCGCACATGCCCGGCTCGTAGTCGACGCTATAACCTCAATATTGATCATGGAAAGATATATTTTTTTTAATGTCATAGTTGGCAAACGAACATGTGGGTCACCTGATGTTAAGTCATCACCACCGTCCACGGACACTAACAACACCAGAGGAGTCGCAAGTGCGTTGCCACTCTTGGGGGTAAGGGTTAGGGGAGAGAGAGGGAGAGAAGAGAGGAAAGGGGAGGGAAGGTGGGCCTCCGGCGCTCTAACTGACCGAAAGAAACGCAACAATGCAAGCACTGTTACTTCACGTCGGTTTTCTATGAGAGGGTACTACCCCGGGCGAGCCGACCCATTCATGCTGAAACCAAAGATATTTAATTTTCTGTTTTATTCATTTAAAATTAACAAGACCAACACGTAGAGAGATGTATGTAAGTTGGAGTTTAAGGTAAAGTGCGTATCAAATTTATAACAATTAGTTTTTTTATTACTTTATAGGTAGTAGAGAGATGTATGTTAGTTGGAGTTTAAGGTAAAGTGCGTACCAAATTTATAACAATTAGTTTTTTTAATACTTTATAGGTATAAGCGTTTAACCATAATCTAATCTAAAATGTGTGGTCCAAGATAATAAACATTAAACTTAGAAGATGGATTAACTCTCAAGTGCAGCTGCCATCATGATATGGTTTAATAACGTTGTTTTCTATAACTGAAAGCTCCGGGTCATTCAAAAAGATTCGATCCTACATTGATCAACGCGATACCGAGAACACTATAATCTCTGAGCCGTTATCGCTTCAAAAGGTAGTGGCCTATATTGAAATGCTTATCGAATTTCAGCTGAGATTATACAGATCTATATAAAGTGTTAATGACCACATAGTGCCTTACTATGCCTTTCCATAACTACAATGATTAGAGCACCAGGCAGGCTGCAGATCACTTGGTTGACAAATGCTCAAAACATGAAGTGTCTTGAAGTGACTAATGGAGATCTTGTAAAGATAATTAATGGTGCTTCTTGTTTTACAAAGACCTTTTGCTTTTTGTTTTTGTTTGTATTACGGGGAAGACGCGAGGATAAAGAAGACACTGGGAGAAGTGAAACTGAATAGAAAGTAGTAACAAGACTTCGCTGGATTCTACAATGGAAACCTTAATACTTCGTTGAGTTTATTAATAAAGGAATACTGTCTCTTTATGTAAGGAATGTGGTTGGAAATATGCTCTTTTGTATAAGCAACATTTGAACTTAGTGTTCAGGAGTAATTTTTTGGATTACATATTGTAAATGTATCCATACCTTGTTAATGATTATGTGGAACACTTGTGTTGTAGATTATTCCAAGTTTCGAAGAAATAATGCGACTAAAGATACAATCTTCCTAACAAGTTTCGAATCACGTGTCCCCAAAACTTTTCCAATATCAAAGACAGTACGAATTTATGAAATCAACTCTGATTTTGCTCTGTCTCCGCGGAGATTTATTTTAAATTGGATGTTCTTATCTGTAGAAATCTATATCTAATTTATATTATTTGCAAAGTAGTATATATTTGCAATTAAAAAAATAGTAACAAATACATAACTAATACTCTAGGAATAATGAAGTGAGCAATACTTCTTTGTATATTTAATAATTGCTTTTTCGGACATAGTATTAATGTTTGAGATGACATTTTGTGTTTAGTTAAAATTGAACTTTGATGTTTATTTAATTCAGTGCTTTTTTGCAAGACATTGAACAAAGATTTCTAAGATATTAAGCATAATTTTGCGATTTAAAACAGTAATATATGATCATCTGCCATCACTTACAGTTGCAAAAAACAAATGATCCAATTATGGAACGGGTTTAATTTTTAACTATCGTTGTAGCATGCGCGCCGCCGAAATATCTTATGGTGGCTTTCTGCTATTCTGGGGACCCCGAAGGGTCTTCGAGAACCTTAAAAGTTTTCGTTCAGATCCAGCTAACAACAGTAAAGATACAATGCACGTACCTCGTGATCTCCTTTGTGTTGCAGCTGGCCGCTGAGCTTCCACGAATGTCGAATTATAGAATTATTTGATGATTCAGCTACTGATTATAACATGATCGACTCGATCGTTCGATGAAAAAAAAAACAAAAGAATCCGATGTCACATTTTTTCTTTTTTGTTGACGTTGAGTAATTAACTGAGATCTGAACGTCAATAATCGATTTATATAAAAAGGTTCTATTACATAATGATAACGATACAATCGTCTGTCTAATTCTTATAATATTTTAGCCTTCCATTTTACAGATACTGTCTACTTTAGGGCCTTAGTTGATAGTTAGGGGTGTAAGGGGTGTCAAATAACATCTAACACTTGAGACATCCAAGCCAACCTCACCTGCACGTGGTGCACCCTGCTGAATAACGAACGAGGCAATGGCGAAAGCGGGGTGGTAGGGTTTTACAGCCTGACTGGGTCGCAACCACCATGTATATGGTGAAAAAGCCCGTCATAGTGATTCGCTTTTGCGGCTCGCGTTTCGGGATCAGCCTGTGCATATCCAGCTTTTCGCAGGCCGGCATGACAGCGGCGTCCGGCGATGGATAGTATGTCAATCGGTGGTCGCCATTGTTTTTGGATTGTACTATGCTTACCATCAGGCACAGTGCAGTCACTTTGCCGTGCTACTATAAAAAAAAATGCTGATTTCTTTTAATTAATTTTGTTTTTCGCATTTAAAATATTTCTATTTACAAATCTAGTAATTTTTTTATAAAAGTTATTGCGCAATTCTAGATAGTGAGAATTCTGTGACTGTATATTTTTCCTCTGTTTAAGTTTCCTCACGATGCTTTTCTTGACAGTTAGTTGATAATTTACAATCTAAAATGATACTAGTAAATGTGATTGGTGATTATGGGAAAATCCCTCGTAAATAGTAAGGTTTAAATTTGTGAATAGCTTATTGATTCTCATAACGATGCACCTCTTAAATGTTTTCTCCATATTCATCTGTAAGTGACTGGTTTTGATCAGTGGTGTTGCTCAATTTAGCTTTTGTTCCCAGAGGAATTGAGCGGTATATTCGTGAAGAGTATCAGCGATGGAAGTTCCGCGGACCTCTGCGGGAAGATGCAAGTCAACGATCGAATTGTTGAGGTAAGGTGAATTTAAATTCTAGTCTGTTTATTTTGAATTTAAGATCATTCATTGTTAGATTAGTTATGGTTGTTATCGAATGTTGAGGACACCATTGTCTTCTATTATAATAACGTGGTAATGTTTGTTTCTTCTTGAGTGGTAATGTAAGTAAATACTGGCCCAATTTTAAAAGTACCTTCGCCTATAAACGATATGTTTTCTTTGACTGGCGAATCCTTCTTTATATTTATCAACCTTACCCTTATCCCACCTAAGTAGGGTCGGCACTATATGTTTTTTTTCTATTGTCCCTTACTAGATGCCATGCGATTCACACCTTTTATACACATCATTTTTCACATAATCCATCCTTACCTTTTTCGGTATTCCTTAACTTCTATATCCGTATATCTTCATACTCAACACTTTTCTAATTACATGAGTTTCATCTTTTATCATAATGCGACTGGTGATCTTTGTAAACTTTCTCTAACCTACTCATTCATGATCTTATACATACTAGTTACACCACACATCTATCTAAACATTCGCATGTCTGCCGCATGTAATTTTTCTTGCCCGTCTCTTTCTTAGCCCTTACACTCGGATCCATTTTTTTTTATATAGTAGCTCGGCAAAATGACTGTACTCTGCCTGATGGTAAGCCCAGTACAATCCAAAAACAATGGCGACCACCGAGTGACACACTATCCATCGCCGGTCACCGCTATCATGCCGGCCTGCGAAAAGCTCGATATGCACAGGGTGATCCCGAAACGCGACCCGCAAAATCGAATCACTATGACGGGCTTTTTCACCATATACATGGTGGTTGCGACCCAGTCAGGCTGTAAAACCTTACCACCCCGCTTTCGCCATTGCCTCGTTCGTTATTCAGCAGGGGGCACCACGTGCAGGTGAGGTTGGCTTGGGTGTCTCAAGTCTTAGATGTTATTTGACACTCCTTACACCCCAAAACCATATAACACGACTGGTCTTATTATTAATAAAAATAATAATTAATAATATTATGAACTCGAATGTGAAACTCTCACTCCTTAAGTACTGAATCTATCATCACACAATTTTGAATAATCGTTGTAAGGTGCCAGGAAAAGAACATAGTGTACGTTCTATTCCGAAAATATGAACTGTTCCCGAGGGATAGGTCAAATCTACATTAATGTAAGTGAAGTCGTGGGCAAAACCTAGGAGGGTATATTTTATTGTTAAGTTTTATATATTTGTTGCGGCTGAAGTTGGGGGCAGTAATTATAAGGGTATGACGTCAATCATAGATTACGTCCTACTTGTCAATTATCAACCAGTCAGTATTATCTTCCGAGATGTGAGCGCTCCGACGATCTGGGCGAGACTGTACCCCGCTCCGTTATTGCTACGCCTTTTATAAGCTTGCATCGTATTAGAGGGTAGCGCATAATATTTATGTAAGTGCAAATACTTTTTGACGATAGAACGGACATTTGCGCCGTCATATTATATCGTAACAATATTGCAAATGGGAGTTTTTGGCGGGATATTGGAATGTCATGTAGTGTATTTTATATTTTATTCATAATCTTGTGTTATTTGGCTCTATATCGGTTGTGTTTTACGTAATATATTTTGGTTTTTGTTTACAAGTGTATGGAAAATAATCGCACGGATCATGAATTTTGACTAGCTAAAAAAACACCCTGGAAAGTTGTAACATCTCTTCCATCATTTTGTTAGAACATTGAAATAACCGCTAGAAAGTTGTAACATCATTACCTACTTGACAACTTTTTTTTAATGTCAAAAGCTGGCAAACGAACGTGTTGGTCATATGATGTTAAGTGATCACCACCGTACATTGACATTAGCAACATCAGGGGAGTCGCAAGTGCGTTGCTAGCCTGTGTATGGGAGGGAAAGGAGAAAGGGAAGGGAAAGGGGGAAGGAGGTGGGCCTCAAGCGCTCTCACTGACCGAACGAAACGCAACAATGCAAGCACTGTTACTTCACGTCGGTGTTCTGTGAGAGGGTGGTATTACCCCGGATGAAGCGACCTATTCATGCTGAAACTAGTAATAGCTACAGCGTGGCTCTACCGCCTACTAAACTACTACCAACTACAGTAATAATTTATTAGAAGATTGGTGGCCAAAAATATATATATACTAGCTGACCCGGTAATATATTGCTGTGATGAATTAAAATGATGATAAATTATTTGTGTGTCGCCATCTATGAGATATCTATAACAGACGGTCGTATAGTTTTCTGTTAACAAATTAATTTAAAGCGCTGTCTGTTCGACAGTGATACCGCTTACTATAAATAACAATAATCAACATTGACAAACGTTTAATTTAATTTGTAATTAAAAAAAGTGTGTGTGCACTTATGTACACGCGTTAGAAGTTATATTTCTTTGGCGTAACAGGATAAAAATCTTTTCAAAATTTTTATCTCGCGCTTTATTCTACGTTTGTAGAAGAAACGACACTAACGATAGAAAAAAAGGTTATTTAATACATTGAAAGTTTTAATACAAAGAAATACAAAGAAACAAAATGTTTGACTATAGCTAACTTTGGGTCTCGATTTTTCGTGACGGTGTGCGCGCGTGTCTTAAAAATGTACTCTTATAATTTTTAAAAATACTGAGGATATTGATAGAAATGTAAATTATCGTATCTCTCAAGTTGGATCAAATTATACGTAAATACGTATGACAAAAGAACTCTAATAAAGTTCAAGCTTAAAAAAATCAATGAACTATGGTCGAATGTCGACCACTGGGCGCCTACTAGTTCATTATTAATATGCAGTTCGATATTCGTTTAGAACGACGGAACCTCGTGTAACCTCGTATTTACGAACCGGATGATAAACAAGATATAATTGATTAAATTGAGGCATCAATTGAACTCGTGTTTGTGCCGTTTTAATTAATTGTCAGACGATTTACGTCAGACAAATGATGTAGCATTCGAACTGGAGGGCGTGTCAAACGCTACAAGTACATTACATAATTGTGTTAGTAGAATATTATTAATAAACGTGTATTTTACAGTCGTTATTATTTGCACGTTATATAAGTTATACCTTATTTGCACGGTTGGTGGAATTGAAATGAATAACGTTATTTGGGGTGGCAACCACCACACCCACACGGGTCGGAGTGCTTAGCATAGGCAGTGGACTGTATTTAAATTGGCTGGAGGTAGATACCCCTGAAAAAATGTATGCCGAAAGTATTTTCATACAATCGGGATAAGCGCTCACTTACCTGATATAAAGTCTTCTCCGCCGCCGTTGCCGATGGTGAGAGCACCAGGTTTCCAAGATGTACATACATAATGCACAAACAAAATTCCGAGCCGCCGTGTCGCTAGTATGGTGAGCGAGTCCGAATGTAAGCGCGGGTTCCGAGCAAGTGGCGCCGAGCAAGTGACCGATCATCACCGATTGTCCGTTGACAAACAATGTGTCAAAAATAAATTTTGCCTATCCCCAACCAATTTATGCCCGAACATTATTTGTACATATAGAGTAACTGACTGACTGACATATCAGTTGCAATGCCAGGTTCCATTTGTAATGGTTTCTATTTCTGTAATTAATTTTAATGATTTAAATATCACCTACTTCCGGTACCGTTACAACACATCCGAGATCACATGAATACTAGCTCCACCCTATTAGAAAGTTCGGCATATAAAAGACAAGATGTCGTTGATCTCGGGTGTAGGTCGGTGAAGCTGTTAAGCCCTTGCTAGGCCAATAGCGTACCTAGTCAATTCGAGAAAAAAAAACACCATTTGCCTTGGGGATTTCAGTCCAATGCCTGATCAGGGATATGGCTGTTGTCCCTTCGCAAAGTGTAGCCGAACTTAGGTCCAATTTCGACGTCGCACTTGATGGTCTATGGGATCTTCATGGCACATTTTCCACAAATCTACATTGCTGATTGTCTCTGGCCAGAAGATTCTTAATATATATATAATGATAGACACTTATATATTAATAACAGAAAATAAAGAGTCGAAAATAATTACACCGTTGAAAACGCGCGCTAAGCCGCGGGAAATTACTAGATGATATAAACTTTAAAGAATCAAGAGACATTGAAACAAATACGGATATTAATGTCGCTTTTACTTAATCAGTACCGCGACCAATTTTCACCACAATTCCATTAGATTGACGAATTTCAGTCGATATAAATGTAATTGTTTTATAGAAAGCCACTTTAAATGCAATATATAAAAAAGAATTACATAAAACCTCTAGATTCGAACGTGATAATCTCTGAAGTCACTTTAACAATTTTGTTACAGTTTCCGCTAATAAATAGACTTACTATCTAGAAAAGTTTTTATATCATTGTATTCTTTATGATATGTAGCATAAAAGGCAATAAAACGTTTTGAAAAGTTATCGATAGATATAGATAAAATTTACAAAACTTATGGTAATCGAATAGGGACAGTTCTGGAATAATCTAGTGCCGTCTGTGCATCTCTCTTAATGCCTATATAGCTAGGTTTTGATGTTGATAAAATAATCTATTTGATTTATTACAAGACATACGTAGGTACTCGCTAAGCGGTAAGCCATGAAGAAGAAATAGTTGCTAACATAGTTTTTTTTAATTACAAACAATTTATGTTGGGTTGCCAACACCGCCAGTAATACTGAGATTTGATTTCTTGTGAAGTGCAAGGCCAGTTATATCAAAGTCGAATGAACTGCTTTTATAATGTATTCTAAGGGGCACTAAGGTTCGTATTGTCGAGTTTTATCGTCCATTGGGTCGTTTGAATACGAATAAACGATGTTTACAGGCCAGCGAGTAGGTAGAGCGAAAGATTTTTGTACAATTACAGACTGCGTCGGTATTTCCGTTATCTGGAAAGTTCTTGGTGCTCCTTTCTATATTTGATTGTTATTTTGATTTGATGATTATTTTGTAACATAAAATCGATTTATTTGGTTCAAATGGTTACCTTAATTCTAGCAGAACCGGCGGACGTTGTCTTGCCTTGATAATAATTTAATTTGTAACTAAAAAATATTGAATATCAACTTGGAACAAATTATACAGAAATGCTCACATTTCATGACGATTGGTCGGTTAGTTTCGTGGTTCATCGTGGACCAATATCATGATACTGGATTTTTATAAATTTAGAAGATAATGTTAAAAACAATTTTGACTATCCCCCAACACATTTATGCCGGAACACCGCCATAAGATAACTATTCGTTCTGAAGAGTTCTGTTATTATATTATGGTGAAGCGACATATTATATCGTTTATGAACTCTTGTCTTCTATATTCTCTTATAATTTGAGAGTGTTCAGACGAGGAGCTTATAGGCGTTTCTTGGGAAAATGTTGTCGTTGCTTCATGCATTACTTAATACCCGTGGAGCTACATGCCACGCGCGTATCTCAGTTGAAGCTGTTATTGGTTTCAATATGAATATGTCAACTAGCCTGGTGTAGTACCACCATCTCACAGAAAATCGACGTGAAGTAACAGTGCTTGCACAATTACGTTTCGTTCGGTCAGTGAGAGCGCCGGATACCTACCTCTCCGCCTTTCTCTCCTCCTCCAAACACGGGCCGGCAGCGCACTTGCGACTTCCCTGGTGTTGCTAGTGTTAATGGACGGCGGTGATCACTTACCATCACGTGACATGCCAGTTCGTTTGCCCCCTATTATAGGAATAGCTACCTCTCTGTAACTATTAACTAGACCCTAAATCAATATACGCGTTATTTTATTGCTGTTATATTTTATATTGTAACTAGCTATCAGCTCTGGCTACGCATAGGCTTGCTAACGAAGAAAATAAGACCAAATTATCAAGTTGAATTTGAGTGTCACCCCCCTTTAGGTTTAGTATTTTTCTGATCTGGTAAAACCTATAAAGTTATATTCCAGTGACTTGCTTTGGCTGAATGCGAAAGAAAAATAACGCTATAAGAAAAATAATTCAAAGAAAATCATAGCAAAACACCGAGAACCGAGTTGTGCAATAAAACAAAGCCAAGAGTATATACGTAACGAATGACGTAATATTTTCCGTTCACACTTACGACTGCTATTCTTTCGGGGAGCGAAGTCATAAATCACGGTGTTTGAGATCTCAGCCTGTCCGTAAATGTATTAGGAGAGAGGTATGTTTGTTTGCGATCTTCGCTCACTGCCCTTACAATAATTTATAATTATGCGCAAGCTATTGTAACGGATAGTAGTCCGTGCTTACTTCAGTCCAGTTATCAACTTTTACTGAGAACAAATAAAATAATTCAAAATCAAAATTACTTTATTCAATGTAGGTCGTGGCGCTTATGAACCTACCACCGGTTCGGAAAACAACCCAGTCATCGAGAAGAACTTTGTCAGTAGAATACCAAATTAATAATTAAAATAATTAAAAACATACGTTGTATTTCGATATGTATATACCATGTGAAAGGTTAAACACTAGCAGTATTTTAGGGTATAATACTTCATGGTCACATTTAACATATAAAATAATAATAACAAAACAAATAGTCATAAATAACAAAGAGAACATTAGTTAAAGTTTGTTTTAAGACTTCCAAAAGTCTAAAGACAATCGTAATACACCTAGGTGCAATGGCAGGTGCCCAAAGCTGTAAGGGGCGACCCGGAGTTAATAACCTTCGATAATAAACCCTTTTGTTTTGTTCATACCGATCCCACGTTCAATATCAAGTGAAATCACCCGACGGTCATTGACACTGTGCTTTAACATAGAAGCGTAGAAGATTGCGTATAATTTTTGTATTTTTCTAGATATTTAGGTAAAATATTAAGCACTTATTTTTTAATTGATTCAGAACGTGAATCGAGTGTAGAGTATCCTCCATAAATATTGATACTGTCTAAACATTTACCTGGTGTAATATCTTTATATATAAATCTTTTCTGTGCGTGTGTATATCACTGAACTCCTCCTAAACGGCTGGAAGGATTTTGATGAAATTTTGTGTGCGTGTTCCAGTGGATCCGAGAATGATAGATTCGTAATTGGACCCGGTAGGTGGCGCTGCCGTTGAATTTTAGATTTTTTTTATTATCAAGGCAGGACAACGTCCGCCCGGCCCGCTAGTAGGTTGTATAATTCTGCTGTATTCCCTTTATTTTCTAGGAGAAAGTTTTTCAGTTTACAAGCTCCGTTATGAAGATTTCGAGACGTTAGTTTTTGTGTTAGTACTCTATAATGTGCCAGACCGTTTCGAGAACTTAAATATCATATGATAACCATGCATATTCATCGCTTGCAAACCGTATTATAGAGTGGATAGTAAATAGATATACAAAGCTGTATTTTGTATATTAAATGTCCCTTCCAGTAGGTAAGTATATCGATGATGCTGCGATATTAGAAAAACATTTAAAAGTGAAAGATGAGCTGTTAAGAAAAGTCAATATGATATTGTTTTGCATTAAGCTAAATAAATTGGACAGATAAAAAAGGTCGAGGAAGTCATAAGGACTGGCGACAGAAGTGAAAACTCGAAACAATGGAATAACTGTGTTCTCATTTGAAATTTTAAAATAATCATATTCTGCATTATTTAGATTTCATACTTTGTATATTTAAATTACTAATATTAGTCTCTCTTTCACATCTATTAGCACTCCGAATAATAATTATATAGTTTATTAATCACCAAATACAATATGATGGGCTGGACAATCTGAGTATAAAATATTATTAGATGTATTAGCACTTATACTACGCGTCGCTAGTCTAATGCAAGCCGCGCAAGCACAATACGGCCGGTCATGCTTACATAGCATGTCGTGACGCGAAATTATAAATTTATCTCCTGCCAAAAATACCACTTAATGCGTGTATAGATGTTATCACTTCAAAAATATTAGTGAAGCGACCGACTGCAATCGTGTATCCATGTTATTTTTATAATATTATTTAATTGTATACATTAATTATTTGATCATGAGGAAAATTTTACTACCGTAAAAAGACATAAAAGAACCAATTCCCAAGATAATAACGTTTATAATCGCACTGACCTAATTTTGAAGCGATGTGACGCTACACAGTTAACCCGAGAAACAAAGTTTTGCCTCTTGTTAACTCGAGACTAGAGCTTTTGTACGAGAAGATTACGAAACGTAGATCGGGAATGGGCTTGAAAAGAGGCCGTTTTAATGAGATGTTTAAAGATAACACAGGAGGCCAAACAGGTCACATCTACATAAATTAAAAAAGAAAAATACTTTGTATGATTTAGGCTATGAGAAGGTATTAGACAATGCTAACGCTATCATGAGTTTGGAAAAATATGTCAGCTTTCGACAAGAACTGACAAAAAACGCGATCTGATTTATCTTTTATATATGAATATTTTTATTGCACGTATTCATAGTTCTTTTAGCGGTTGTAAATAAAGGAATAACATTTCCAGCGCAACATTTTAGCGCAATAATGTACCCTATAATAATCATTTTACATTCAAATCGGCTTGACATGGTGTTTAGAACTTACTGTCCAGGTGAGACTACCTGATGATGTGCTTTGGGCCCTCACTAGAACCTAACGCTTTTATCTAAAAAATAACTGCCCTTACTGACAATGATCTTTTTCATTTTTGTCTTGACATCATCGCCGCCACTCATAAAGTTATTGTCTATACCATGGGACAAATAATGTTTATCTGAGACTACATATAATATACAATTCACTTTACTAGAGTCGTGGTTTAAAGCTAAAACTTTGTCTTCAAACTGATGAGTTTGGCATTAATACTTCAGTTAAAACCTGTTCTATTAAATTACTAGTTACCACCCACAATTCAACAGCTTTAAATTACAATAAAATACTCGATAAGAATAAAATAAAAGCAAAGAATAAAGCTACTGAATGGTAAGTTATACCAAAAACCTTTATGATGAATTAGGCTCTGCCCGCGACTTTGTTCACGTGAAATAGTTACTTTGGGTTAACGTTAAGACGCAGCGGATGTTTTCAAGAGGAAAAGAAACCCCAATTTTGAAATATTCTTCATTGATGCTCCGCTCCTATTGGTATTGGCGTGATGATATGTAGCCTATAACCTTCCTCGATAAATGAGCTATATAACACTGAAAGAATTTTTCTAATTTGACCAGTAGTTCCTGAGATTACCTCCTACAACGTCACAACGTCACAAACTTTACCTCTTTATAATATCAGTATAGATACTCATCTGGCTGTGCCAATTTTATTCTAGTCGTTCAAACGGCTTTGGAGTTTATTGATCTAAGATATACCAATATCTATTCTGCATCCCAAACTATACTATTAATTGAAAGTACACTGTTCATGGACGTACTAATTTGATATAACACTTAATATTAAAAGTTAGCTTATAACTGTAATTTCGAATTGGTTATTCCAGCCAATGAAAAGATTTCCAGAATCGGAGACTAGCTCATAAACTTTACCATATAAAAGTATTGGATTAAAATAAAACTTTTGTTTCTTGCTTTTTTGTTTCTCGTATTTCTTTATTTCAACAAAGAAATTCGCATAACAAGGACAGGCTTTCTTGTCATGTACCTGCCAATAACTATATAAATTTTATCAAAGGTTGTTGTCTGGTGACCATTTTTTTATACGAAAGATCTAGACTAATATATAATTAAGTAACTGGTTACATTACTATTTATTTTTAGATTTTTGTTCTCCTTTCTCACTAGTATAAGTTATAATATGTCCAGGTTGATGGAGTTTCTCTGAACGGCGTAACAAATCATAGAGCAGTCGCGTTACTACGGGATTCCAAGGGACCGATTGTTCGTCTTAAAGCATTAAGGTATTTGAATCAATTAAAGTAATGTATTTTCTATATTCGATAATAATAAAAAAATAAACATTGAGCTTGAATAACTTTTAAATCAATAAGCATAACGAAAAATCATAAGAAACCGTTAGGTACATAAGAAACTTAGGTTGGAATGCAAACTATCTTGGATTTAATATCAAAATTTGTTATCAATTCGGATGCATTTGCAAGCCCTTGGAAGCAAAGAAATTTGAAAACAATTTGGCATGGGGCCAAGGACAACCCTTTATTACATCTAACCTCAAATGAACTATATTTTTGAGATCATTTGTACGACGACTGAATGAAAATGTATTGTGAAACCATTAGAAGAATACGAGAATTAGTACCAGATATACAAATTACCGATGCAGTATACGTTTTATGCAAACCATTGCAAATCAATTATAATGGAATAATTCATTTCGCAGATATCTTCGCGGTGCGGGGTTTGAGAAACTCCAGAAGGCTTTGGCAGCTCAGGGTGGTAGGAGATCTCCTGTAGCCCCACCGAGCCCGTCAGTTACCTCGCTGGCCAAATATAGTTTCAGTGTGGTATGTACTTATATTTATTAACAATCACCTTATTTCTCCAACTGGGATTAGTAGAGAGAATAAAGAACTAGTTCCATGTATTCTTGCAAATCCATACATATAACATTAATGTAAATGAAAACTGTCTGTACTTTTAGATTTTTGTAAAAAAAAATGTTTAAGGTGTAAAATACATTTCAATCAATTTTAGAAATGTCTGTCTGTCGTTTGTATGAACACGCTTCACTGCTAAAATATTGCGTTCATGAAAAAATCGGAACGCATATCCTTGGGTAATATTGAATCTTTGCGTCATTAAAATCGGTTCACTCAATCAAAAGTTATTGTAATTTTAATGACGACGCGACTTAAGTACGAGAGGAAAGTAGACAAGTAAACGGACTTAATACATTTCGATGACTTTATTTATTGTTGTTCTCTTTTACATATGGTTTCACGCGAACGAAGTCGCGGGCACATCTAGTGACTAATAAGAACATATTATTTAAATCATATTTATAGGAATAGAGACCGGTGACTTTATACGCTCTTATCTTTTATGGTGACCTTGTAGTTCAGTGAGGGTCTAAGAGTAAATATATCGTATATAATATAATATTACTTAGGAAGAATGTGGAATGCTAATGATGAAAGGCTTGTTTAAATCGGTTCAGTAGTTTTTTTTGTTACAAACGAATAGAAATATGTTTTTTTCCTTATTATGTTCGTATAGATTAGAGGAAATACAAATACCAAGCTTTATAAAAAATAGTTCTTATTCAAAATTGCAGTACGATGAATCGACGGTGATAGAAGTGGAAGCAGATTCGGAGATACAAGTGCATCTCCCATCACCCAACTCCCCGTCAGAGGAAGCGGAGATTGTAATCGGTAGAGATGAAAACGCTAATGAGAAACAACGCCGCATTCAAGACAAGTGGCGGGAGATACTCGAGTCGGAACAGGACTGGCCCGGACATAACTACAATTACGAAATTGTTGTGAGTAAATACATTGCGTATACTTACTATTTGGGACGACTTACAATCCTATCTAACATTGAGTAACTATGCCCCTGCTATGCTAGCTAACTAGTAGTAAGCTAGTAACTATGCTAGCCTCTGGAATACACAGTTGAATACTGCGAATACTAGATCTAATAATATATTAAACTGTATAAAAAGAGCCAGTCTACCTATTGCAGAGTTTACAAAGATATAGATATATTAATCCAAATGTCAGATCAATACTGTAGAAATGTAAGTGGAAGTTTGTCATGGAGTAAAAAGTCATTAAGAAAACCGATTTATCAAAATGTACATCTTACTACATTAAGTGGATAGAAGTTTGGACCCTAGTCAAAACTAGGTTTTGTCCGCAGCTTCTCTACATTAATTTTTGACCTAACTTTTGAATATAGTACATTTTTTATGGATGAAAGGTACCTTCTGTCCTTTTCTGGGTTTTTTAATGTTTATGCAGAACTCCATAATGATTGACTTAATAGTTAAGGCGTGAATATGTAACAAACAACGCTACATTCGCATTTTTTCTCTCTTTTTTGTTTAAGGGACTTTTATCATTTTTGACATGTCAGTCCCATCGTAACTTATATATATATACAACTTAAACTCTAAAAACACAAATAGCCAAACTACTAAACCTAAACCTATTACACAGCTTTTTGCAACAGTCCGATATCGATTCTGACAGAATACTGTATGTATCACAACACCTACATCCTCGATATGAATATTGTACTGTATAATAAAACGCCTAACAATGTCATTTTTTTTGCACTCTTTCAAAAGATGATGGATGTCGTCAACCTTACCACACTCGTTGCAATTTGGATTTATAATATCAGCAAGGAATATGTGAATAATGGAATTTTATAATTCCTTTTGTTTTAAATATCCTTCCAATGATTGGGGCTAAGAGGATAGACGCTACTATTGAAGAAGCTATAAAGTTACATTTCAGTCCTTCTCAATCAATGTTTTTGGCCACTTTAAATATAGTCATAAGTTCTGACTTACGTGTAATATAGACAATAGTGTAATACAAAACAAAGTTGAAATTATATTAGAGGAATCTAAAATTGGTATTTATTTACCCTTAAGATGTCTCGATGTAATACATGTAATGTGTATTTACACCTCTACTTCTTTTGGTCTTTCTAAAATTGTATGCAGCTATATTCAGATCAGTCAAAAAGTTTGATCAACCCTAATATGTATGTTGTGTAAAGATAAATTCCTAATTACCTGTTTACTTTTCAGGTGGGAACAATAATTAAGGACAAGGATAGCGGATTAGGCATTTCCTTGGAAGGCACTGTGAGAGTGGTCTGCGGGAAAGAAGTCCAGGCCAGGCATTACATCAGGGCTATTGCGCCAAATGGACCTGTGGCCAGACTTGGTGTTTATAAAGTAGGCGATGAATTACTCGAGGTATGTTTTGCTCAAATTTTTGCTTTCAAATTTGCTAGGATATATTTTTAAATAACAAGTTCTTGATCCAACGTAGTGGCTTAGTTTAAGAAGATGAGATCCTGCTAGAACATAAACATAATGTGTTATTGTTCTGAATAAATTGTGGCTGTACAAATGTATTGCATAATGGTAGGGCCTTAATCTAGTCTGGATATCTATACCCTGTAACCAGTTTAGTATCAACTATAGGTGTTTATCGACAGCTACACTTGAGAGCCCCCCCGCCCCCCCTCTAGGTGTAGTGTGTTCATCAGGTTATTGACAAACGTTAGAACCTATAAAGTATAGAGAAATATATACCAAACTGTATTTTGCCTGTAGCCGGTTTAATTTCTAACTTGTAATAATATTTTTATTATTTTGAAAATATTGGTTGGGGGATGTTCATTAATTGTCTGAGGACAGCGTCAAGCTGAATCTCATTAAATCCCATGTGGAAGAGAGAGGAAGTTCGGGCAAATATCACGTATTATTTTTGGGTAAAAAATTATGTAAAAATTTTAGAAAATCAGTTTAATTTCAAATAAGATATATTTCTAGATTAATATATGATGAAATCTGGTACAATTATGGTATATATTAAAATCAGTGAATACATGTGAAGTTTTTTTAGTTTTGATATATCAAAATGTAAGATAAATGTAATGATCGTAAAGAAGTAAAAATAATAATGCAAATAATCTTATTCGGAATAAAAAACGTGTTTATACAAATTACATATCTCATTAGGGAGCGGAGGGGGGATGGGACAAAAAAACCCTGAAAACACCGTAGTTAATAGAAAACCCTTAAATACCAAAGAAAGCATAGTACACGTTTAGGTAGAGACTTGAAATAAATGATTGCTTTTCAGGTAAACGGATGGCGAGTCCTGGGTTCGCATCACGTGGAAGTGGTGACGAGGCTGCGTGCCGTGACGTCACCGGTGCTACTCGTCTGCGTCAGGAAGAAAGACCCTCAGGCTCAGGCGAAGAACGAAGCTAATTTTGCAAGGGTATCAAATATTGACCTTCCATAGTTGCGAATTCTTTTGGGACGGTGTGAATTGTATTTTATGAGACGAAATATAGACAGCTATAAATGTATATAGGTGGCTCTGAAAGAATGGGATAGTATATTCTTAACATATTCCAAATATATACAAAGATAGGGAGATAGAGAGAGAAACGTTGAAATCTATAGCACATTATTTTCTGTTGGATCGTAGTGACTATTGCGTACTTTGTATAATTGTATTATGCGTATTATTAGCATTGTTAATCATCATCATCATCATCTTCTTACCCTTATCCCACCTAAGTAGGGTCGGCACAACATGTTTTCCTTTTCCACGCTCGCCTATCAGATGTCATCTCAGTCAACACACCTTTTACACACATATCATTTTAAACACAATCCATCAATCCTTTTTTCGGTCTTCCTCTACTCTTATATCCATCGACCGTCATACTCAAAGCTTTTCTAGTTACATGGTCTTCATCTCTCCTCATAACATGCCCATACCATGCTAACCTATTACTCCTTAACTTATCTGTTACTGGTGCTATTTTCAAACTTCCTCTGATATATTCATTCCTAATCTTATCCATTCTAGTTTAATGTGCACGAAACGGCTTTCTAAAATACTTATTTTCTATATATATAACAAGAATGTAAATCTAAGGTGTCCTTCCTTTTTTAAATTATATTGTAGATGTCTAGGAATTATTCCACGTTATAAAACAAAGTCCCTTACCACGTCTGTCTGTTTGTCTGTTCGCGATAAACTCAAAAAGCATGCAAGCGGTGTGGTGCTTCGGTTTTTTCCTATGAACATAGCAAATATATATAGTTAGTATAAAATAATACTCCTTTATTATTAATAATTACGTTTTACGTTTGACGTTCGCCTTCAAAACATCTAAATTAATTTATAATTTTGGAAAAAATTGTTTTTGGCAATAAATAGCGAAAATATTGGAATATTTCATAATAAATTCCCTTATATACCGACATAGTGTGGATTGATATAATAAGGAATAGTACGGAGTGCATAAATTATCATATTGAGCAAGGACCGCTACTGCCATAAGCTTTGTGCTGCTAAGAAGCAATAGTGGAAAGGAAGTTGCATTTTATTTTATTTTATTTTATTTTATTTTATTTTATTTTATTTTATTTTATTTTATTTTATTTTATTTTATTTTATTTTATTTTATTTTATTTTATTTTATTTTATTTTATTTTATTTTATTTTATTTTATTTTATTTTATTTTATTTTATTTTATTTTATTTTATTTTATTTTATTTTATTTTATTTTATTTTATTTTATTTTATTTTATTTTATTTTATTTTATTTTATTTTATTTTATTTTATTTTATTTTATTTTATTTTATTTTATTTTATTTTATTTTATTTTATTTTATTTTATTTTATTTTATTTTATTTTATTTTATTTTATTTTATTTTATTTTATTTTATTTTATTTTATTTTATTTTATTTTATTTTATTTTATTTTATTTTATTTTATTTTATTTTATTTTATTTTATTTTATTTTATTTTATTTTATTTTATTTTATTTTATTTTATTTTATTTTATTTTATTTTATTTTATTTTATTTTATTTTATTTTATTTTATTTTATTTTATTTTATTTTATTTTATTTTATTTTATTTTATTTTATTTTATTTTATTTTATTTTATTTTATTTTATTTTATTTTATTTTATTTTATTTTATTTTATTTTATTTTATTTTATTTTATTTTATTTTATTTTATTTTATTTTATTTTATTTTATTTTATTTTATTTTATTTTATTTTATTTTATTTTATTTTATTTTATTTTATTTTATTTTATTTTATTTTATTTTATTTTATTTTATTTTATTTTATTTTATTTTATTTTATTTTATTTTATTTTATTTTAGTTCTTAAATTTTATTCCGTATATAGTAAATAAATATATATTTATTTCAATATTTATCCTACTAGTATTATGATTTATTGTATTTAGGGCGTTACGTCTTAATCCCAAGGAGGGTTGATGTCAGGCAGGCGGCCGATCGTAAAAATTAAGTCAAATCGTACTTCACAACATGTTAAGTATGAAAACTAGATTAGGGTTTACTCAGGGTAGGACTCAAAGTAAGAAAGGAATTCGGGATGTACGGTTGAGATTTGCGAGTTGGAATGTGGGAACAATGACTGGAAGAGGAAGAGAATTAGCTGATGTCTTGCAAAGAAGACGCATAAATGTGGCTTGTTTGCAAGAGACGAAATGGAAAGGGACGAAAGCGAGAGAGATTGGTATAGGATATAAATTCTACTACTGTGGGAGTAACGGTAAGAGAAATGGTGTAGGAATTGTATTAGACAATGAGCTTAAGAAATGTGTGACGGATGTAAAAAGAGTAAATGATAGATTAATATTGGTGAAATTATTGATAGAACAGATGACGGTCAATATAATAAGTGTGTATGCGCCGCAAGCTGGGTGTAATGAGGCTGTAAAAGAAAAGTTTTGGGAAGATTTTGATGGGGTGATGATTGATATTCCACAGAATGAGGATATCTACATCGGAGGTGATTTTAATGGGCATGTGGGAAGAGAGAGTGGAGGTTATGAGAGAGTGCATGGAGGCTGGGGTTTTGGGAATAAAAACAAAGAAGGTGAAAATCTCATTCAAGCTGCAGTTGCTTTTGACCTTGCCATAGCTAACACTTTTTTCCAAAAAAGAGACCAGCACTTAATCTCATACAATAGTGGTAATCACACTACCCAAATTGATTATTTTCTCTTACGAAGAAATAATATTAAAATAGTGCAAGATTGCAAGGTTCTGCCTGGAGAGATATTAGCTACTCAACATCGTCTATTAGTGTTAGATTTAAAAATAAAATTAAAACTTGCTGGAAATCAGGCGAATGCTCCACCCAAAATTAAATGGTATCTAATAGAGAAAGATGAGTATGTGAAAGAATTTAGAACAAAAGTTGTTAATAAAATGATAGAAATGGAAAATATGGAAGCGAAAACTGTTAATGAATGTTGGAATGAAATGGCAACATGTGTAAGGAACGTAGCAAAGGATGTTTTTGGTGTAACGAAAGGAAGAGGAAAGATAGATAAGGATACTTGGTGGTGGAACGAAGACGTACAAAAGGCTTTGAAAGAAAAAAAAACTGCTTTCAATGAATGGAAATGTATTGAAGACCAAGATAGTACGATTAAAGAAAATAAGAGAATAATGTATGTGGAATGTAGAAGAAATGCAAAAAGGGCAGTTGCTATTGCTAGAGCTAAAGTACAAGATGATTTGTACCAATCACTAGAGAGCTCACAAACACAAAAATATTTGTATCGATTAGCAAAAGTAAGAGAAAATAATACAAGAGATATTACACACGTTAAATGTATAAAAGACGATGGAGGAAAAGTTTTGATGAATGATGAGGACATAAAGAGTCGTTGGAAGAAATATTTTGAAAGGCTGATGAATGAAGAAAATGACAGGACCGGAGAGTTAGAGACCGTACCGTCAAATTTAGGCGTTGTACAAGAAATAAGTGAGGATGAAGTAAGAAAAGCTGTGAATGGTATGAAAAACGGAAAAGCCGTTGGGCCAGATGGCATACCGGTTGAATTCCATTCATTGAAAGCAGTTTTTTTTTTCTAATTATTAGCACTGTTAATATATTAAAATATTACAAAATGCTAAAAACTAATGTTTACCACCTCCGTACTGTATTCAACTCTAATCAGAATACTAAGTTTCACTTCTATGTGTGAGCTAATAGTCGATTTTTATTAGTGCGAGTATTACACATAGTGTATAGTGGTCGCAAATCATCATATTACCTAATTATTTGTTTATTTTGGTTCCAGAGTAGTATCTTAGGAGGCAGTTTACAAGATCTTCTAACTCCACCTCAAAGGTTGATAAAAGCCAAATCGGAAAGTTCTGTAGCGTCGTTATGCAGCACCACTACTGTCATGTCTTCTGGACATGATCATGATGGTGAGTGACTTCTAGAAGTTAAAGATAAAAGCCTGGATGTTTTAACTGTATTGCTTTAAAAATGTCCCAAATTTCATTCCAAGACTTCTCTTTTTAATACTTTGATGACATTTAATACTTTGTAAAAGACTTAGTGTATCACGTTTTAATCTTTTGGTGGACCTCTTGGTGGATAACTAATCTACTATCAAATCATTTGATGGTTTCGTAAAGGATGTAGTGATTAATCTCAGAGCATTTGGTAGAGTTTAAAGTTATACTGATTTCTTAACTTACATCTGAGTTATGACGTAAATAATATTTGTGATTTTATAGTAACATGCACATGAAATGCATTAATTATTATGTGTTCTATTTTATTCCTCATTTCTTTTATATATGCACTACATACAATAATTTTTTTTTGGTTAAAAAAAACCGCCTTTTGTTTGACGAAAATACTTTGTGGCATTAAGTTCACCAGTTTGCTATAAAAAAAGTACAATAAAATTTACGTACATTCATTTACTCACTCATTTGGTAATTCATACAATCATTCATTTGTTCATTCAATACGCCTACAAGAAGGGAAGTGACTCCCAATATACTTTTACTTTTGAATATATTAATGCGAAAAAAAAACTAATACTACGACTTACGCGAATTGTTAGGACAATCCCGTTACAGCAGAGTGGAAATTGAAATGGTTGTAAATTGTTGCAGAGTTTTGCACAGATGATCTGGAGAGGAACAGGTCGAGATCTCTGGAGCCTTTAAGTGGCCTCGCAATGTGGAGCGACCACGTCGAATATATACAGCTGTTGAAGGAGGATAGAGGACTTGGTTTCTCAATACTTGATTACTTGGTAAAAAAAAAATTCAACTAAAGCCTAAACCTATTTAACATATAAATATGGTGATAAATCAGGGTTATCGTTTATTTTCTAAATGATAGATATAATATTTTAGCGAACTAAAAAAATGGGTCTATAAGTTACAATGACTCTAAGCGATTTATTTTTATTTTAATCATCCAAAGGTCATTAGTAATTACGGATGATCGATGTTTCTCATACATTTTAAGCTTTTAAATTTCCTAAAACGGTAGGCAGTAGACATCTTCCTTCCTTTCTTAAGTATTATGGAAGACAACGTCTTGCTTTTTCCTGGTTGTATGTCAATATGCTTATGACTCGAATAACAGTAAACCGATTTTTATAAGACAGGCTTATTGTCTAGCCAGGTTTGAGTATATGTTTTGTTATACTAACAACCTATAATAAACTATCAGGTTCAAAGAACATTTTGTCGACTGAAAATGAGTTACAGTGATTTACCTGAGCCATTAAATATATAAAAATATAATTTAGTGGACAAAACAATTCCCAAAAGAAAAACATTTCTTGAGACGAAACACACAATCTCGTTTAAAAAAATGGTTGCCTATAAAGTCGGCTTACGGACGATAATATAATTTAACGTGACAACGACTCGGACGCATGGAGTGGAAGAGAGATAGATGCTATACAAGCCGAATGCTTAGGCCGATCGCGCCTCTCTATCGCTTTTTCCGCGCTCTCACTTGCACCGAGCGCTCAGCCGGAACGTGACAATGAGTCCTTTACAAAATCGTACAGAATCAGGCACAGCTATATTTAAATGTATTCTGTGGGCAGTCAGGGTAGTCTAATTTTTTTATAAGGATTTTAATAGAATTGATACGTAAGGATGATGGGTTTGATCAGGACCCGGCGGAGGCTGGCAGCTCGGTGATAGTGGTGCGGTCGGTGGTGGCGGGTGGAGCTGCTGCAGCTCAGGGTCGACTGGCTCCCGGAGACAGGCTCGTGTCAGTGAATGGTCTCCACGTGGCGAGGAGTCCACTCGCTATCGCCGTCAACGCTATAAAAAGCGCTCCTAAAGGTAACAAACCTAATCTACTTTATTCCCATTTACTTCTTCATTTTATTTTTGGTTACCAAACTACTGGATTAATATCGCCATTGCCGAGTAGGTAATCATAATACAAGTATATTGTGATAATTTCAATGTTCTGATAAAATGGTGGTACCTTTCTTAGAAATTTCCAGGTAGTTTTTATGGTATCTCACAATTCATGCTCCATGGTATTGTTTCACTTATGCACAGTACTCGAACTACACCAATATGACAAAATATAGAGGCAAATAACACAATATTGCGAATAAAATATAAAAGCCACTATATAACAGACATAGATTCCGTCTATTCAGTTATTATATGCTTTTTCATTTTACTCTTTATCATCTCTTTAATTTATTTACACATTATAAGTATATTTGGCGTTTGACCGTAATCTAACCTGGTATTTAATGATGTTGTGGTCGAAGATAGTAAACAAATTAAACGGAGACGAGTATTGCCTCAAGTGCAGCTGCTGGAGCACACCAGCAGGCGCTTGGCGACAAGTAAGAGTAGATAGAATCAGGCGGCTTCCTCTCGATGTTTTCCTTAACTCGTCGTTTCCTTTTCGTCAATCGACGCGTTGTATGAACACGTTATCAATAAACTATCATGGTTCTATAGGGGATCATTCTCTTTCTTATAAATTTCTCCATCTTATCACTTTAAATATTGCATTCATTAATTAACCTATAAGCAAATAGGAAAAAAGGCAACACTGGCATTAGGAACGTAAAAATGTTGGCCTCCAATCAGAAGATAATCTTTTACAAAAATACCTAAAGAAATCATTCAAGTAATGATGCTTTGTATATTGTTTTAGAAAGTGTAATATTTTTCAATAATTAATTTGAATAAGGCGTTAAACCAGGTGTTTAAAAATATTTTCCAAAATAAAAACAAAATAATTACGTGTAACCGTGACAGGCGATTGAAGTAAAACTTCTTTGGCGTTATAAGAGATGGCGATTAAGTTAAAAATAAATACATCATATGAGAAATTAAAAAGGCTTATTGATAATGTAACACTAGTAATATATATATACATTTATTATCGTCGGCCACTATACATTTTAAAACAATTAATTTGATACTTTTTTTATTTTTTTTATTGGTCTACAAAACTGACTACAATCTAGTTACATACATAATTTAGTAGTATAGAAAAAACCATGGTATGATTGTACTCTTCTAGATGTAGACACAGCATGCATATAAAATATATAGAACAAACATTAGGCGGTACACAAACAAAATAAATATATCATACAACTAACAACCTAGAAATTACATTATTTAAGTGATTTAAGAGTATTTTTGATAGAGGTAACAGAACCTGAAAATATGTCAATCTCTGTGCGAACAGCGTTACAAAAAGAAGACTTATAATATGTGTATATACGAATAGTAATCGTATACGATATACTGGGGAATGTTGACCGATATTCGTTCTGCAATGAGGCAAGTAAAAAGTTTTTCTGTTATGGAGGCGACTACTCAAACGTGGAATCGCAAAGTTCAAGCGTTCAAGAATGTATTCAAATATGATATGATTGTTATATGATAACTGAAATGAGAAACATAAATTCTTTTCTATATTTTATTTAGTTTATGATAAAGAGTTGTTAAGAATATTTCCTGTGTTATTGAAGTTTCGAATTAGCTGATAAATGGCACCACAGATAATGAAGCTTTGATTTAATTTGTTACTTACTTACTTTAAAACCAGATGGCAGCACGGTCGCGCGCTCAAATATATTAAATTAATTCTATTGTATGGTTTTTATTATTATTCGATTTTCAATGTAATATATTTTTTTCAATAAATTTTGATTTTTTTTATAAAACTATTGACAAAATCTAAAATATTAAAAAAACCGTTTGGTACGGAAATGTGACCCCATATTGCCGTAACTGACTTCCGTTACATTATCGTCCAGTTACCTCCTAGTCGCGCCTAAAGAAGTTTTACTTTAAAAATAACACTACTCTTTCTAATATTCACAACAGCAAAATGAATAGGCACATAATTCGAATATAGAAATTAGCAATGTTTATTTAAACAATAATGAATGCTATCTTATCAGACGTCGAGGCAAGTTCATTGCGAATCAAACTTAAGACAGTGCAAATAAGATATGTACTAGTTGTTGATAACATCAACATGGAGCTACGATTAAATAGATTTGCAATGTTAAGTGCTATGTGTTATTTTAATTTTTTTGTCAAAGTCTGGTTCGATAAAATGTTGTACCTCAGCCAATATTAATAATTACG
This sequence comes from Antheraea pernyi, assembly GCA_015888305.1. NCBI lineage: Eukaryota > Metazoa > Arthropoda > Insecta > Lepidoptera > Saturniidae > Antheraea > Antheraea pernyi. The sequence goes on along the minus strand of MU158830.1, from coordinate 217,326 downwards.
ATCAGAAAATACGGCTACTTCCTAGACATATAGTTTGTAGGGTCAAAGGTCATAGGAAGAAGGAAACATGGTTTCAGGATGCAATTTTACATTTTCTTTACACGCCGATATGAGAATTTACGTACTTGTTTGTTAATTTTAAGATAAATGTTATCATGTAATAGTGCCTTTGCGGGTTATTCGGAGTATTTGCGAAATTAAAGAAAGTTAGTGAAAATAAAAGGTTAAGAAATCTTTACATTACTCCCCATAGTCTAAGAAATGAAACACTCTTATCAAGACAATGTCCTGACACGGCTATTAATTAAAATTATTTGTTGTATTATATTTCAAAGTGAGCTAAATCCAATTGTAATTATTCTTATAAAGTTTTAGTTTTAAGATTTCCAGTTTTTATACACCGAGAATGTTCACATTTTGCCGTCCATAAGGTTTTTAGTTTCTGAAGTAAAACGTCTTTAGGCACGACTAAGAGGTAACTGGACGACAGTGCAACGGAAGTCCGTTACGGCAATATGGCGTCACGTTTCTGTACCATCCGGTTAGATAATAATTAAACATAACCAAAATTTTTATTAAATCATAATTAATTTAAGTCGTTACTTATCATAGTAATCTGTTCTTACTTTTTTATATTTTATTTACTTTATAATAAAGAGTTGCTAATAATATATCCTGTGTTATTTAAGTTCCAAATTAGCTGATAGATGGCACTACAGATAATGAAGCTTTGATTTAATTTGTTGCTTACTTTCAATGAAACCAGATGGCAGCACGGTCACGCGCCCATCTAATTATACATAATTAATTCTATTGTATGATTTTTATTATTACTCAATTTAATATTGGATATTAATTGTTTTTTTCAAAAAATTTTGATTGTAAACGGTTTATTGACAAAATCAAAAATATTTAAATAGTTTTGCTTCAACCGCGTTTGACGGGTACACGCTCTCATTTAAAAATATTGCAGATATCTAAGAATAAGTAATAAAATACGTTTCAATCATTTTTGAAAATATCTGTCTGATTGTTTGTATGAACACGTTTGTATTACTGCTAAAGGACTGCGTTCAAGAAAATAAAGCACACGTTCTAGTAACGTTTAGTCTTTGTTTCATAAACATCGGTTCGGTCTATCAAAAGTTATTGTAATTTTAATGAGGACGTGACTTAAGTACGAGTGAATATTAGACAGTATTTTTTTTTTTTATGTCATAGGTGGCAAACGAAGAGGTGGCTCACCTGATGGTAAGTGACCACCGCCGCCCATTGACACTAGCAACACCAGGGGAGTCGCAAGTGCATTGCCAGCCTGTGTTTGGGAGGAGGGGGAGGAGGAGGGAAGGAGCCGGGGAGGTGGGCCTCCGGCGCTCTCACTGACCGAACGAAACGCAACAATGCAAGCACTGTTACTTCACGTCGGTTTTCTGTGAGAGGGTGGTACTACCCCGGACGAGCCGACCCATTCATGCTGAAATCAGTAATAGTTTCAATGTGGCTCTACCACCATCAAAGTGTGGCTCTACCACCATCAATTAGATTTAATACATTCAGATGACTTTATTAGCCACTGTTTTGTATATCAGGTTTCACACGGAAGAAGTCGCGGGCACAGCTAGTCTATTCTAAAGTAGGTAACAGGCGTAAATCGCTATATATGAGGAAAGATTTAGAAATTCGCGTACAGTATTGAGATACAAACTTTTATTTACAAAATTACCTCCTCTATATCATTTCGTAGCTTCATGCTTAGTTAAAGTAATTAATAGAGATGATTGTCATATTTAAATTCTTATGTCGATATTTTAATTTGTGAAGTGTGTAGAAAAAAAAGTATAATGGATTTTGTTCTTTGTTTTCGTACTGTCTTCGGGTTTCAAGTAAATTTCTTACACTCTTCGATAAAACAAAGACAAAGACTGCAAGTATGTGTGTCGCAGGATTATCTTCTAGGTAGACGTAGGTATATAACTCCTGCTAAAAACATAATCATAAATTTAAAAAAATGATGAGGGGGTTGTTCTGGCCAAATTGTGGGTCAAATAAATTTTAGTGGTTTATTTATGATTTTTTTTTTGTTTTTGAATTTATACTTCTATTGGCGCGTTGAAAAATGATGAGAGTAAAATTTTAAGATGAGCACACCGTCACGAAATACCGACACCCTGAAGTTAGCTATAGTCAACATTTTGTATTAAAACTTTCAATTTATTAAATACCTTTTTTCTACAAACTTACAATAAGGCGAAAGATAAAAATTTTAACTTGTTACGCCAAACAAGTATAATTTCTATGGCGTGTACATAAGTATACACACACACTTTTTTTTTCTCGAACTGACTATGCTATTGACCTGGCGATGTCTTTACATCTTCATCGGCCTAATTACATTTGGTTTTAGTTGCCTACCTACTAAAATAATATCTGTGAATAGTTCTATATCGGAAAAATTTTCTCGAAATCGACTCATGAATCGCGAGGATCAACCGTTTGAACACCCCTGTTTGAAACAATTATTAACATATTTAATTTCTAGTTGTATCGACATTTAACTCGATACTACCCATCTCTAACAAGAATCATGCATATTCTAATACAAATAGTAATACGCGTAATATGTACTTCATAACTACACAAACATAAGCTAGAGAATTCAGCTAACTCACTGTTATTTATTGTGTAATATTTTGATAAAATCACATAATCAAAAAATGCTTTAACATGCTAAACTAGGTAATGAAAGAGATTTACAGCTGGAGACATCCAATACTACTTAGGGGTAGTAACAATTGAAGGATATAAGTTATACAGAATACAAAATTATTATTAAATACCTTACTTGTATATAGTTGCTTATCAACGATAATCCCAGTGTCTTTTTATGGTCGTAAGCTAATGTCTGCACTCTGCTCCTATTTTGTGAACACTAGTAGTTAGTACCCTAGTACACTAACCTACCCTTGAGTCGACATGTGCTATAACCAAAAATTTTATTTTATTTATTTTCTCTTTATTTTATTTAAGGACTATTATCATCTCAGATATGCCAGTTCCATCGTACCTTATATCTACATACAACTAGTACTTTTAAATCTACTTGCATACCTGGTTCTATGGAATTCGGTATCTTAACTCTACCCTCCCAATACATTCTTGATAATTTAATGTATGCCCGTAAAAACTTTGAAAATGTGCATTTTGTAAAAGACCGGCATGATCTAAATACTAGAAACTGTGACAAACTGGTCGTCCCATGTTTCAGACTTAGCAAAACCAGTAATAGTTTCTTAGGTAATAGTGTTAGGTTTTACAATAAAGTCCCGAAACATATTATACCGATTTGCCGGACTGTAGATTTAAGCACCATATAAAGCGAGTTTTAGTGTCGAAAGGCTACTATAGAGTGGATCAATACGTGAACGATGGTGACGTCTGGAATTGACTCCTCTCTGTGCATCCACTAAAAACGGTATTGTAACGTATAATGTATTTGAAATATATATATTTTCCGAACCGGTGGTAGTTTTGACGTTCATAAGCGCCTTATTAGGGCCTAAACTGAATAAAGTATTTTTGATTTGATTTTTTTTTTTTTTTGATTTGAAAATTATGTATTAAAGATTTTCAATATTTAATATAGTTCCTAATGATATCTCTGTTTATTTTAGTTTATCTATACTAATATTATAAAGAGGTAAAGTTTGTGAGTTTGTGACGTTGTAAGGGGTAAGCTCAGGAACTACTGGTCCGATTTCAATAATTCTTTCAGTGTTATATAGCTCATTCATCGAGAATGGTTATAGGCTATACATCATCACGCTAAGGTCAATAGGAGCGGAGCACATATGAAAAATGTTTCAAAATCGAGATGTTTTTTTCTTTTTGAGAGCTTCTGCTGTGTGTCAGTGTTAACCCTGAGTAGTAACTATTACTACGCGGACGAAGTCGCGGGCAGGGGCTATAATCTATATACTAATATTATAAATACGTAAAGTTTGTGAGTTTGATACGTTGTAGGGGGTAATATCAGGAACTACTAAATCGATTTTGAAAATTCCAATATAAAGCCACGTTATTTATGAGTGTCATAAACTACATATCATCACGCTAAGACCAATAGGAGCGGAGCAACAATGAAAAATGTTTTAAAATCGGGGTATTTTTTTCCTTTTGAGAGCTTCCGCTACTTCTTAGCCCGAAATAACTATCCCACGCGTGTAAAGTCGCGGGCAGAAGCTATTAACTAATTATATTATCTATAATCTATATTAATATTATAAAGAGCTAAAGTTTGTGAGGTTGTAGGGTGTAATATCTGGGGAGTCGGAGAAAAATGGTCAAACGAAAACGTTTCTTATGAACGCTGCCTTAATTATGAGATGTTCTAGAGAAAAGTTGTAGCTTGACAATGCCTATTACCGCCCAACGAAGTGGGCACGGGTCGGCTAGTATTATATATTCTTTTAAATGTATAAATTGAAACCGTCTACTATATAGCGCATGTTGTGGGAGTTCTTAACGGCCAATGTGACTATAAATTGTCCGTACGTAATTGAAATTCATGTTTGGTGTATTGGCCACTAGATGTCTTTAAATATATAAACACTTAGTTTTGGGTCGTGTATACATATGAAGCGACTGTGCAGACACCATGATAAAAAGCTATACTTAATTTGAAATTAAACGACTTTGTGTTCAATGAAATTGCATTGGCTATTAGTATTAGTCATCATTGCCAAGATGGTCTATATACAAAGACACACTTAAATGCATTATTAACAAATAAATACGCTTAAAGTTCATTAAATATTATTGTATGGTCAACTAGGCTGAAATCACGCTCCGGCGTACGAATTACTAATTAAATCATTCAAGGTAGAAACAAGTCTATGCCCATCCCCGGTTTGAACATTAGTTTTGTTTAAAGTGGATCAAGATGGAAGATTGAATAGTAATAAGGATGGCCTGTAAGATATGATCCTAAGAGTCCTGTAGTTTTGTATAAAGTGTCAGTTATTATTCACAAATTATTCGTGATCGATTGAGCAAAATTTAGAGATAATAAAAATATCACCCATATCTGGCTTTTATACATAATTTTATTATTTAATATTCTACTTTACGATACAACTTATAAGCTAATAATAGTCTCACGGATGGTCCAATGGATTTTTCCTGAGGGAATATATGGGCATCATTATAACGCCAATCCACGACATATTGGTAAATTCTATCCTAAAGAAATTTACAAATTCTGTATTTTTAATATTACAAGAACGTTTCATAAATTAAGTTTCTATTCTTTCTGTACCTATGCACAGAATGTATGCAAAATTTTATAGTGATCGGTTCAAAGTTTGCGGCGTGAAGGCGGAATAAACAAACAAACTCATATTCACATAATTATTGACGACTAGATAGGATTCACTCTAGATCAAAATTATCACGAGCTACACATTAACCAGTTAACATACACTACTGATGTCTATAGGATTTTTGTACGGTGTGAGGTAGCTGTTACCCTCGTTATGTGTCGAAGAATACTAAAAACAGAGTCTATCAGTAATTACGAAGATAGAAACTAGTGACAGTGTCTAGAGTCGTGTTTATATAAATTGTGAGTTTAAAAAATTAATGACATCATAGGACAAGATTTTAACTGCATAATAGATTAACATTAACTCAGATAACTAAGTTCTGTGGACTAAGATAGTTTTACATAATATCCATGGAAAGATCTGGTGAGTTCTAAAGAGTTATATTTAAGGGAAGTCGAAAAATACCATTTTTAGTCTGATTATGTTTGCGAAGAAAATAATGATCTAAATACGGTTATCTTCGGAGCGATATTTTATTTGTTTCAGTTTTGTTCACAATTCTCTTATTCTTAACTAATATTATAAATGTGAATGTGAGTTTATTTATTTGGTACGCTTTCTGTTCTGTTCTAATTGTGTGGGACAAAACCGAGATATATAAAAACACAATTTAAAATTAGTATTCATTAATAAAATAAATCAGTTATCTAATAAAAATGAAGTGTCTGTATGTAATATCAAAATATTCTTTTGTTACTGATTGGGTAAGAAAGTATACATGCTAATGATATCAAAAAAGCAATTTTTAAAATTTTTGTCGGTCTGTCTGTCTGTTTGTTCTGGGTAATCTCCGAAATGGCTGGATCGATTTTGACGAGAATTTTACTGTCAGATAGTTGAAATTACAGCGGGTTACGTAGGCTACTCTAAATTAGACTAGCTGTTAACCACGGCTTCGTCCGCAATGCTATCTCCATAAGGGCTGGAACCAATTTTCACGGGACTTTCATCGGTAGATAGCGGACGTCATAACAAGTAATTTTATTTATTTTAATTTAAAATAACTGTTAACGTGGTTCCGTCTGCAGTGCTATCTCGAAAACGGTTCGATGGGTTTTTACGGGACTTGCACCGGCAAATAGCGGACGTTGCAAAAAGTAACTTAATCTATTTTAATATCGACTAGCTGTTAACTGTGGCTTTGCCCGCAGTGCTATCTTCAAAACACAATTTACAGCAACAATTTTTTTTACAAAAATCTAAAAAGTACAGACACGTTAGATTTACGTCCTTATTATATGGAAAGATAGAAGATATGTAAAATTTTAACTGATGAAAAAGACTTTGTTTCAGGAATTGTGACTATCGGAATATCGAAACCTCTGCCATGCAGCACAGTGGTCGGTGGTGAGAAAGCAAATGATCCTAGCTTTCAAGGAAGTCAGGTTGGTAGAAGATTAATTGTCATGCGAACTGAAGTTTACAATATTTGTCAATACATCTTTTAACAGCGATTTTGTTTATGAACTTTCATTACATAGTATAAAACAAATTCCCCTACCGCGTCTGTCTGTTCGCGATAAACTCAAGAGCTACTGAACGGATTTTCAAGCGGTTTTCACCAGTGGATAAAGTGATTCACGGGGAAATTTTTGGTATATAATTTGTATATTGTATATTTGGTATATAATTATAATCAGGGCGAGACAACGTCTGTCTGGCCCGCTGGTAATGATATATATGTTACACTAGACATCCTATTGAATACTGAAAAAAAGTCTATGATATATCTAAAAAATAAATAGTGTCTAGTGCGTACGCGATATGTCTTCTATTATAAGAAAAAAGAATATCTCAAGTCATATTTTATTTTTAAAATTAAAGAATTGTTTCCTCTTTTAATTTCCAAACGAAATAATATATAAAGAAATATAAAAGAAATAAACAGCATGGATATATCTATCTCATCTACTCATTATTAGACTTACGTTAGTGCAAATTATTCCAAATTATGACGTCCACACCCATCGTTAATAATACTTAAACAAAATAATTTGCAAATTTTGACTGACTGAGTTTAATTCCCAAATCGGTTATTCAATGATATATTGACAATAATACTGACATATCGTTGTATATTTAAATTCTCTGTACAGTATATATGAAACAGAAAAATTATCTAGAAAGAATGTAATACCTCCATTCTGTATTATTACATTTTGGAAATTAATGAAATAGTCGATTGAAAATGAATTCGGGTCTAAGTAGCTTCTTTATCACCAATTACAGCGTAGTTATTTTTTAAATATAAAAATCGCGAACATTTTTATATCCTAAAACGTGACATTTAAGTGTTGTGCTTATTGTACATTAAGGGGAACAAAGAAAAGTAAGTTTTCTTTTAATTTTCCTAAAGCTTAATTTTGCTTAGAGCAGTATTTACTAACGCATGCCTTTTATAATAACGCATTATTTATTTATTTATTTATTTTTGTGTGCATTAAAGGGAATAGTTTTACCGCTCTAAGAATTTTTATTTAATTGTATACAAAAATTATTGTATTTGTACTCTGTTCCCTTTAGTGTACAGCGCATGTGACTCTGAGAATGATAATTTTCATATTAATGATTTTCATTATTTCTTTACAGAATTTGGAGTATCTAACTAAGATATTACGATTAATAACTTCGTTGCATCGAGATATAATGGATTTGCGATTACAATGCAATGGGAATCATCAGAGAGTTAACACGAAAGCTACCGGTACAGCGAAATTTAATGTCGTTCCTAAAATCAAAGCAGAATTTACAATGAAATGACAGGAGAATAAATTAAAGTATACTGTGTCAGTAGAAGTACCAGAAGATGACAATTCAATAGAAGGAGTTGTTATTGATTGTAAAGAATTGAGTATTTAAAGATTTCTTTTCGAGTTATATATTTCTGTGTTGAATAGATTTTACAGAGAAGTCTTTAAAGCTCACAGTATTCTGCGTTTGTGAGCTTAGACTGTGTTGAATTAGTTTATAACTAAGCGAATTAATAAAGAAGACACTAAGAAAATGTGTTCTTTGTTTCAAATGAATAACTTTGGGAGAGGTCGGCATTTATTTTCTTGAATTGTTTTTATCTAATTTGTAAAATCTATATAGTATTATTTTTTTATATGTCTAAACATGGACTGACTCAGAGTTGCTATGTATTATTATTTATTAAGAGCCATTTGTCTTAATACTTTTAAAATGTGTTTATGATTGTAAGTGATATAAGGAAGTTAGACCTTAAATCGTATTAGAATATTGATCCTTGTGGAAAAGGTCTTATAACTTGTGATAAATTTATTTTTTCAAGTGAATCTATGAATTTTAAAATATTCTCAGACATGAAAGATTTGTTATAAACAAGTTTATATGTATCTATAAGTTTTAGTTGTTAATTTTTTTCTATAACAAATTACAAGTATATTACTATAAAAAAAGATAAGACTCTATCAGTTAATAATTTACTAAAACTTAATAATATTTTCATTATTATAAACTTAATAAAAATCAATAAGTGAATTTAAATCTCAATAAGATTTTTGTAATTGGTAAAAATATTTTGTTCTCATTCAACTTGGGAGATAATTATTCTTAAGAATCTTAGACATTGTCCACTGCCCATTTTCAGGTGTATTTAATAAGTTTTATTAGACCTTTTCCACAGGGATCAATAACTTAATGTAGATGGTACGGTGAGTGATTTGTAAGAGAGTGGTCCGTTGAAGTTGTTAAGACCTTGCTAGTTCAATAGCGTAGTCAGTTCGAGGAAAAAAGATTTATAAAGCAATGTTATAGTAATACAGCTTTCATTTAAATTTAAACAAATGCAACTAAAAATACATATTAAAATAAGATTTGGATAAAGCAAAAGTATTTATAATTATCTAAAAATAGAATCAGCAAGAGATGCTAGAATTAACTTTTAACACTTGCATTCTAAAACAAATATAGAAGTCAATAAATTATGATGGAATTTGATGTATTTAATATTGAATGTAGTGTAGGTATATAGTGTTAAGTGATTCGACGTTCAGAATTATAATTAAATATATTAATAATTGATAGTAAAAACAAAAAAAAAATGTTTATGTTGCGGAGTAAAACGTACAGAACCAAAAGTTTTTATTTGCATTGAGACGTGGCAGCGCCAGTTAATTCCAGGCGGAAGTGCAAAATAACGTCCACTATAATATATAATATTGTTTTGATTATTTATTTTGCTTTCGTGTAAATCAAAGAAGTATATTAAATAGAAAAATGTGTCATTTAGAAAATTGATGTCTATTTATAATCAGGTTGTCTAGATGTTTATTAATAACCGTTACAAATAAATTAGTAGTCAATTTTATCGTGTGATATACGTAAATATAGTTGAAATTAACTGAAATACTAAATATTTATTAAAACAAAATCATTTAAAATATATTTTTAAAGTTATAAATGGATTAAATATAAAAAAATGCTCAGGTAATGAAACATAATTTGAAGGAAAAGATTAATCAATAATTTATCGCTTCTTCGAATTCACACATATAAATAAAACTGGAGTGTCTTTTATTTTTCCTTGAAAATCTCCCAAACGGTTCAATCGATTCTAACGAGACTTTAACTGTCAGGTAGAAGATTTTCCAGAGTAGCATGATGAAATTCAATAATGATGAAATTCAACTGAGGTAACCTTAAATCAGTAAAAAGTTAAGTATTAATGACGAAAATAAAATTACAAAAATAAAATATATTTTAAAATTAAAATAGATAAAATAAACAGTTCTCATAAATGAAACCATTATAATATGGACAATGTCGCGTGTATCAGTTAGTCGTGTTATAAAATGTATTAATAATCTAGAGAAAAATTATTAAATGTATTTTTGATTGAAGAAGGCGTTACTTTGCGGAAATCCATCATTATATTAGAATAGACGCTACTTTGCATTTCCGCCTGGAATCGATGGAACACTACTACGTCTGACTGCAACATAAAACAAATCAATTAATCAATATATCCCTTATACACATATATATTAATCAACAATATATATCAATTAACAATACATATCAATTAACAATTAATGTTAATGTTAATGTTAATTGATATATATTGTTGATTAATATATATGTGTATAAGGGATATATTGATTAATTGATTTGTTTTATGTTGCAGTCAGACGTAGTAGTGTTCCATCGATTCCAGGCGGAAATGCAAAGTAGCGTCTATTCTAATATATTAAATGCATGTTATTCAAATTACATTTATCGATAGCAGTAATATTTATAAAAAAGATTTCTCAATAATAATATTAATAAGGACTGCATTCAAAAGCTTTTATAGCACAAAAATCCGGCCATAATTTAGTACACATAAAATATATTATTTGAATAAGTTTAATTAAAGATGAAACATATTTTTATTTATTGTCTTTTTAATAAATATTTTTAATAGAATATTCATGCTTTTATTATCCTAGAGATGGTCATTATTGTAATAACTAATAATTTAATGCGTTAAAATTATTCTGCTGTTGGATACCTGTTATTATTATTGATCGGCTGGTGTTATTATAACCTACGAATAAGCGTGCAATAAACCACAACGGATAGGTATGAACGGAAGAGCACTGTGACATGTTCTTAATACAAATTAATTATACGATACAATACACCGAATTAACCAACAGCAGAATAATTGATAACAGTTTATAAAAACAATCGTAAAATAACGCGCAGTGTTATTTATAATTGATATATAACAGTTCTTGCCGTCTATAATAAGGTCATTGTCTACAGGTATCACTTAACATATCATAGATAATAAGATAATGGAATTGTTAATATAAATTATTATAATAAATAACAGTTGAATATTGTTATATAATTTGAGAATATATCTATCTATTTTAAAAATATTTAATTTATGTTTAGCTACATAGGATAGACCAAAGCTAAGAGGCAAGACTTATTTAAAGCATTGATAATAATAAATAATAGATATGGTTAACGATTTTCAAGAATACATGTGCAAAAGAATATTATAAAAAATAATGACAGAGGAATATTAATTACATTATTTCATCATATTATTTATTACTGAACTTATATTAAAGATTTATAAAAAAACACAGGAACGAAATAATTTACCAAACTTATTAATAGATTTTAATAAAACATTCAAGAATGGATTATATGCATGTTAGGGTTTTTCTTAGGCCACCACGCTACCTACCACCCTCGAGTTGGGAAACTGACCCCAAAAACATTATAGGAATGTTCGGGCAGCTATACTTAAGAACTAGTCCTTTCTAGCTTCTATCTTTACCTTTCTGTCTAACATCTTAAAACTAGTACAAAATTTTAGTACTAGAAAAAGCTTTACAACCATACAATAGTTTAGTCCATGTTTTCTTTCCCCATAATCTCCGATGTGGTATCTGAACAACCCAGCCATTAATTAATATGATAGTTTTGAAACAACTTTTTTTTTCCAAAATTTGCTAATTTTTCTTAAATCGAAAGAAGTTTCGAGAAACTAAATAAGATTTATTAAGAACTAGCGGACTAGACAAATTATATACCTAAATCTTCCTCATAAATCACTCTATTGGTGAAACCCGCATGAAAATCCGTTTAGTAGTTTTTGAGTTTATCGTGAACAGACAGACAGACAGACGTGGCAGAGGACTTTGTTTTATACTATGTAATGATATATTTTTATAGTATTTTTTACTATAGATAGTCATTTATTATTCGAACAAATAACATTTATGAAGCATAAATGCTGTTAATTTGGAAACACTGAGTAAAATAACTGATTTGTTTCTATCATCGCTAGTTTCTATATAATTAAGAATTATCATATATGTTTGCAATAAGCAAAGAAATATATTTCAGTGGAATACTTAATCTTTAATATTAAGGAGTGAATACTTTTAAATCACTTTTCATTATTGTGTGTTCCAACGGTAAAATACACGTAGTCTGGTGAAGCTGTTAAGGCCTTACTAGGCCAATAGCGTAGTCAGTTCGAAAAAAGGTAAAATACATTTACATTGGATACATTTTAAAACTGTTCTTTCCCCATAATGGAATTTTCAGTTTTCTTTATTCCTTGAAATATGAAAGAAATAATTTGTTAAATATATAAAAATATGAACTAGGTAATAGACTAAAATTGTTGCGAGAGTGAAATATTTATATATGTACGTAGATGAATGTGTAATGCTTAAACCATCTATGTTAATGTCGTACGCTTTGTTATATGTTGCAATAAATAAATGTTGTTGAAAAATATACACTTTTTTATTTTATTAAAATCACCCGATATACCTCATTTTAGCTAAAGGATACTTAAAAAAAAGAATGAAAAGCAATCGGTTTCACTTGATGCAAACTTCGAGTCTTTTCATTTTTAAGACCGTAGTGAACAAAAGTTAATACATTTTTCAATTTAGTATTGTTTAGTGTGGCATAACCACTTAACTATGAAATAAAGAAAAGTTTGTTGCAGATACTTTGTTAACATCGTAAGCAATGTTACTTCAAATGTAGAACCCTTCAAACTTCTTTATATATAATTGTTACAGGAATGCATTAACTCCCTAGCGTCCGACGACCACACAGGTATGGATTCCTTTCACGAATGCTTACAAGAATATGGCGAGGGCTTAGAAGTTGTCCAAATATGCTTGGAGCCCGAAGAAGCTTCGATAAAAGACGAAGAATTCTCCGCCTTGGCTGATTTAAGTTTCGACGATTGTAAGAAAGACATTAAGATAAATATTGATGTCATTGATAATAAAACTAATTATGTGAAAGTAAATGGATTAAAATCTTCTAAATCAGAAGAATCTGTTGATCAGGATGATGATTTGACAATAACCGAGGATGATGTTCAGACACCTAGAGAACTGAATCGAGACGACGTAAGAAGCAAGTCGGCTGACAGAAGAAAGGAGAGTGAACCGTGCTTGTCCAAGCAACATAGTAAAGACATATCAACGTCAGATGAAATGGTATTCGCGGTTACTCCGACAGGTTTAGAAAGAATAAGTTTTGATAAGTACTGGAAAAAATCCAATGAGAAAACTGATAAGACGTCTATCGAAAAGGTGCTCATTGATGCAAACCGGAAGGAATGTGTAAATTCACAACCAAAAGATACGACTTATTTAGACGCAACCAAAATAATTACAGTTCAGGATGAAAGCAGTACTTTGTTATACATTGACCATGAGATCGATGGATATGAAACATGTCTCGATGAAGACCCCTCATTAAAATGTGCTGTAAACGCTCGTAAAATCAACGGAGAACGCGAGATCAAAGAAATCAGTAAACAAAATAAAATAGCTTTTAAAAACAAAGACAACGACGTAAGTGCCAAAGTTAACTCACATACTACTTCCATTGTCGCGGAGGACGTGCCGTCCCGCCTTCCTTACCTGCATGATCACATTATAAAGCAGATGAGATCGCTCAAGATAGAACCTATAAATATAAGCAACAAAAGGAAACGTAGTCCAACAAAACCGTCCAAAAATGAACGAATAAAGTGCGTCGAATATTACAACGATCAAGCTGAATGCTTAAAAGAAATCCGTCAAAAGAAATTGGAAGAGGAAAAGAATTACCAAGAAAAACAGAGAATGTCGCGTAGAGCATCCGGTTCAGACAAGAAACATTTAAGGAGACAGGAAGTAAGTGAGGAATCCACAGATTTAGAAAATAATTATGTTCCCGGATGCCACAAATGTTTTTTGGAGAATTATGCTTATGCTATAACTAAAGCGTATATAGCACAAACGAGTGCTTGTAAATACTGTGAAGTTATAAGGGATATGTTAGAGCCGCCGAAAAGTTTACCAGAACGGAGACTGTCTGCTCCTGCGTTAGTGAACTTAGAGAGTGGTGGGTCAGAGACGGAAGATGAAGATTTACTTTTGGTGCCAGTTGTGAGGGGTCGGAGGAAATCTGCTGGGCCGTTGAAGTTTCTAGTGCCTTCGAGAAGACCGAGGTAAGTGTCCCAGTGTTTTAATGTTTTATCTGATATAGTATACAAAGGTGATATTTCACTGGGTAAACGAGTATATTATCATATTATTCATTATCAGGTTTGGAGTTAAACGTAATGCAGATAATAAATAAAATATATTTCCGCTATTGTTATTAATTAATGTAAAAAGTTGCAGATTAATGTGCTTTAGAGAAAATATTTAAGCTGATTGAATATTTAAGCATATAGAATAACCCAAAAATGATTGCTTAATGTTTTGGACTATTTTAAGTAATAGTTCTTTATTTTTCTCATGTTTATAGTATATATGTAACTATCGATATGTGTAAAAATATCTATGTTGAAAAGATAATTCAAATCGAGTTTCTTGCTGTTTCATCTCGTGTTGACTCTGGATGACTGGGTTTTTGTTCGAACGGGTGTTAGTTTTGTCGTTCATGAGCATCTTCTCAGAGTCTAAATTCGGTAAAGACTTTTTTGATTTCATTAATTTGAGAGCAGGATGGTGGTCTATCTGTTGTTCTACTTGCAGTTTACAATTGTTCAAAACCTCACACGAATAGATATGTTAATACGACCGAATCTGCATTTGCTGCTACTTCTCAATAATTCGCCTAAACTTCCAAATGTCGAACGGGTTGCGGATAGTGAAATAATTTTATTCTTTTATTAATACGTTACAATTGTTTTCTGCTAAAATCACTCACTCCAAAATCTAGGAATATTTGTACACTCTTATATTCCACTATTAAATTTTGTTTATGACCAATATTAAAACATTTATAAGATTTATTGTGGAATACATTAGATAACAGATTGTCTTGTGAGTAGAATGTAGCGAGTCCTCTCAGACACAAGCTCACTTTGTATAAGACGTGTATCCGTCCCGTTATGACATATAGCAGTCCCGTTTTTGCGCATATGTCGAAAGATCATTTTCATAAGTTGCAGGTTCTTCAAAACCGCGTTTTATTTAAAGTGACCGGTGCCCCGTGGTACGTCCGGAGAGTTGATCTACAAAGGGACCTAGAGATGCCTTGTATCTGGGCGTACGTAAAATCACTTACGATTAGTTATTTTGAAAATCCCAGTCCGTTAGTGGTATCCGCAAAATACGAACCCGTACCAAACGCTGCGCGTTGTAAAAGACGTCCGCGACATATTTTTACCGACCCTCCCGATGAAATAACGGCAGTGAACAATCAGTACTAGCCTGTCTCTCTAAACAGAGCGTGCTCACGCCCACGACCGCGTAACCACAGATCACGCCGCCGTGGTCTGGGGGTAAATTTCGCTCCCGCACACCAGACTAGGCCCCCCTCGGTAGGCAGCTCAAACCTAGGTACGTTCCCTCGGCGTGGAGCCCTTGAGTACGCTGCTCGCGCGATACAGTGACACAAAATCTTACATCACTGCGACAACATTACACATATCACCTCCACACACGTGCACGCATACACATGCAACTGGAAGGGTTTTATTTTTTCCCTTATCAAACTGAAATAGTTTAGAATATTATCAGATGCGAAATATATATAAGGGTTGTTGAGGTATGTATGCTTGGTATATGTTTCAACAACTCATATATGTATGAATAGTTATTTTAGCTTAGGTTAGCTCACATAGGTCGCGAATTGCATGTATCAGGCAACACCCAAAGCCGAGGTGTGCCGCGCACCCTTGAGATAGTTGTCAAAATAAAATCGGCTGAGTGCCTTAAGCGCTCGCCTTAGTAGTCCGGTGAAGCTTGAAGACCTTGCTTGGTGAATAGCGTAGTCAGTTCGAAAAAAAAAAAAAAATAATGTAGCGAGCTTTTTGTAAAAGTGTAAGATATTTTTTTTTTTAATTTGTCGCATCAATTCAATTTTCTTGAAATCGCAGCGACCAAAACAATATGTATGAAACAAATCTAATTTGAGATCATGACATATAGGTTTAAAATAACATTTGCTAAACTAAAACTGAACAGCACTAAACAACGCCATAACAAGAGATTTCCTATACACGTGAACTGTTTAATGCGATGAAGCCTCGCAAATAAGGACGGACTTCATATATTTGTTTCACATTTTCAATACTTAAATTATCACTTTACGTAATAGAGGATAAGACTCTTTTTCTATCGACTAGCGATGACCTTAGAAATGTAGATGACAAGCAAAGAATTTGTAATACGGAATTTATAGTGAAGGATTTAATTTTGTAATTATCTTGGAAATCTCAAGATGGATATATTACTCGTCTCACTGGACGTGAATTACACTTCAGTGCTCTATAGATCATTTGGGTGTCCGTTATTTACCAATTTGGCTTTTTTGACTTGGGTATCGTTTAAATCGTCAGTTTATGGTCTAACAGATTAATACTAATCTATACTAATATTATAAAGCTGAAGAGTTTGTTTGGTTGAACGCGCTAATCTCACCTAACCTATAAAAAAAATATTTCTTCTTTCTTATATCTTTCAGATTTAGATAGCTCATTTATCATATATAGATATAGACTATATATCATCACGTTAAGCCCAATATAAGCGGAACACCAATGAAGAATGTTTCAAAGTCGAGGTTAATGTACGTATTATTTAAAAATATTTTCACTACGTAAACGAAGTCACGAGTTAAAGTTAGCGTAAGCCGAAAGTAACTGAAGTCGTGGGTAAATCTACTTAATAATAAAAACTATATTACCTAAAATGCCACCAATATTACGAAATATGGAATTAAATAGCAAAAGGTTATGTTTAAAATTCACTACGTAATAATTAAGCTGTAATAATTAGTTATAAAAACAGTTTCTGGGAAGACACCAATATAGATCAAATCATAAAACAAAACCATGTTTGATTAGAGAATTTGACACAAATCTTTAGAGCTGATTCCGAGATATAGAAATTTATAGATATAAAACAATTTTCTTGTTTAAGTTATAAAATAAAAAAAATGTTTTCATACATCTTATCGTTACATAAGTTGTCAAGACAATAATACCTCTATCAAAGGTATTGTAGATTTATTGCTGATTTTCGTAAGCTCAAAGGCCTATCTTGTAGATTTAAAATAGTCTTCAAAATTAACATTATTCTAAGACAAGATTGTTGTTAATAATTGCTTATATTGTAATAGATTTGTATCACTATGTTAATAATCATAACACACTGTGTTATTGCCAAGGTAATATTTCATCTTGGCTTACGAAGTCATTATTATATAGGTGTCGATAAATAATATGAAAGAAAAAAGAAAAAGTCTTTATTATTGGAATACAATTACAAACAACAAGATATTAAAGATATTTGATTGAAGAAGGCGTTATTTGCGGAAATCCATCATTATATTAGAATAGACGCTACTTTGCATTTCCGCCTGGAATCGATGGAACACTACTACGTCTGACTGCAACATAAAACAAATCAATTAATCAAGATATCCCTTATACACATATATATTAATCAACAATATATATCAATTAACAATACATATCAATTAACAATACATATCAATTAACAATATACATCAATTAACAATATATATCAATTAAAAATATACAATTAACAATATATATCAATTAACAATATACATCAATTAACAATATATATCAATTAAAAAATATACAATGTATTGTTAATTGATATATATTGTTGATTAAATTAATTGTTGATTGATGTGTATAAGGGATATATTGATTAATTGATTTGTTTTATGTTGCAGTCAGACGTAGTAGTGTTCCATCGATTCCAGGCGGAAATGCAAAGTAGCGTCTATTCTAATATAAGATATTAAAGGAAATTTATACATAGTTAATCCAACAATGATGCCTCCATTCAGCTACGTCCTGCAATACATCTGGGCGCTACAGCGCTGATTTTCAATGGTAGGTCAAATTAATACGCGGACGAGTAGTCAGTATCTTGACAAAAATATTATAGTATGAATTGTTTTCAGTTGAAAGTGTTTAGATAATAAATGTCACTTTAATAACGTACCTCGTAAGGTCAAAGCGGTTCCAAAAACAGCAATATTTAAGGAAAATTGAGAATATTTACTGACTATACTTTAAACTGAAATATACGCTCTTATTTACAAACATTAAGTTTTGCCCTTACGTATACAAACGCATCACTATCGTTGTTTTATTAAACCTTGGTTACAATTGGTGCATTAAATACAATAGGCTTAATGTATGTTCGCTTTATTCGACTCGGAGAAGTGTTAAACTTTTTATAACCCTTTAGCATTCCCCCTAAGACCTTATAGCTTGGATTAATGAGATTGGAATTTTTGGCGTTAACATTCGGTCGTGGAGTAATTATTTTTAATCCTTTCTCTTCTTTTCCTACTTTGGCATACAATTTTCCTTATCAAACATTATTACTGTCTTTAACAAGTTTGTAAATATTTAGTATTTTAGAGGTAGTGATTTAGGGTGATTTCCGCGCCCACGTTAGATAATAGCACTCGTATTTGTTCTTTCCAGAAAGTTTTTGTGACAACTCAAGGTTCATATTCCATGTTTTTTTTAATCTAATTACAAGAGATATAACATAATGTAGTGTTAGTTAACTCAAGATTTTTAATATTCCTAAATTAACCATTAGTTTTTATTAATTCACTCGCATCATTCAACCCTATACAAATTCTACAAATTTTATAACAGATTACAGGGGCCGTTTTGAATTTGTTTGATATTTGTGTATAATAAAATGTTGACATTGGCAAATAATGTCCCGATATCAACGGAGTTAAAAAAGTATGTAGTTCGAAGTGCGCGTGTAATTTACCCCCGGGAGTCCTTCGGAATATGCTAATGTAATTGAAATAATATGACCATGCGAATTCCCGAGGCTACTTTTCGTAATTTACGAAGTTACCGTTATTGTTTTGTTAATTTTAATAATCATGTACTTATGACTGTTGAACTAAATAATTATATTAAAACGTATTACAGTTATTAACAAATTAACGAAATGAATAGACAGTTACAGTTATGATGTGTTTTTTTTTTGTAGATCAATATAGTATATATAGTACTTGATGTTGTCCACCGTTTTTTTTGCAATTATAATTGTAAGTCCGTTCAATCCTGTCGTAGTTCATGGTTATATTTAACATATAAAATAATAATATCAGAACAAACACCAATAACCAACAAAGAGACCCTTAGTTAAAGTTTACCCTAAAACTTTTAAATGTATGGGAACGATACTTTTAAACGTAAAAAAAATTAATTAATTCTGATTTAACTTGATTTGAAAGTCGGCCACACACGTCACCTCTTTGCTCAGTATTATCTTGTTTTTTTTATATCATAGGAGGCAAACGGACAGGTGGGTCACCTGATGTTAAGTGATCACCACCGTCCATAGACACTTGCAATACCAGGGGAGTCGCAAGTGCGTTGCCAACCTGTCTTGCGGGAGAGGGGGAGTAAGGGAAGGGGGAAGGGGACGGGAGCTTGGCTACAAGGGATATTAGTAAACTATTATTTATTGTATAATTAAAAATACTACAATTCAAGTGGCAACAGACTGACTTCGCTCGCATATTCTCGTAATAATATATTACAAATTGTACAGTAATTAAAATTGTTTCATGAGACTATTTTCATGCATGAAATTAAAAGTTAAAACTAACAAAAACACGCAGTAGTAGTGAAACTTAGTATTCTGTTTTATTTTTAAGAGAATAACCTGACTACACTATGAAGATGGTAAATATTAATTTTCAGCATTATTTTGTAGTATTTTAATATACTTTTATTATTAATACAAAATACAGAATATTTTTTTAAAGTGCGCTATAGTCACTGCGATCCAACAGATAATAATGTGCTATAGATTTGAACGTTTATCACTCTCTCGCTCTTTGTATATATTTCGAGAACATTAGGAATATACTATCTCATTCTCTCACAGCCTGAAACCTATATATATATATATATATATATATATATATATATTTATAGCTATATCTTTTTCGTAACACATTTTCGTTACATAACATCCAATTCATAACATCCGAAAAAAACCCTTAGTTCAATAATAATTTTGTAATTATAAAAAAATTCTGGACATTTAAAATAACATTGTAAAATTTTATGAAAAACACAATCGTCCGTCCCCGTTCGAGCTTATATGGGATTATAGAAAATAGACAATAAGGATGGTATTTGCCGATATCGAGTTTTGATTTATTTTGAAGTGAAAACGGTAAAGCCGGTGTTTTTGGTAGGAGATAAATTTATAATTTCGCGTCATGACATGCTAGTAAGCATGACCGGCCGTTTTGTGTTTGCACGGCTTGCTTCAGATTAGCGGCGCGTAGTATAAGAGCCTGTGTACATCTAATATTGATATTTTGTGTTGAGATTGTACAGCCCATCATATATTTGATTAACTGATGAACTGTATAAAAATGTATATAATTATTGTTCGAAGTGCCAATCGATGTGAAAACTAGTCAAATGATAATAATTTTAGTTTACAAATTATGAAATTTAAATAATTCACACTATAATTAATATAAAATTCAAATCAAAACACAATTATTATATTGTATTAAATTTTCATTTCTGTTGTCAGTCCTTATGACTGCCTCGATTTTTTATTGTCTTTATTTTGATTAAATACATATTTATAAAGTATTCTCTGAATGTCTACTTATTTATGTAATATACCATACAAATAAATTAAGTATAATCAGGTTTAATATTTCCAGTACGTATCGATAACCTACGCCACTCCACACGTCCCATCCGTGCAATTTTACTTTCTTGCTCAGCGACTTACATTTTGGAGTGAAAGTACTTCGCTGATAATTGTTGTACTATTTTACTAGATAGCCTAGAACCTTCCTCAATAAAAGACCTATAAAATTTAAAAATAAATTTTCATATATCACTAATAGTTCCAAAGATTAACGCGTTTAAGATTGAGCTATTAAACTACTGAGCTATAAGTATAATATTAGTACAGATACTAAATTATCGTACTATGGGGTGTAAGGGGTGTCAAATAACATCTAAGACTTGAGACAGCCAAGGCAACCTCACCTGCACGTGGTGCACCCTGCTGAATAACGAACGAGGCAATGGCGAAAGCGGGGTGGTAGGGTTTTACAGTCTGACTGGCTCGCAACCACCATGTATAAAAAGCCCGTCATAGTGATTCGCTTTTGCGGGTCGCGTTTCGGGATCAGCCTGTGCATATCCTGCTTTTCGCAGGCCGGCATGACAGCGGCGACCGGCGATGGATAGTGTGTTACTCGGTGGTCGTCATTGTTTTTGGATTGTACTGTGCTTACCATCAGCCGCACTGCAGTCATTTTGCCGTGCTACTATAAAAAAAGAAAAAAAAGTACTATTTCTTATACCACTTATTAAAATTACCAGTTTGAACATCTGACGACAGGCAATTATTCGTCGCCGCTGAGTTTAAGACCCTCTTTTAAGCTACAACAATTATGTTACACTATTCGGTCACATAGTATTAGGCGACTTGAACGTAATTTTGAATCTCCGTGTTTGTATTTCTATTAAGCCATAAAAACCTCTAATAAAGCATTGTTATAGATAAAGATGAGAATTATTGCGATTTGTACTTGACATAATAAGTACAACATGCTAATTTTATTTCGTGCAATATAACATTTTCTACAATTATAACGAACTAAGAAATGCAATGTACTATGATGTTTATAATGAATAAATCTTAATCATTGTTATAGCAAAAACTGCATTTCGCAATAATCTGTAAAGTTTCACCAAGATCCATTCATTACTTTTTATGTAAAATAGTAACAGACATCAATTAATTCATAGAGACTTTCATGTTTAGAACATTATTTAAGTTGGATTCATGTTGAAGTAAAGATCTCATATGACTATCAATTCGGTCCACACAAAGTAAGACTCAGATGTCATACCGCAAAAAAAATGGGGTGTGGTTGTGTCGTGGACACGGCCGTTTGTTGTACGTGAATACGTCTTTAAACGGGCTATATTTTCTATATAAATTATTATTATTTTTGTATGTCATAATCATAAGAACTTCTCCGGGTTTCCGTGTTTTGTTTATGATGGCAACTATACCATTTAAAGGGTTCTGGAAATAAATCAACTAAACGAATAATGACTATGTTATAAATTTATTAATTATAGGTCTGTGTGATCCGCTCGGCCGCATTCACTTTATAACGTTGCCTGCTTGACTCGGTCATATAGTGTTTTATTGGTACCATTCGTTTGGTACTGAGATGCTCTTTCCAACCCTATACGATTTCGATTTGCCTTTTTTTGGCAACCAAGCTTTTAGTAAATTATTACTGGCATAATTGAGTATTTAATAATATTACAAGTTTCTTGCGATTATTAATAATCTGACTGACTGACTGAACTGAAGATGGTTACCATCTTGTTAGATCTTTCCAGGGAGTTTTTTGTGGAAAGTCGGAATCCATGCTCCGTGTTATTATTTCCGATCCACTTCATTTGTGCAAAATCACCAAACTATATTACGTAAAAGACCACCAATATTACATAATATAGAGCCAACTAACAGAAGATTATGAATAAAATATAAAACCCACTAATGCCATTCCAAGAGCCCGCCAAAAACTCCAATTAACACTTTGTAATGACATTCATATGTTTTGTGCTCTGAAACTTTAAAGATTAAAAACAATCGACATCGATACAATACCTGTAGATGTGTCGCATCACTATTAGAAAATTGCTAATACCCGTAATTGAGTTATGGTTGGCGACCTCAATGCTCCATTAAGGATTGTCACCGCACAGACAGTAAACGTACCCACTTTGTTTTATATATATATTTTTATTACTTACAATTTCGGACCATCGCGCCAAATGCTGCATTCGATGATTATGTAGGGGGGATTGCTTTAACATTTGTTCTGTACTGGTAAGTCATTTTAAATAATATGTTTTGGTACTGATTTTAAGTTACCGTTGTCAAGTATTGTCATTACTGCCTAGCCTTTGTGGAAAAGTGTAATCATATAGCCTGTATAATACTTGGTATGATATTTGCCTGTAAGTCTTGTTAAAATCGGTTACGCCGAACAAAAACAAATGTGAATTAACCAGAATAAAAAAACGGTAACTTCAATTTTATTTATATAATAGCTGTGTCCGCGATTCCATGCGCGTGGAACCTAATGTAAAAAAACAAAATCATCTAAATGTATTAAGTCCTTTTACTATCTACTTTTCTCTCGTACTAAAGTCGCGTCGTCGTTAAAATTACAATAACTTTTAATAGAGTGAACCGATTTTACTGAAACCAAGAGTAAATGGGACTCGAGGATATGCGTTATGATTTTCTTGGTGAGGTTTTATCTTGAACGCAGTACTTTAGAAGTGATGCGTGTGCAAACAGACAGACAGACAGACATTTCTAAAAATGATTGAAATGTATTTTATTAGTTATACTTATAAGACTAACTTTTTTTTTCACAAAAATCTAAAAAGTACATACACGTTATATTTATATCCTATTATATGTATAGAAGATTATAGAATTATAATGCTATATGATTCTAGAAGTCTCTAACATTTTATATCCTACTTCTTATATAGTGCTACTTTAAGTATTTAAAGTAGATTGACTTGATTTAAAAAAAAATAGTGCGTGTAACCGTCACACGCGATTGAAGTAAAACTTATTAAATATTTTTGATTTTGTCAATAAATAATTTATAAAGAAATCAATTAAAAATTGCTGAAAGAAAATATTAAATTGAATAATAATAAAAATCATACAATAGAATTAATTATGTATATAAGGGCGCGCGACCGTGCTGCCTTCTGGTTTCAATGTAAGTAACAAATTAGATCAAAGATTCATTATCTGTAGTGCCATCTATCAGCTTATTCGGAACTTAAATAACACAGGAAATATTATTAGCAACTCTTTGTTATAAAGTAAATAAAATATAGAAAAGTACGAACAGATTACTATGATGAGTAACGAATTAAATTAATTATGATTTAATAGAAGTTTTGGTTATGTTTAATTATTATCTAACCGGAAGGTACAGAAACGTGACGCCATATATCCGTAACAGACTTCCGTTGCACTGTCGTCCAGTTAGTTACCTCTTAGTCGCGTCTAAAGAAGTTTTACGTCAGAAATATAAATAAAATAATTCACTATATTTCATATCTTTTTCACGCCCCACAACGTCGGGTTTACGTTTTAGTTTCATGAATTCTTGTGAATTATTTTAATTTTGTTATATACTAGCAATGCCCGAATTTCCTCGAATTTCCCGAATATTTGGGTTAGAGATCAATTAGTATAAATACAAACAATGGATAGCGAGAAAATATGATCCGCGTTCAATTAGTACACATATAAAATCTGTGATCAGACGGTGAGACCTGCGAAGTACAAAAAGACTACTTATTACTCTGATCTACCTTAGAAATAAATTGCCATTTGACGTAAATTATTAGATATGTGACATGGAAAAAGCCCGGAAATACAGTGCATACTACATATAAATGCAACAGATAGGTAAACGGATTTATCTGTTTATTCAGTGGGCTGTAAACGTAGAGTTTCACGGTTCACTGGACCGGACAATAAACACGGGCCTAGGATACGTCTTGTTGGATCGTATAAAAATTGTCTAAAACGGATCACTGTGGAGTAAACCAGAATCATAGGATACTGGGGTAGGATGCATGTACCTGTCTAGTTAGCTACGACCATACATATAGGAATAAAACTACTTTAGCGACTGTCTTTTGATTTATCGTATTTTGATATCAGCCAGTGTGTACCCAGTTTCGTTTCGGATTATTATTATTAATTTATTTATCATAGAATAAGGGTCATAAAAAAAATGAATATACAAAGTTATATGAATATGAAAGAGGATGAAAAGATGAAAATCATACTATTATATAACAACCAATATCCAGTGCTTCATAAAAGGACTATCGTATATCGTAACAATGTTCTCATTTTTTTATTGGGATTATCGCGAAGTCTACCCAGGATGGATGTTATTCTCTTACGTATGATAGCATAAAAATCATCAACCCTGGCATTTGCAAACATCCCAGAAGCGCTACAAAATCGTAGTAAAATCCCAATAACATTCTAAAAACAAATTATAAATAATAACGGATTACCACTTTTTCACAACAACTTTTTTACAACTCACATACGCATTTATACATTTATACTATTAGTAATTATAGATCTCTCGTGGATCGCTGTTGTATTTTTAATATACATTCCTTAGGTATCATTAGGTACGGTGTTGCCACCTTGTCGTATTGTGGCAAAAAAGTATGTGTTATATTATTATTATGTAATAAGGTCTTCTTTGAGATTAATTACTTTCTTCATGCCTATCCCAACCAATCCTTATACCGAGACCCTATGATTAGAAATTTGCTCTGTCTGCGTCAGCATCGATTGCTCTCTCCATTCCACATATATTCGCATTGTATGTTGTTTTTAATTTGTATATATTGATGGAAAGATGCAATTAAGAACATGATGTAGTTCTTACTTATGTCCCGTTCAAACAATGTTTGGTATAAGTTGTTGTCTTTTATCAACTTTTAGACAAGTATTCACTATTCATACCTTGTATTCACATACCATTCTTTATACAATCGATCTATATCCACCTATATCCAATCACATATATTAAACACTTTTCTAGTTCTTTAGTTTTACTTTTTCTCATGACATACTGGTGGTGGTAGAGCCACGCTGAAACTATTATTGGTTTCAGTATGAATGGGTCGGCTCGTCCGGGGTAGTACCACCCTCTCATAGAAAACCGACGTGAAGTAACAGTGCTTGCATTGTTGCGTTTCGTTCGGTCAGTGAGAGCGCCGGAGACCCACCTCCCCTCCCCTCTCCTCTCTCCTCTCCCTTTCCCTCCCCTAACCCTTCCCTCCAAAAGATGGCAAGGCACTTGCGACTCCTCTGGTGTTGTTAGTGTCCATGGACGGTGGTGTTCACTTAACAGCAGGTGGCCCACCTGTTCGTTTGCCACCTATGACATAAAAAAAAAAAAAAAAATGTTCATACCACGCTATCCTATTTACGACATTTCCGTTAGTCCTAATTTCAAATTTTCATCTGATATACTCATTCCTAATTATAATTCTTTGTTTTTTAAAATATAGCAAATTGGAGAGGGTCCGTGAGCAAGATCCTCAAAGTGACCCTCTCCGCCAACGGAGGACAGGCAGGAGGAGGCGGTAGTTTGACCGCCTCCTACCACCGTAGCCGGACCTAGGGAAGATGGGTCGGGGGCCCATCTTCCTAGTGCACAGGTCCGGCGGACGGAGGAGATGGCCGCTGTGTACCCGGCTGTCTCCTAACACGACGACGCGGCAGCGATATCGCTGCTGGGCCAACCGTTGGGGCGGCACGAGGAAGTCTATAGAGATCTCGTGCCGCCCCAACTTAGCGGTAGACGTACACTGTGGAGTTTTATTCCGTGCTACTACTACTTCTACTCCGTGCACTGTCTGTCTGTCTGTATGTCTGTCTGTTTACGATAAACTCAAAAACTAGCGAACGGATGTATGTAATTTTCATCAGGAGATAAAATGCTTCATGAGGAAGGTTTAGGTATATCATTCGTCTTTTCTTTTAATCAGGGTGGGATAATGTCCACCGGACATGCACTTAAGTATCTATATAAACGAAAAACCCGTTCCCTGAGGCTCAATTACGACAAAACTATTAAACGTATCGGCATAATATGCGGAATTCATTTTGGATTCGAATAACCCTTAGCCATTTTTAATGCCCAACAAAGTGGGCTGGAATCAGCTGACAAGGAACAAAAGTAATATTACTAAATAAGACCGGACAACACGCTAACTTAGATTATCCATCTTAAAATTTGTATCACATGTTGTTTTATTAGTTTCTTCAGTGGCTTACGACTCAAATCCATATATCATAGCTGTTCTTATCAAGTATAATAAATGACATAAACATAAACAAATTGTTAAATAAAGGAGTTTGACATATTCTAGTTCAAAACAAAAACGAACATATGGAAATGTGATCTAAAGCAATTTACTAGTTGACCGAGCGCATTAACAACTGCACTCTTGGAATTGTGCCATTCGTGGTCCAAAACTAAATTGCTTTATGTATTTCCCTGGAGCTATAACTCGATATGGAGTACTATCCTGTTCATTGTTTGAATTATGTTTTCGTAGTGGACGTTATCTTGCACTTGCGCCTAGAATTGATTGACTGCTCTAAGTCTTGTTGCAACAAAAAACGTTTGATTTTATTTATTACAACTAAATCTGAAAAAGTTAATCTAAAACTAGTGGTAGAGTGAGAGAGGGGAGAGCAACATACTAACAAATAAAAGAAGAAAAATATTATAAATGTGTTATTTGGTTTACGGTAAAACCTGACGGCAGTTGGCACTGTTCGTATGTAGTTGTAAATTTAAAAAATATATAATTAACTAGCGGGCCGGACGGACGTTGTCCTGCCTTGATAATAAAATCCTAAGTCAACCGCAGCGCCACCTACCGGATCCAATTGTGAATCTAAACCATTCTCGGATCCACTAGAACACGCGCACAAAGTTTATAAAAATCGGTCAAGCTGTTTAGGGGGAATTCTGTGACATACATACACACGTACAGAAGAAATTTATTTACATACTAGCTGACCTGGCGGACGTTGTCCTGCATTGATAATAAAAAAAAATCTTAAAAGTCAACCGCAACGCCACCTACCGGGTCCAGTTGTGAATCTAAACCATTCTCGGATCCACTGGAACACGCACACAAAGTTTTATTAAAATCGGTCCAGCCGTTTCGGAGGAGTTCAGTGACATACACGCACATAAGAAATGTATATATAAAGATAAAGATTAAAATATTTTGCAGATTAACGATTAATAACCACAATCGATTACACGTGATTGGATTCTATACACATATCCTATACATAAACTAAGATACTGGAAGTTAATTTAAAGTATATTCACGATTGGTGGTGGTAAAAATGGCGTATATAATGGCGTAATCTTAAAGTTATTAGAGACACGCGATACTAAAATGTCCCGAGACTTATTGGAAAATCACTTTAGCTCCGGTCTTGTAATGGATACTTAAAATTATGTACTTAACGTAATAGGATCTGTTTTATGTTAGACCACGTTGAATTGTAGTAATAATGGTATTATGCCATTAATTATGGTAAGATTTCCAAAATATATTAGTAATTTTAAAATACAATTTCTTATAATGTATGATTTGTACCAAAAAACAACAAGCCCAACGCGCTGTAAAAGAATTTCATTGCACAGTTGTTTTGAAAAAGATTGGCTACCGCAATTTTAAACTATTTACATTCTTCATTGCTGAAACAAATTCATTATAACATTGATGCACTCTAGTCTATGAAATGGCGCCGGACATTATTGAGTTTCCCATACTAATTCATTATTTTAAAATATTATTACATAAAATAAAGTCCTCTACCACGTCGGTCTATCTGTTCGTAATAAATGTAAATACTACTGAACGGATTTTCATGCGGTTTTCATTAGTAAATAAAGTGATTCATGATGAAGGTTTAGATATATAATTTGTCAAGTTTTTGAAGTTATAGGTACTTCTTTTGGCGCGTTAGGGAAAAATGATGAGAATAAATTTTTAAGATGCGCGCGCACTCCGTCACGAAATACCGACACCCTGAAATTAGCTATAGTCAACATTTTGTTATTTTGTATTAAAACTTTCAATGTATTAAATACCCATTTTCTATTGTTAGTGTCGTTTTTTCTACAAACGTAGAATAAGGTGAAAGATAAAAATTGGGAAAAGATTTTTATCTTGTTACGCCAAAGAAGTATAACTTCTAACGCGTGTACATAAATACACACACACTTTTTTTTATTATCAGGGCGGGAAAACGTCCGCCCTGTCCGTTAGTTCATGATAAAATTGATGCACTTTATTCTATAAAATTACGTTGAACATTACTGAGTGTTATTACTGCGTTATTTTATTTACTTACTCATCATCTTCTTACTCTAATCCCACCTGCGCAGGGTCAGCACAGCACGTTTACCTTTTCCACTCTTGATTATCAGATGTCATCTCAGTATTCACACCTTTTACATACACAAATCATTTTTCACACAATCCATCCTACATACACAAATCATTTTCCACACAATCCATCCACACCTTTTACATACACACATCATTTTTCACACAATCCATCCACACCTTTTACATACACACATCATTTTTCACACAATCCATCCACACCTTTTACGGCCTTCCTCTACTCTTATATCCATCCTATGTATACCTCTACTTATCAATCTATATAAATACAATTATTTTTGTTGTGTTTATAATTGTCAAGTTTTGCAAGATAAATAATTAAAAATTGTAGGGAAAAGTGGAAAGTTTGTGTTAAAAAAATCTCCATATAAAAGTGTGTGACAGAAGACAGCAGATAGAATAGCGGAGAGAAAAAATATTGACAGATTGACGTTGCGTTACTATTGTATTTAATTACACGGCCGTAGTGTAAACCGAAGATTTGGTTTCATTTTCTTCATTGATTACTGGTGTGAAACCGTGGGACGAAAGTAGTATTAATTAGAAAGGAAATTACTGTATGATTTTCCTTGTACAAATTTGAAAGGCTCTGATTGACAACATATGATAATTCATCCCTACGAGATAACTTATCTGAGAATTTTAATATAATAATAGAATTACTTAATATGGACTATCTTTCTACAGAAAAGTATGTAGGAGCTTAATAAATATTACAAAAACAATATTATTATATAATCTGGCTAATATATAATGAATACTATAGTAATAAATATGCATACATAACAACAATATTGTAAAATGACAAACAAGAGCGCGCTCGTCCGACTGTGTCGGTTTCAACTAACAGACAATTGATTCATTTGCGTCCTGTATAGTTACGCGGAAAAGTGTTTCATATGATATTTTTTATTTTCTCTTATTTCTTGGTAACTGTCCGTCTAGGCATCTTATGGTTATACGACGAGGAAAATGCGACCCTCCCTTTATTTTCTCCCAGATTTTTAACACAAATTTTTCAATTACTTAAAGTGATGCGTAATGCGTGATCATAATTGAAATCTTGGATTCTTTAGTTTATCTTGACACGAAGGAACTAATTTTCCTGTTTTATTGCACGTTATCTTTATAAACGAAGGTGACAGCATGACATGTAAATAACAGAATAATTGCAGTGTAAGGTTCTCCACGACCTCCATTATGCGTACGCTGACGTTGTGGGATGGGTTACCCGGCACAGTATTCCCTCAGAATTATGATATGGGTCTCTTTAAAAAGGGATTGAAACACACTCTTCAAGGCCGGCAACGCAACAGCAATACTTTTACTATTGCAGGTGTCCATAGGCTACGGTAACCATTTACCATTAGATAGGCCATCAGCTCATTTGCTGCCCTTTAGCATAAAAAAAAGTGTCAATAAAATGGCGAAGGTTTATTGAATCAAATATACTCTAAGAATGCCTCTGATATTTTGAGCGAAAAGTATATTTTGATACGATGATGGCTCGTTTGTCAGTATGTTCTGAGTTTGCGTCCATTGATGTAAGTTCAAAATCATGGGAATGTTCAGAAGCTTTTGGTGAAGGTGAAACATGATGGTGAAGCCATGGTGATATGCCTTTGAATAAGTTTGCCTGGCTAACTCTCATCTGTCGTCATACACCTATAAGTGTGCTGTGCCGTTGCACTTGAAAGCCAGTCCTCCTCTAATTTTGGTGTGTTTACCATATTAGACCACATCGCCATTTACTATCAGATGAGATTGTCGTCAAAGCAAACACCTAAAGTAGAGAAATGGAAAATAATAAGCTATTCTTAGACTTCCCGATTGAGGTATCTGAGCAACGGCCAACCATAATAGGATAACAAGTAGGTATCCTATATTACTAATCGTTAATAGGTATTTAAAGCTGAAACCCTACAGCTGAAGCACTACGTTTATTAGGAGATTAGCTTTAGGACTTAGTAATTACCTGAAGGTCACTCGGAGAGTTATTATATTACCTTATTTTATACCTTGAGGTTCTATAAATATGAGAGTTATTTTAACTCTCATATTTATGAAACAGATGACACGCGGTATATTTGTTTTAACGCAATCATTTCATTTTTACTTTTTTACTTTTGTGGTCGAGCCACTCTGAAGATATTACTGATTTCAGCATGAATGGGTTAGCTCGCCAGGGATAGCACCACCTCTTAGAAAACCGACGTGAAGTAACAGTGCTTGCATTGTTGCGTTTCATTCAGTCAGTGAGAGCTTCGGATGCCCACTTCCCCACCTCTCTCCGTCCGTCATCTCTCCCCCTCCCTTCCCCTTTCCCCCAAACACAGGCTTGCAATGCACTTTCGATTCCCCTGGTGTTGTTAGTATCTAAGGACGGTGGAAATAACTTAACATCAAGTGACCAACCTGATCGTTTGCCTCATATGAAATTAAATAAAGATTTTTATAATAATTGAAAGAATATTTGCAGTTAATCATTGGTAGCGTAGGATGGGTCAGTTTAAAAAAAAAATATTAGGCTTAACTTCCCAAGTAAATTAAAGCTATAAAGAAACTCATGAAAACACTGTTTGTCTGAGGTTTAAGAGCTCACTATTTCTTTTAGATCCATATGTAACCAAATCAAAAATATATTATTAAATTTAAGCCGTAAAAGGTGCTTATGAACGTATTAATTACCACTGGTTCGGAAAGCAACTCAGTCATCGAGAAGAACTGGGAAGGAACACGATCGGATTTGTCTTTTTAATGGACATATTTTTATAACTACTTTGGAGGATGCATAGAAAGAAGTGTTATTTCCAAACATCACCATTACTCACATATTGATCCAATCTAGAGTAGCCTTTTGACACTAATACCCGCTGCCTGAATTTACAGTTAGGCGATATGCAACTTTCATTTATTGACATATAACCCCCAATATCAACTGCTTTCGTTTGACCGCATCCACCGTAGAGCGACGAGGTAATATCAGATCGGCTCGAGTCATAGGCACTGCGTCGGAATATCGCGTCTCTTTGCGTCCTTTATCGTATTTACCACGGAGAATGTTCAGAGAGTTGTTTGTAGTTATATCTGCCGCTACATTCCATTTTCGTACAACCCGCCTGAAACTAACCTTTTAGTTCATTCCATCCACACCACCTGGATGGGTGGAGGTCTTCCACGGTGTGGTTTTCGAGGTAATTTCTGCCTCGTACTTGACTCCCAGCGGCGGTGTTTCCAAACAATTACGATTTACAAGCTTTCAAAAAACGAGCGTACTCTTCTTTAAAAGGCCGGCGACGCACTTGTGATTCCCCTGGTGTTGCTAGTGTTTATGGATGGCGGTGATCACTTACCATCAGGTGACCCGCCTGTTCGTTAGCCCCCATAGTAGAAAAAAACACATAGAAATTAATATCAATTAATCAACAGTCTGTCATGGTTTCGTTCATCGGTAATATTATCTATTCGGATTCAATTGCGTAACGTAACGGAAGGAAATGAGAAATTAATAGAATATAAAAGGTTAACAGAGGTAGATAATATGTCGTTGTGTGTTAAAATTAGCGGAAACAAAGTTATTCAGTTTTGTATACGAATGTACACGCAGTTACACCCGACCAATCGGCAACTGACAGCAATATCCATTATGCTTTTAATATCGTGGGAGATGAGTGGCATTGTGGACACCCTCGTGTCTCCACACATTGCATGTGACCGCTGGAATGTACTTATTCATTTGTAATACAAACAAGCTGTCATTTGTATAATAATTAGTTTATTATCACGTTTGTATGTATGGAATCCGCGTTACAATATGTATATTGATAGAATTGAGTCTATTTCTCCAATATAAATCAGGAACCAACGATTGCAACTATGAGGTATAGATACATATAGGCAGGTCGTAGATACCATATTCTAGCTTTGCAGGAAAGAAGAAAAATTTCCGACGTTGTTTTCCTAGTTAAAATTGCTCAAAACAATGTGGACTCTCCACACTTACTTTCTAAAATTAATTTGAGGATACCTAATAGAACATTGAGACAACCTATATATTTGGACATCCCACAGTGTGCATCTAATTACAGACAGAATTCTTTCTTTATTCGTGCTGCAAAAATATTAAATAATACGGTGATCTTGCCGCAGTATGATCTGTTCACATTTACAACGCAACACATTAAAAATACTATGGCGAATACATGGTTTAATGGTTCTCAAACTTATTCTTTAGTTAATTCTCTTCATTAGTAGTGGGTTGATTTGCCCTAGTTTTTGTTCTTAAAATCTAAATAATGATATTAATTGAAGTTTGTGTCACTTACTAATTTATTTATTTTCAAACGATCTAGCTATTTTTTAGAATCTCATATGCGAAAACATATAACTAGTGTATAGAGTCTATTTAGTTTGAATATCTGTAATATATAAGTAAGCAAAGATAAAAGCAAATATGGCTTCGTTAGCGTTAATATAGATTTGCTTTATTCCTCGAAAACAATTCCTTTTTCTGGATAAAACGAATTATCATTTAAATGTCGTAATTTGTAAATTGAAATTATTATTGTAACTCTGGTTTTCACATCTATCGGCACTGCGAACAATAATTATATACATTTTTATACAAATGATTAATTAGTCAAATATATTACGGGCTACACAATCTCAATACAAAAAATATCAATATTACATGTACAAGCATTTCGCTAAAATGTCGGTGATGCAAATCTATAAGGGTTTCTTCTACAGAACATCGCTAATCACGGCTAAATGGGTTTTCACCTTTAAAAAAAGTTGTTTCTTAATAAACAAGATGAAATTTAGGGTAATTTATCATTCGTATGATGACGATGTTTATAATTATGTTCTATCGACGACAGCTTCGCACCACAAGCTAATATGACGGTGACCGTTTCGCCGGACCGGCGGTCTGATGCGTTAGTGGCGCAACGGTGGGGCCCCGCACGCAAGGTCGTGATCAAACGAAGTCCCGGCGCACCCCTCGGCGTCAGCATCGTCGGTGGAAAGGTACGATAGAATAATACTTCGCTAAATATGAACATTAAAAACCGTAACCACTAGTATTCCTTGATAAACCAAAATGTTAATTATCTCATATATTTTATAGGTCGATATAATCTCTACACAAGACGGTGAAATCGATGAAGACAAAGTAATATTTGGAATCTTCATTAAAAACGTTGTGCCTGATAGTCCAGCGGGCCTGAGTGGAGAGTTACAGGTAAATTGTTCAATTTTAATTTAAGCCAATTGTTAAATACTACAAATTTTCTTTCATCATTAAACAAGAAGTTTTTAACCTATATTGCGGTTGTATTTTATTATTATTGTAAAGTAAAACTCAGATAATTCACATCGTTTAACAATATTGCGACAAGCAAAATCATAACAATAGTTGCTTGCATTTTAAACGATTTTAAGAAGACTAATAAGAAAAAAGGTGTAGTTTAAGAGTCTGCAAAAAAAAACCTTATTGCAGTGAAAAACAACTTAATGAAAAATCCAATTTTTATCCTACTTAGTATCCTCATATTTTGTCATATACAGACTGGTGATAGGATCTTGGAGGTGGACAGTGTTTGCGTTAGATCAGCCCAGCATGAACGAGCTGTTCAGCTCATAAAAGCCGCAGGGGAGAAAGTCGTTCTAACTGTGCAAAGTTTATTGACTTGGGTATGTCTTTTTTTTATCTATGAACTTTTGTTTGAGAATCAGCAAGTCTCTCGCCAATTAGCACTTACATTTGGGGTGTAAGGGGTGTCGAATAACATCTAAGATTTGACACACTCAAGCCAACCTCACCTGCACGTGGCGCATCCTGCTGAATAACGAACGAGGTAATGGCGAAAGCGGGGTGGTAAGGTTCTACAGCCTGACTGGGTCGCAACCACTATGTATATGGCAAAAAAGCCCGTCATAGTGATTCGCTTCTGCGGGTCGCGTTTCGGGATCAGCCTGTGCATATCCAGCTGTTCGCAGGCCGCCATGACAGCGGCGACCGGTGATGGATAGTGTGTCACTCGGTGGTCGCCATTGTTTTTGGATTGTACTGTGCTTACCATCAGGCACAGTGCAATCATTTTGCCGAGCTACAATAAAAAAAAAAATTTGTAAGGTAATTAGCAGATGATAATGATGGTAATGTAAAGTGTAATTTCTTAAATATGGTCTTTGACTGTGATGATTTTGCAGTCACATTATGCAGTAAATTTGGTTGAACTGGTGTAAATATTAGAGTTCCACTTCTTAGCAGTTTGTTGAGCGAGTCACTCTCTAAAAGTGATAATAAAGAACTTCAAATTCTTTTCATAGAACACGGACTCTTCAGATGTTGAAGCCTCTCCACCACACGGGTCTCCTGCACGCTCTATTAAAAAGTCACCAGCAAAATCAATTCAGCTTGAGAAGTCACCACAGCATGAAATAAAGGTGATACAAAATTGTTGATTAACTATTTTACAGGAAAAAATCTGAGAGCTGATAGCTAAGGTGCCTCAAATAACAATAAGTTATTATATAATATTTGTAACTGTAGTGTTTGGAAATTAAAATGTTAATAACTAACTGCAGTTCATGGAACTCTTTAACCAATTGCAAAATTGGAATTGATAGAATTCTTGTACATAGATAACCTCTTTATAAGAGGATTTCTTGGGAAGTTTTCTACATATAGTATTAGCGTTGCTTTCATACGAGTCTATATAAGCATTTGTACTTTCATAATCATGTTGTATAAATTTTAAAAGTTTCCGTTATGTTTCAGCTAAATAAGAAATGAAAGATTTATATAAAAAAGAAAGAAAAGAAATAGCAATATTAAAGATTAAAACCAAATTCCAACCAATTTTACTTTTACCAAGATCTCATTTTAATTTCCTTAAAAAATCAAAAACAATATTTGTTCTTCGCTTGTCCAATAGAATTTATATCAAGCAATAATTTTGCCAAAAGAATTACTTTGCCTTTAAATAATTAAATATCACTCTAATTCCTAATAGATAACAGTAACATCAGTGCCTGACAATCAAGAAGATGATGAAGAAACAAGTACAGATAAACAACCCGTTGAAGAACCGAAACCCGTTTACTCTGATTCTGAAAGTAGCGATGAAGAAGACGAGAGAGAATTGCAAGGGAGGACTTACTCTGACAAAGGAGTTGAAGTAAGTATAAATTGGAGCCACACATCAATAATGCTCTATGGGTAAACTAATGCACCTT
Organism: Antheraea pernyi; assembly: GCA_015888305.1. Lineage (NCBI taxonomy): Eukaryota > Metazoa > Arthropoda > Insecta > Lepidoptera > Saturniidae > Antheraea > Antheraea pernyi. The sequence continues at coordinate 180,603 of MU158830.1, read as the reverse complement.
GTAATTGTAAGAAAACCTTTTAATGCAGCTCATTTCAAAGTGTAGCATTATGATGTCGACTACAATCATACAATAGTAAATCTGAATTAAGTTTTTGTGTCCAAGTTATGTCATAGTAGTTAAATTATAGGTAGCCGACCTTCCTAGAATTCTATTTCTTTTTCTTAAGTCGAGTTTGCTTATTTTTTGGAAGCCACATGTAGTTCTTTGAAATATAATTTATACAGTAAATTTAATTGCTTTCTATCGTGGCTTGGTAAGACAATTTCTCGGGATATAATGGTGAGGACGGTTTTGTTAAAAGTAACGGCAACTGCTGTGAAGTCGGTAAAATATTTCTTTTATATCACATTTCTAAGACATAGAATCATTGAAATGTGGGAATACGTTTTTTGAGAACTCGCTTGCTTATTACGAAGTTGAGGCTACCATATAGCTCACTAATCAGCTCGCGTAGCTACAAAGAAAGTAGATAATAGGATAAGCTTAAAGAAATTTTAAAAGTTATGATGATAGCTCAGTGTTGGCGTGTTTGAACAGCACGTCGATTAACGCACTTCGAATTTTGCGATAAATTGGAGCTGTCAGTGAATAAAGATGATAAAACCATAGCATGGTTTTTTATATGCCTTTTTGTCTAACTGCTTAGAATAAGTTGAAAATATATCGCCAAGCATCAATAGGTATATTCTAACATGAGATTCATTTTAGTCCACATCGTTGTTTTACCTTAGACTGTGTGGAACTAACAATATATATATATATATTGATACTTTATCAAGAATAAAAATTCCTAAACCCAAAAGAACACTTACATAAATGTAAGATAGACAAAGCGAGGGCATGAAGACCCGTATTTTTAATTTGAATACTGAGTGCATTGAATATTTAAGAGGATGCGTTTCCTTAGATCGACCGCGCCTCAGCTGGTGCTATAAAACGCAGTAAAGAAGAGAAGGACGCTGACCCAGAACAAGAAGATGACTTCGGATACACGACAAGTGAGTGGAAAGATACATTATTCACGTTGATTAATTTCTCGTTTTACATCATCCATGTATATTTTTACGCGTGTTTGATTGAACATAACAAATGAATTGATTATTGTAATTATAATTTATAAATCATTCTATGTGAAACTTATTACCCTTATTAATTGTTTCCAATTAATATCCATGAAGACAAACCGTCTATTCTTTATTATAAATATATTAAATACTCACTGGCTCGTTCAGTAAATTGATTAACGGAATGGAGTTATGAAATCGAATTTCATTGCAAATATTCGCAACGCAACGTTTCTGATACAAAAATGACAAAGAGCTAAATGGCCTGAGAGACGAGAGGGAGGGAGAAAAACTGCGCTATACTAAAGTAGGCATGAACATTATAGATTTGAATTTAATTATATAGCAGTGAAATTAGAGTTTTTTTATCGCTATGAATTCACTGCTGACTAATGAGAACCTGGTATATTTGAAGATTATCGATTGAAATTTGTTACTTGTTATCGCTAAATAATTTAACGAGCAACATTTTTTTATTCTCGGTCAAAAGGAGCTACTTTGACTAATATATAATACGCATATGAATTCTGTGAATTATAATTTTGTAACATGACTAATTATTTTTCATAAAATATAAAAGTAACAGTGATTTGAATATATAATTAACATGTGATAACATAATTTTCGTATTATGTGAAAAATAGCAATGATGCATAAAATATTGAATTGCTAATTTAAATGGATTGTGATATAGTACGTGACTCGCTTTGAAGTCAAGAATAATAACAAGTTTTTATATAAATAATAGACCTGTTATTTATCAGGGAAGTTTAATTTTTATCACGAATTCTGAATAGCATGCGGTCTTTTTTCTTACGGTATAAAAATAGATCTGTTCGCTTCTACGATTATAATATATTACCGGTGATTTTTCAACAGGAAATTAATTAATTATAAGATATTATTTAGTAAGCTGTTAAAAAAATCATTTATCAACGACGTTAGAGATTTATTTAAAATTAAACAGTTACAAATTGAGATTAAAGTAAATAGAATGCTGAAAGACAAGCCGTCGGATTTTTAAATTAGGTTATGAAAACAATTCTATTTAGATGATCTCCACCTGTTCTGTGTTTCCACATTTATGTAAAATATGTTGCCTTTATGTGTGTATCTATAATTAAAAATTTATCAGTACTTGCTGTCAATGTTAGTTGGTGAAATATTCAGACGTTGTTATTACTACCAGTTCTTATTTTACCAACGAATCTTCTAGTAGATTATTACTGCCATTGTCGTGTAGGTAATAATAGGTATTACAAGTATCGTGCGATGATTTCAATAAACTAACAAGACGGTGGCCGTTTTGTTAGAACTTTCCAGGGAGTTTTTGTAGCAAATTACAATCCATGATCCGTGGTATTTCTCATTCACTTGTACACAATAACTGTATTACGTATAACTCCACTAATATTTTATTTGTGTTTATTCGGAAAACAAACAGTGATTTATTACAGATATTCAAACTAAATAGAATCCATACACCAGTTATATGTTTTCGCATATAAGATACCATAAAATAGCTAGTTCGTTTGAAAATAAAAATCAAATAATTAAAAATATTACATAATATTGAGTCAAAAAACACAAGATTATAAATAAAATATAAACGTATATGAACGGTGGTGATCACTTAACAGCAGGTGACCCACATGTTCGTTTGCCTTCTATGATTAAAAAAAATCCATTACACGACATTCCAAGATTCTGTCAAGAATTCATTATGATGTTGAAACAAGACACTTGCTACAACTTGAGGAGAGAGGTAAAGGAGGGAGGGGAGATGGCAGATTATCTGTATAATTTTATTTATACCTTGGAAACTTTAATATTGATGCTGACAACTATTTTATTATAATTTATTTAAAAGGACGTCAACACACTCGACTTACATTTATTTTATCACTGGCATTACCATCAAGATCATGAAACAGATTTATTATTATAGATTGGTTAAGTAGTTAGGGTATGAAAGCGTAATCAACGAATAGATAAACTCACGTTCAAATTTATAATATTACTACCAGAACCGGCCACGCGTTCCCGTGTCTCAGTTATTTAACTTTAATTGAATAAAACATGTGCACCGTAAAATAAACTATAGTTAAAAAATAAATTCAAAATTAAACGTGGCGCCATCTATGAGATATCTATAACAGTCGGTCCTACAGTTGTTTGTAAACGAACTACTAGAAAGCGCCATCTATTCGAGATTGATGAAACTTACAATTAATAACAATAATCAACATTGACAATTACTTAATTTTTAATTAAGAAATATCGAGGCGATTAATCGAAATACAAATTATACTATCACTCAAGTTGGACCAAATTATACATAAATGCCAAATTTCATAAAGATCGGTTGAGTAGTTTCGGAGCTCATGGTGACCACACATCTTGACAGTGGATTTTTATGTATTTAAGATTTATGATAATAGATAATAGCAAATTCTCGTGGAAACGTGGGTGAAGCTAGTATTATTATATACACGTTTTGACAAGAGAAAATTCAGACAGTTTATTTTCTACGTGGTATTTCGGGCTGCCCTTGAATCGGCCAGGGCACTTCCGAACGTGGATGCAATAAATCTATTTCAATAATAAATATGTCGGCCGTTAGTTAATAGGTTTGATGAATTAATACAGTGATGAATCAATTCAGCGAGGTTGAATATTATCAGTGTAGACTTGAGTTCAAAATGTCACTTCTTTATTATCTTTATAGTTAACCAGCTGCCCAACCTCGCACGATTATAATGTGAGACAGAAATGAGATTTTGTAGGTGGTAGAGCCAATAGAGCCACGCTGATGCTATTACTGATTTCAGCATGAATGGGTCGGCTCGCCCGCGGTACTTCCACCCTCTCAGAGAAAACCGACGCGAAGTAACAGTGCTTGCATTGTTGCGTTTCGTTCGGTCAGTGAGGGCGACGGAAACCCACATCCCTCCCCTACCCTCTCCCCCTCCCTCCCCTTCCTCCAAACACAGGCTGGTAACGCACTTTCTACTCCTCTGGTGTTGTTAATGTCTATGGACGGTGGTGATCACTTACCATCAGGTGACCCGCCTGTTAGGTTGCCTACTATGACATAAAAAAAAATAATTAAATCCTCCAAAATACGAACATATCTAAATATATAAAAATTCAGTGTTATGTTTGATGTGAAATGTCTTTTAAAATTATTAATCACCACTTTTCGAGTTTTTGACCTAAACAAAGATGATTACATAGATGGATAGCGAAGGCGAATCGATAAGAAAAAAAATACACAGGCAGAAATAAATAACTCGGTTCTAGATTATATGGATATGACGAAACAGTGTGTTATATATCCGAGCGAAATAAAAGGAAATCCTAAATAAGATCCAGACCATCTGCCGTGTTGTTTCGTTGGTTATCGAGGCCGTAGGAACAAAACAAGAACAAAGTTGTTCGAAAGTATATCTTAGGTAAGTTCTCTTGTTGTCTCGGTCGGTCTCTGTTATTATTTACTCGGAATTCTCTTGTGAATTTGTAGGTCGTAAGTCATCTGTTATCTTCATAGTTCTTTTGTTAAAGTGTACGACGCTAAATTAATGTCTTCGATGAATTGTGGTTTCGAGTCTCACTAGTTGTGGCCTGCGGTTTCGTTCACTGAAAGTGGTTCCATTGTATTACGGAAATAAAGTTTTCTGGTTGGGTCAATTGGCTTAAATTTTTAACCTACTTCCAAAATAATGAAATTTTATATTCAATCCTATTCTTTTTTTAATATTTGCCAATCCCAAACGTCGTCATTTATTTAAAAAAATACTTTTTTTGAAGTGAAATTTCTTACGGTACGAGAGATTTTGTACTAATGAATTACGAGTTACCGTTGCTGTAACCAATAAGATGGTGATCGTTGCCATAATAAGTTTGCATTTTAAGATTATTTTATCATATTCCATGCATATGTGTAAACTATAAACATTGAAAATGCCAGTTATTAATTGACAGATAATAAAAAACTACTTGTAGTGAAAAGAAAAATGCGTGATTGTTTAATTTTAAATTTCCATGTATACCAAACTGATACAGGCAAAGTTTTTTTTTTATTGGTAAGTGAACTTGAAGCCTCGCTAGTATTGTATCTTGGATGTCGAAGATACACGAAGGAATTCCTCAAAATCGAAAAGTAATTGTACAGTGATTGAAATATTGCGACCTCCTCTCTCTTCCATTATATTGGCAATATATTTTTGCGAAAACAACAAAATTTAAAACATATATACATTGGTAGATTTATGAAAATCCAAGACTAGGTAGCCTAACTATGGTCAAGCACGTTATGGTACATTTAAATAGAGCAGGCTTTTCTGAAAGCTGTTTTATTTTCCGTTGATTTTTTTTATATATGCCAATATGCCATTGATAACTTCTATGTTACTCTTTGCTAATTTTATGTTACTTTTATTAGATTTAAGGATCACGGCTTAGTCTCTATGGAAAAATATAATGATATGTAGCTTATATAATACTCTCACATATACTTTATCTCTGAGTGAAACTTCCGTTCAAATCGGTTCAGATTTTTAGTATATTAGCGTGCACTCCGGATGTACACTCCTTAATTTCTTTGCTTATATGATCATTCAATTTGCCACGTGAATTCAGAAGTGATATTATGTTAATAGCATATCGGAAAATAGGAACATGTGTCGAAATCGGTCCTATAATTACGTATTTCGGCTATAAATTACAAATATAAATATTATTACACCTGTACTTTTCCATATAAATAAAGTGACAGAGGTCTGTCTCTATGCGCGCATCACGCATAAACTAGTAAACGTTTCGATAAAAATAATTGTTTCATTTCTTAGAAACCCGGTCTTTATCAAAAAAAAATATCACGATATCGTCTTTTAATATAAAGTTATAATAATATAAATATAATAAACTATTCTTAACTATTTTTAACGGTGGTAGAGCTATGCTGAAGCTATGAATGGTTTCAGCTCACAGTCTCACAGAAAACCGGCGTGAAGTAACAGTGCTTGCATTGTTGCGTTTCGTTCGGTCAGTGAGAGCGCCGGAAGCCCACCTCCCCTTTCTCCTGCTCTCCCCCAAGACAGGTTGGCAACGCACTTGCGACTCCTCTGGTGTTGCAAGTGTCTATGGATCACTTAACATCAGGTGACCCACCTGTCCGGTTGCCTCCTATGATATAAAAAAAATCTTTTTATAAGCACTACGCGGTCAGCGATATGTGTGTTCTTGCCGTGGAAAATTGGGGCAAGCGGTACGGTACATATGTGGAATAACCAAAGATTATATGTAATAATGAGTGTTCTAAGAGAAGAATAACGCAGTCACGGGGTATCATATAGTATAAACCATAAAAATTTTTTCCAAAAAAAAAATAAACCGCCTTCGATGTGAAACACAAATGAGGCACTAAAAAGCGAAAAATAACTGAATAATTAAATTAACCAAATTAAATAAAAAATATTGATATTCGCGCTACCGAATAATATATTTGAAATCAATGCCAACCTACATTCATATCATCTACATACAAAGTTTTGGTCCACTCTGGTGCCTCATGATGGATATCTGTATAGTATACATATTTTATTACCTGCAACAAATTTGAACTGTAGGTTGGCATCGACTTCAAATATATTATTTGGTAGCGCGAATATCAATATTTTTTATTTAATTTGGTTAATTTAATTATTCAGTTATTTTTCGCTTTTTAGTGCCTCATTTGTGTTTCACATCGAAGGCGGTTTATTTTATTTTTTGGAAAAATTTTTTATTTCTCCATTTTTAGTGTTCAGAAATATATTTGGTTTCTAATGGATATAATAAATCGGTTCCAATTTCACGAAAATACGTAAATATGAAGTGAGTGAAAATCGAATCAACGATTTTTCACCCCCTTAGGGGTTGAATATTTTCTTCAAATTTATATGGGACCACCTCTGAATATAATCGATTCAAATAAAAAAAGAATCATTAAAATCGGTTCATAATTGACGGAGATATCGATTAACATACATAAATAAAAAAAAAAAAATACACAACCGAACGTAGTAACCTCCTCCTTTTTCGAAGTCGGTTAAAAATGTAAACACACTTCTGTATAGATTTACTCGTAGGTAAAGATTCTTGTATTACGTATAATACCGTTGATTACCTATGGTTTAGAAGTGATTCGCAAATAATCTAAATTTGCCATTGTATAACGGATGTTAACCATTTCTGCAATTGTTTTGCTATAACGAGACATGTAATTAGAAGGGAAGTGACATAATTCGTCTTATTTAAGATCGCTCGGAGAACACCTATATACGTGTTAGCGAGGAAAAATATTTTAAAATCATATTAGAGAAATAAACAACCTTTACGATCAAATTAAAATAAATATGTTTTTAATTAATTTCTATTTAATTAAATATATATTAGACATATTTCCATAATTTTTATATATAAGAAATAATTACAATATAATGTATCTTTTCACTGCTTGATATCATTTTATTATTTTGATTAATAATATATTCGTTTTGTAAATTATCTTGTTTAATTTCGTTACAAAATATATTTCAAGGAACGGTAGTTGTTAAATTTGTTTGTTACTAGGACACGGCATTTTTCTCCAGCTTTATCCTGAACATTAGGATGGTTGTCGAACGGACCAGCTACCACCATACGTCTGATGTTAGGCTTCGTTAACTTTGCTTCAATTTATGTCAACAAGTGTATCCAGTATTTGAGGCTTGAAATATAATATGAAGGCGGGATTGATGGATTTTAAAATTTTCAGTGGTTTGTCAATGTTTTTGGATTACGGTGTGCTCTCTATCATTAAGTAATAGTGTTCAAGTAGTTTTAAGCGGTAGAATGCCATTTAATTGTCCGCAAGTACGTGCGTCGGCACGTACCAACAAATTCGCGTATATCTACTAATTAAATTTGTAACATTATCGGTTGTCGGTGAAGGAAAACATTGTGGGGAAACCTGAATCTGAGAAATGTTCTTGTCGTATAACTGTATTTGGGAAAATATATGCACTACAGGGTCATAGGCGTCTTACCGAAGGAAAACATGTGCGTAATCACCACGCGAATCCACGACGTGTTGGCGATTTCAAGCTTAGAAAAATCCACAGTTCTATGTTACCAGATACAGTGGTACTACAAACATTTCTCAGGTTCGGGTCACGATGTTTTCCTTCACCGTAAGCCGATATGTTACCGATTTAAATTAGTAATGGTACGCAAATTTTCGAAGAATTCGTTGGTTTTTCCGGGTTTCGAATCTATGGGTCATCAGATTGATATTCCACCGTCTATATTATGTTAGATTGGGGTGTAAGGGGTGTCGAATAACATCGAAGACTTGAGACATCCTAGCCAACCTCACCTGCACGTGGTGCACCCGGCTGCATAACGAATGAGGCAATGGCGAAAGCGGGGTGGAAGGCTTTTACAGCTTGACTGGGTCGCAACCACCATGTGTATGGCGAAAAAGCCCGTCATAGTGATTCGCTTTTGCGGGTCGCGTTTCGGGATCAGCCTGTGCATATCCAACTTTTCGCAGGCCGGCATGACCGGCGATGGATACTGTGTCACTCGGTGGTTGCCATTGTTTTTGGATAGTACTGTGCTTACCATCAGGCGCAGTGCAGTCATTTTGCCACGCTACTATAAAAAAAAATATAGCTATCCTGTAATTATTTATAAATACAGTAAAATAATAACGTACAAGAAATTCGGTTTGCGTATGAGTTACAATAACATAATGATCTGAACACTCGACGTGTTTATAGACAAATACGTTGCTAGATAATCAACGAGCAACACCTGTTCCTATTGTTTATTGTCCGTCGACCTTCGTACGGTCAGAAATAGATTCCGCTTTAACTATTTCCCTCCATAGATGTTTATTGATTTCTCTTTGAATGTATCTGTTTATTATAAAGGGTGAACTGATATACATATTTGGATTTTATTGTATTACTAGCTATTTTCGTGTTTTTTTAAATACTTTATATAGATACTAAACTTAGAACGACTGGCTCGCAAGTGTAGTTACTGGAACATACCAAAAGGTGCTTGGTGACGGATTTTCCACTTGAGAGTGATAACTAACCAAGCCCCTACCATTATGGTATGATTTTATCATGATGTCCTTCGCTGAAAATTCCGATTCAGTCGCAAATGCTTGAACCTACGTCGATCCATGCAGTGTCCGAACACGCTATCAACTATACCATTATCGAAATTGAATTGCAACGACTATAATATATCAAAGGTATTACTTGCAATAGTTTCACGCTTTGACTTGGAGCGTTCTTAAATTAGCAGGTGAATACCTTGTAAGGGCCTTTTTCTAAGTCTGCCTGGGTCGCTGGCACCTTCAATTTGGAACTCTATAGCTAAAGACCATAGATATAGCCCGGGAGCTGCATATTAGAGCACGCACTAACTTAACATAACAATACGATACTAGGCACTCCAAATCAATTCTCAAGGGGATTAAGCTATCCAAAGCTATGGTCGGGAAAGAGTACTAATCATAGACTGCTATTGCATTTGTGTTTCTGTTTAACCACGTAACATTCAGAGGTGCTTCAAATCAGTTCTCAAAGTGAATAAGCTATCAAAACTATGGTAGCGAAAGAGTATTTAATCCTAGACTGCTATTGACTTTGTCTTTCTGTCTAACCGTAACATTACGCCAACTTAATGTAATTGCCTATTTTAGGAAAATTTAATAATACTAGTGGGCGCCCAGTGGTCGACATTCGACCATAGTTCATTGATTTTTTAAAGGGATAAACATTATAATAATATTTGTATGTTATAATATCATTGTTGAATGTAGAATGAAAAAGGGTATTTGGAACGAAAGAATAAAATAATACATACACTCGAGCATAGCAACCTCCTTCACGACTTTTTTTGAAGTCCTTTATTGACAGATGTCAAAATGTCTTTTTTATTTACATGTATGGATATGTTGTGTAAATTTGAAGCAGTAGTGTGAGTAATGCATATTTTAATTAATTTAATGTACTTCTAATGCATTTTATATAAAATAAATAGCTTTCTGCACTTCTCCTCCATATAAACTTTAACTATGCCAAGTTTCACGTTCATCCGTTCGCCCAATTCCATTAAAAAGGGATACAAAATTTAGGCTTCACGTATTAATATAATGATACCATAACTTTATTGATACACTGAAGACGACAAGTATACGATCTAATTTACATTATATGGTCATTGGGTCATAAAAATATATAACCAAATTTAAATTTAATTGAAAAGATAAACCCGATCGAGTTTCTTGCTGGTTCTCCTCGATGAGTGGGTTGTTTTGCAAATCGGTGATAGTCTTCACGATCGTGAGCGCCTTCTCAGGGTTATTTAGTATAGTATTTTTGATTTTGAAACAGAACGCCGGCCTCTCTGTCATTAAAAGTTTATACGTGACTACTTAAGGATCTAGTTGAAACATCCCCACTATTAGTCACGTAAATATTATTAAAATCGATAATATTTATCAGGTAAAAGTACAGCTTATGTTGTGCTTCTACATTGGAACATCTAGGTGTGACAAAACATTAGCCACGCCGAAGCAATGTCTCAGAAAGATTAATTGGTCTATAAAACTCGTGAGACTTCTATAGAAAAATCATTTTCTAAATCATATCTGGACGTAACATCGTCTAGAATAAAAATATTTTATTATATCGTAAAAGCGTTCAAAACGAAATGTAAACAACACACGCTTAGATTCGCTTCTCTATTTTTGTTTACTTGACACACTGTCACTTCGTTCATCAAACAAAGTAGCGGATTGAAATACGTAATTATGTCCTAAACAATGAATTACTTATCAAAGCTCAAGAGTTACGCAAAAGGACATGTAGATTTCTCTTCGTTTCTCTACCTCACGCTTTCATTTTGTAAAGTAATTAGTCCAGTTATAAAAGTATTAAAAGGTAGATGCTATTAAATGTTCGATAGCCTTGTTCCATAAATTGTAGGAAGAACCATATCATTAATAACATAAATAACCAACCATAAAAAGCAAACCCTCCTCTATGGCCCAATAAGAGTCGGACATAACTCACCCTTACCTGCCCGGCGGCATGGGTACGCATAATGGATTTCCCCGTAAAAAAAATATCAGAAATAACAGAATGTAGTAAGATTTTCTTAAATCCGTTATGTACTTCCAAAGATTAGAGCATTCAAACAAAATGCAACTGATTATTGAGGTTTATAATAATTGTATACAATAATGTATATATACTGCTGGCCGATCATTATAGCAGTGTGTCCACATCAATGCCGCGAAGTGAACTGATAAATACCACCTGAATGCATAAGTCTTTGAATTCGCAAATGTTTGTGATTGAAGAATTTGTATTCTTATATTATGTTAATATGTTTTATCTCAGTCCAGCATATCTATACTAATATATAAAGCTGAAGAGTTTGTTTGTTTGGTTGAACGCTAGGATCTCAGGAACTACCATTCCGATTTGAGAAAATCCTTCGGTTTTAAATAGCTCATTTATCGAGGAAGGCTATAGGCTATATATCATCACGCTAACGCCAATAGAAGCAGAGCACCAATGAAGAATGTTTCAAAATCGGCCACTTTTTTCCTTTTGAGAGATTTCGTAAGTAGTAGTTATAATATTCGTTCAATAGGACAGGCGAAGGAATTAATCCATACTGCCAATTCTGAAGTCATGTGGTAACTATCAAAGCTAACATTTTCAAAGTTTATTTTGTTTTCCTATTCAAATAGTTCATAGGCGAAGGAATTAATCCATACTGCCAATTCTGAAGTTATGTGGTAAGTATCAAAGCTAAAATTTTCAAAGTTTATTTTGTTTTCCCATTCAAATAGTTCATACTACTTTTATTTCCAATTTTTTATTTGTTCTCTATTACGTATTATAAAAAAAAAGTTTGTGTATGTACAAATAAAATAACAACTTTTTGATGAATGGATATGGCTACAAATGACCAAAAAAAAATTTTTTTTATACTTTGTCTATATTTTTATATTATTATATTTTGTCTGTTTGTTTGTTTGTTCTGGGTAATCTCCAAAACGACTGGACCTATTTGAACGGGAATTTTACTTTTTACTGCCAGATAACTGAAATTATAGCGGTTGACATATTTTGTAACTTCGACACGAACGCCATCTACTGTAACATGTAACGTGTACATTAGATATATGAATACTAATAATATATCGAATGGGATGGGATTTATCATCAGCAACATACCTGGATTTTCAACCTACTATATACCAAACTCAGTGCTCACTAACACTATATAAGAAAGTAATGAAAATTATAAGCTATACATTATCGAATAATATATCTTAAATCTTTTATTATATAGATATAATATGCCCGTATTGTCGATATACTTAAGTTATTCTTATACTTTGGTATAAACGCTGAGTTATGTAGAAGCAAACGCGGTAAATAAAACAATATGGCTGCCAAATTGACCTAAAAGATGATATAATTCATATTACATACAAATATATGACTTTCAATTAGGTATATTTATTATTATTGGAGTCCAGTAAGGTACACATCTATCGCGGTTGTAACATATGTTTGATCAATTTCACACGAACGAATGCCCAGGTAGCAGTTAATCACTACATAGTGTACCAATTCAAATAAAAAAAGAATCATTAAAATCGGTTCACAATTGACTAAAATATCGATTAAAATATATAATAATAATAAATATACCTAATTGAAAGTCATATATTTGTATGTAATATGAATTATATCATCTTTTTGGTCAATTTGGCTGCCATATTGTTTTATTTACCGCGTTTGCTTCTACATAACTCAGCGTTTATAGCAACGTATAAGAATAACTTAGGTATATCGACAATACGGGCATATTATATCTATATAATAAAAGATTTAAGATATATTATTCGATAATGTATAGCTTATAATTTTCATTACTTTCTTATATAGTGTTAGTGAGCACTGAGTTTGGTATATAGTAGGTTGAAAATCCAGGTATGTTGCTGATGATAAATCCCATCCCATACGTTACATGTTACAGTAGATGGCGTTCGTGTCGAAGTTACAAATGTTTTTGAAAAAGCGTTTCTGTAATGTACACACCCACCCACAATTTTACATTTCTTTAATACATTTTAAAAAAGAGCGTGCGGAGCCGCGGGTAACAGCTAGTATAATATATTACTGGAAATATTAGGATTCCCACATATATTGTGTAGACTAACGCGAAAACTACAGCATGAGATTTTCATAATTATTGTCTCACACTTAAACACATGAAAACTTCGATCAACAATAACTAGATAAAGGGTTACGTACAAAATTGAAGCTAAAATCTGTCCGCGTAAATATATACTTATGTGTAGCTATTTGTTTACTAAGAAAGGGAGAAAAACAGTTTTAAGTTCAACCTAATTACAACCATAACACCAAGTAATAAAGTCACAAATGTTCAAAATATTATCTAATACTTACGATAAAACGAGCAAAGTAATGAATTACTCCCCTCACAAATGAAAAGACAACATAAACAACATTTAGTGTGAATTCAACCTTAACACGTAATGAATAAAGTACGTTTTCCCGTTATTGTGCTTGTTCGTGCGTGACGAGACCAAACATTTTTAACACAGGCTTAAAATCGGTAATTGTGTTCAAAATTTGATAATATTTGTTAGTTTAAAGCTTAAAATATAACTTAATCAACATGTATTTAGCGAAATTAAGATACTCCGGCCGTTAAATTGCTTTTTCGGGTATTATTTTTGCATCTTTTGAATACACTGCGGCATGTGAAACGAGCTTACAATGGCTGTGTTTCAAACAAACTAAACAAAATAAGGGCACACATTTCAAGTGAGCTCTTATTTACCGAGACGTATTTTTCGCGCCGAACCTTTATCTAGTTATTGTTGATCGAAGCATGAAAACAAAAAAAATGCATTTGCGACATACTTAACTATTTTAATAACTTGTTTAATTATATTATTATAAAACCAACCGGTACCCGTGTCTTCGTTCTCTGTAATATAGTTTTGTTTCTACATTGATACTTAGAATTTTATCTTGACTGATTATGGGCTGTCTTGTTATTCTTTCTTATTGTAATACTAGCTTCCACTGACGACTTCGCCTGCGTTGAATAGTCATTTTGGGCAAACGCTAACATGCAGCGGATGCTTTCAAAAGGAAAAAAGAAAACGATTTTGAAACATTCTTCATTGGTGCTCCGCTCATACTGGTTTTAGCGTGATGATATAGCCTTCCTCGATAAATGAGCTATCTAACACTGAAATATTTTTTTTTAAATCGGACCACTAGTTCCTTAGATTAGCGCGATCAAACAAACAAACTCTTCAGCTATATAATAATTAAGTATAGATTGACATTATTATACAACAGTCACAGAAAAAAGTTACGATAATTTCTTTATCTATCAGTAAAAGTCAAATCACAATCGGATCAGTCCTTTATTTGAATAATCTTCATTTACTTTCGATTTTTCTTATCTTTATCGTTTACTAGCTTTTGCTCGCGTCTTCACTCGTTATAATGTACATTAGATCTATCACTTGGGAACAGTATTTTTTGTCGATTAAAGATATAAAGTCATTTTCTGTACCCCTGTCAAAATAGATTGCAAAATTACACAACGATTGGTTGACTAGTTTAAAGAACAAACTCACATTTATAATATTAGTCAGGATATTTTGTTATCTGTGTACGGTGAATAACACAAAATGGTTGTAAGATTTCTCATCGATGATCGATTTATTAAAATCCGATACTATTTCTATAAAACGTACTAACGTCACTTCTAAAATATGCTCCGAAAACCACACAACATTTCGCTATATATTTACGCTACATTAATTAGAACAAAAAATGTTGGGAAAAATTGCGAGAAAATAATTTAACAAGAATTACTATCATTTGTAACAATTGAGAGTTTAATTTTGTGTAGTTTGAAATGTTTTATATGAACCTTATATAGATATTAGAAGGTTGAATTTTCATTGGCATCTACGTGTCGTTTACGACGTTTTGTGTCAAGCCAAGAGCCACGTGCTTCGGATTTTTCAGTGTCGCGAGTGGAATGGTCGAGGGCGGGCGCCGAGGCCGCCTCCCGTGTTTTGTCTCGCGTCCTCTGTGTTTGAAAGTTTACTATTTTTGAAAAGTAATTGTGTTTTTGTGTATCTGCTTAATTGTGTATTGTAAGGCAATTTGGTGTTAAAAATTATTATTCTTATATATGTTTATATCTATACATATAGATGAAATTGTAGTGTCTGTTGTTTGTTCGAAAAAATCTCCGAAACGGTTGAACGGATGTTTTATATTTTTTTTTGTAATTCAAATTTTGATTGTAAAATCAAAAGGTTACACACATACTATTAATAAACAATAAATACAAAATTTGACATATACCATTGTTCTTAACAAAGGAAAAAGATTTCCAATTTAGTGTTGTCGACATTTGAAAATTTTTCTTACCCTTATCCCACCTAAGTAGGGTCGGCACAACGTGTTTTTCTCTGGCATTCACCCCTGTCAGATTTCATCTCAGTATTCACACATATCATTTTGTTTATAATCTGTCTATCCGTCCACTATCATTATTAAAATTGATTAACTAATTATAAGAATGAATAAGACTATAACTACACGCCGCAAGTCTGAGAGCAATACAGTCGGTCGTACTTACTAGCATGTCGTGCCTCGAAATTATAAATTTATCTCCTGCCAAAATACCTCTTAACGCTCGCAAAGAAGTTTTCACTTCAATAATAACAAAACGCATGCGGAGCAGCAGGCATAGCTAGTATGTATATAAATTATGTTACTCGTGCCATTCTGATATTTCATAACTGTGGAAAACAACAGAATAAAAACAAAAGAAACATTAGTGTATTCTTACGCTAATGAACGAACGGCGACACATGATTTCCATCACGTTTGACCTCGAGAAATCTTATATACGCTTTTTTTATACAGGTGTCACGTTTTAGAAGGAAAATATTTAGCTTTCCGTACGATACTATGTTCGGTAGAAACTATAATATAATTTAATTTCCTATTTCATATTTATTATTACATTTTTTTTATCTAACTTTTGTTTATGGGCTTGTAAATGGAATCAGATTTTCTTTTGTATGTAGGTGGTAGAGCCGCGCTGAAGCTATTACTAGTTTTAGCATGAATGGGTCGGCTCTTGCGGGGTAGTACTACCCTCTCACAGAAAACTGACGTGAAGTAACAGTGCTTGCATTGTTACGTTTCATTTGATCAGTGAGAGCGCCGTATATCCAACTCCTCCACCCCTGCCCCGTTGTCCTTCTCCTCATTCCCCATTCCCCTCTCCCCCAAACACAGGCTGACAACCCACTTGCGACTCCCCTGGTGTTGCAAGTGTCTATGGACGGTAGTGATCACTTAACATCAAGTGTCAACATCAACCCACAAGTTCGTTTGCTTCCTATAATATAAAAAAAAATCACAAATAGTTCAGTTCATTTGGAATAAGAAAACCATTTACAATAGAATATCAATATTTAAGTGATTTACCTTCTGTTTCATTCTTTAATTATATATTATCAACATATGAATACCTATATTTTATTATTTCTAATAGTAACACTAATAAATTGAACATACTAATTTTGGAACGAAATGCCGATAGTAAATACACGCTTCTGAAGTGCTTGATATTATTTGTCATAGATGTAAATTAAAAAACGATGGATTTTCGTACAGACTTTAATTCCCTTTTTCTATCTGCAGACTCTCGGTCCGCACCATTTTTTTGCTAAAGTTTTATTTAATATGTATGTTAAAAATCGTATTTGTGAGCATCTTTTGGGTAGTTTTTTTTTTTTATATATATATATTTATTTAACTGTTTTTGACGTTATTGCCTTTATGGCGGTTTCATTCCGGTCCCTACAATTTTTTCTACACTTTAGGAATGGATTTAAAAAAGTCGTGCTCACAAACAGTGTAATAGAAATCCGCACGCGAATTTTCACGGTCCCAGTGATGTGGACTGTGGGTTGATATGTCAGTTAGTCTTATTCTTATATTCTGTACGTGAGGACGCTTGTCATGTTAAAGTATTGAAGATACTTATTTTGTATTTTACTAATCTTGTAAAAGTGTACAATAAAATGGTTTCGTTTAGAGAATTTAATCAACTGAGTATGTACAGTACCTACTGTTGTCGTAAGATATACATTTTAGTTAAATGCAAAGCTGTGATAAGTGGAGAAAAAGTCTACGCTTTTAACGAGATGGGCCTAATAATGATTACTAGTGGGCGCCCAGTGGTCGACATTCGACCATAGTTCATTGATTTTTTAAAGCTTGAACTTTATTAGGGTTCTTTTGTCAACTTACTTCTAGAATCAAAGGTTTTTATCATGGTTACTCAGTTATTATAATATAATAATAGTTGTCTGTTATAATATCATTGTTGAATGTAGAATGAAAAAGGGTAACTGGAACGTAAGAGTAGGTACACAACTTTTTTTGAAGTCCTTTATTGACAGAAATCAAAATGTCTTTTTTATTTACATGTGTGTATATGTTGTGTAAAATCGAAGCAGTAGTGTGAGTAATGCATATTTTAATTAATTTAATGTACTTCTAATGCTTTTTATATAAAATAAATAGCTTTCTGCATTTCTCCTCCATATAAACTTTAACTATGCCAAGTTTCACGTTTATCCGTTCTCGCAATTCCTTTAAAAAGGGATACAAAGTTTGGGCTTCACGTATTAATATATATGATATGTGTTTTGAGAATAAAATAATAATATTAGATGCTCTTTTTATTCTGCCTGTAAATTGATATAACACACGATATTCCATAAAACGTCAAATACGCCGCTCTTTCCTTAGATGACTGCATAGTAGTAAATCTTTCACTGTTTGTATCATTGTGAGACGTTGAAGGATTTGTTAGTAAAGAATCTGTAATTTCCCTAACTATGTAAGTACCAATGACAATAATTACGTAGGTAATTAAACGCAATAGCCGACGCTTTAATGACAACGATTAATTGACCTCAATCAGTTTGACTCTATGACTTACAATCGTCGTATGTTTCAGGCAATATTAGGAATTACTTCATTCGTTTACAGGCCTAGCTACACTTTTTAACTCTGACTATAGATATAGACCAGAAATGTAGGTATAAAATATGTTTTACTTTATGTTATACTAGCCGACCCGTGCCCACTTCGTTGGGCGACAATAGGCATTATCAAACTACAACTTTTTTCTAGAACTCTATCACATATCTCTCATCGTTCGTAAGAAACGTTTTCCCTCGACCATTTTTTCTCCGATTCCCCAGATATTACCTCCTACAACCTCACAAACTTTACCTCTTTATGATATTATTATAGATAATATAATTAGTTAATAGCTTCTGCCCGCGACTTCATACGCGTGGAATAGTTATTTTGGGCCAAGTCGCAGCGGAAGCTCTCAAAAGGAAAAAAGTCCCGTTTTTAAAACATTTTTTATTTATGCTCCGCTCTTATTGTCCTTAGCGTGATGATATATAACCTATGACACTCACAAATAACGTGGCTTTCTATTGGTAAAAGAATTTTTAAAATCGATTTTGTAGTTCCTGACATTATCCCCTACAACGTCACAAACTTTAACTCTTTATCATATTATTATAGACCTTGCCTGCGACTTTATCCGCGTAGTAATAGTTACTACTCTGGGCTAACGTTGACACACAGCAGAAGCTCTCAAAAAGAAAAAACATCTCGATTTTGAAACATTTTTCATCTGTGCTCCGCTCCTATTGGTCTTAGCGTGATGATATAGCCTATAACCATTCCCGATGAATGAGCTATATAGCACTGAAAGAATTATTCAAATCGGACCAGTAGTTCCTGAGATTACCCCTTACAACGTCACAAACTCGCAAACTTACAAACTTTACCTCTTTATAATATTAGTATAGAAAACAGAGTCCTCAGCCACGACTACCTGTCTGTACGTGATACACTCAAAAACAACTGAACGGATTTACATGTGGCTTTCAAGAGTAGATAAAGTGATTCATGAGGAAGGTTTCTAGGTATATATTTGCTATGTTTTTTTTATTATCAGGGCGGGATAACGTCTGCCGGGTCCTCTGCTTTATACTATGATCGAGTTATCATAATACTGCATCTCACCAAAAAGATTATAAATCAAATTCGCGCTAGGAATCCAAACATTTCAGCGCTATAATTATAATTAAATCAAATCAAATATTTTTTATTCAGTTTAGGCCCTAATAAGGCACTTATGAACGTCAAAGACTACTACCGGTTCGGAAAACAACCCAGTCATCGAGAAGAACCGGCAAGAAACTCGATTGGGTACATTTTTTTAAACATATATTTCCAATACATCATACAATGCTGTTAGTGGATGCACAGACATCACTATCGTTCACATACTGATCCACTATATAATATCATTTTGATATGACGTTTGACGTGAATCTTAAATTTACAGTCCGGCAAGTTGGTAACATGCTTTGGGACTTTATTGTAGAACCTAATAATTCTAGTGATATTATATGCATAACATCGAGACAAATTACGAATAAGTAAATATGAATTTTAGATTCCTAAACTTTGACTATTGTTACACAATACGTGTAATCAGCCAGTCAGTCAGGAAAACCAATAAACACTCTGAAGGCACTGTGACTATTTATCCGGGCAGAGCTTCGCCTTACAATAACTTCCACATAGGAGTGCGTGCAGATTAGCGACATCTTGCCCTTTATATGCTGAACTCCCACCAATGTAGTCTCACACCAGGGTGAATGAACAGCCGGTAACTTCAACCAATAGCGTTCGAGGTCATTAGTAACACCCCCGATAAAGTCAATAGCGCGGTATCTTAGGTCAATACTGGTTCCCCGGGTGGCGTTGTGGTCTCGCCTCTCGGGTGTGTCATAGCAGTACCGGACGTAGTCATTAACACTGTATTATGAACAAGTACGAACTAATGGCTATGTTCAGAGCAGTCAAAAAGATTGCTTAAAAATCTACAGCGTAGATTTAAAATAACATTTCTGTATTAGTAAATAAATAATGATAAATAGAAGAATGTGTTATAAAAGCAATGATTGCTTAGTAATAACGTGCCGAACACCGCGTCGGTCGACGTAGGTTTGAAAGCATGGTGCTCTGGTGGTGCATGGTTTCTCTAAGTTCGCCTAGCTTGCTACCATTCTCAAGTTGAAAGTGTGTCGACACTGTCGGAAACTGTTGTGATCCAGCAGTCATACGTGAGAGTCGGTACCTCTAGGCTGAGCGTGTTAACCATATTAGACCAATATCATAATTTAACATTAGAGGAGATTATGGTCATATTATTAAACCTAAAAGTATGATGATGATGATTGTTCCGACCGGTTTCGGCCATGGCGAGCACTTTGACCCCTAAACTTAGAAATGGCGATGATGCACTCGATAATGGCTAATGTAGCATATCTTCGCGGCGAAACTTCGTGCACATTGAGGGCACGTGGGTACGCCGTTCTCATAATGATATGTTATGCCAGCAGGAGGGCGAGCCTTTAACTGGTCACGTTTGATATCAAGGTCAGCTTTACGCTGAGCTCCGAACTCGCATACTTGGCTGTTCACCATTCTGCGCCATTCTGGCCGTAGTGCTGCCACACGTTCCCAACAAGAGGGCTCTATATCGCATCTCTTCATGTATCGAGTTTGAATATCCTTGTACCGGAGGAGGAGACCACCATGATTCCGTCGGCTTTAGACTGTGCCTCGAGCTCGCGTACTTGGCTATTCACCATCCTGCGCCATTCTGGCCGTAGTGCTGCCACACATTCCCAACAAGAGGGCTCTATATTGCATCTCTTCATGTATCGAGTTTGAACATCCTTGTACCGGAGGACTCTTTCCTTCAGTATACGAGAAACAAAATATAAGAAAAGCATGTCGGGCACCGCATCAATGTGCGTAGTTTCGACCTCTGCATGAACCGAAGCATACCTTAATTATCTACCATAACATGGTTGTAGGACTATCTTGTTAGCTCTAATTATCTGCTGCACTCGCGACCTAGTCCGTCTAGGTTTAACGTGCTTACCGTCTTAGATTACACCATCGTTTAACATTGCAAGAGATTTTGGTCAAGCGCTGTACCCTATAGAGTATAAGAAAAGCATGTCGGATGCCGCTCAATGGACGTAGTTTCGCCCCCACATCGTGATGGAACTCGATGAGAATCACGTCGGGGTCACCAATGTTAGTGGTGTGCGGGTATGGTGCATTTGTATCTTAATAAATACACTGAGACCTTTTAATCGACGTTTATTTGCGCGTCTGCACTACGAAAGACCGCGGAGCACACTAGTTGACTTAAAACTAAGTTTGAGACATGGGGTGTGTTCCTACGAAACCATAGCATGGTTGTATAATCCTCTAGCTAGGCCTCATTCTTTGATGTACTTAAGGTTTGTGTTTTCGTCATTTAATATCAGTTGAGATTGTTAGCAAACGTTACAACCTATAAGTACATTCGATATATCGACTCTATTTTCGATGTAATGTTCGTTTGATTTTCCGTTATTTCCAATATAACGACTTGGAGGAATAACAACGTACGTTGTAGTCTATAAACAGGAAATATTAGGGCTGCCAATTTAGTTTAAATTCTTTCATTTATTTATTCAAAAGATTGTATAATCAAACTGTATCACACACGAAGAGGTAGGCTGAGTTCACTGAATAGACATAATGAGGAAAACAAGTTTTAAGCTTCCTTTCTTAAATTTTATCAATACTTCTTAGACTCTAGGGAGATACATATGTATTATATTGAAATAAGTATTCTATGTAACAATAAAAATATCATGAAAATCGGTTCAGTCGTTTCGGAGAATAAGCTGTATAAACAATATACATTTTAATATTCAATTGATGGTATAAGGTTTGAATGATAAAGAAATAAATTCGCGTGTACTTATATACATACGCTAGGAGTGAAAACTTTTAAATATATACATGTACTTTAAAGCGCATACAGGTTTATTATTGTTTATATCTAAATAAATAATAGATATATTAAAAATACGCACAATGACCTGAAATAACTACACTATATACATAATATAATTTTATTATTATAATATGTAATAATAAAAAACATAACTATTACATTGACATACTCGCTGTCAGACAATGAACGCGGTTGATGACGAACGGACCCGAGTATGCACGATTCAGTGCGTTACTCACCCGAGTACGCTTGATATCGAGTCGAGCCGAGTAAACCCGATTGAGCGTCACCGATGCCAGCATGACGGTTTAACCTCTTTCATCGTTCAACACTCGTTAAAAAGTTTTTACTATAGAAACCTTATTGATTTGACCTGTCCCGCTTGTTCTATACTAGGTTTTACTTTTAGTTTCGCTTATGTTAATATAGATTTGAAATATCCCTTGGGAGCAGCACTTTTTTCTGTACCCCTGATAATTTCTCTTATTTCTCTTCCTAGCATCTTCGCGGCTTAATACCAGAGTCCGCTTTCTTACATAGTTTTCTCCACTTCGCCAGTCCTTCGGCATCCTTTTGAGTGAGGTGGTGCTCCTTTACGTCCGCCTTTACCACGTCCAGACAGCGTTTCTGGGGCTTTTTTGTACTCTTGACAACGGGTATGCCAAATCACATTATGATTGGTTTAATAGATAAGACTTAAAAGCATAACAAACAAACTCTTATCCTTACATATATTATAAACTAGTTTTTGCCGTCGGTTGGGCTCGTATTAATGCGATATTAATATATCCCTCGGGAACAGTTTTTTTTATATCATAGGCGGCAAACGGATAGGTGGATCACCTGATGTTAAGTGATCACCACCGTCCATAGACACTTGCAACACCAGGGGAGTCGCAAGTGCGTTGCCAACCTGTCTCGGGGGAGAGCGGAGTAAGGGAAGGGGGACGGGGAAGGTGAGGGAAGGTGGTGTCCTCCGGCGCTCTCACTCACCGAACGAAACGCAACAATGCAAGCACTGTTACTTCACGTCGGTGCTTCTGTGAGAGGGTGGTACTACCGCGGGCGAGCCGACCTTTTTTTTGAACTGACTACGCACTACGCTATTGACCATGCAAACTTCAGCGTAGCTCTACCACCTACAAAAAGTACAGTACGTAAACAGTACTTCGCATAAAAATCCTTACTAATATTAATAAATGGGAATATGAGTTTGTTTGTTCGTAACATTTTTACGCCATAATTACGCTCCCGATCATCACGAAACTTTACATACATGTTGTAAAAGGTACAAAAAAGGGCACAGAGTACTTAGAAAGAAAGGACTGGCCTCAAGTGATTTGTCAAAATTATATTAACAGGAAGAAAAAAATAATTTATAATATCGGTAAGGTAAATGATACATTAGTTTTGGTATGAGTATATTCTCTAATGAGTAGTGTTAAATATTTATTATGACTTTGCCAACCCTATACACGATTTATATTCTATAATTAATTAAGTATGTATATTTGTACGGTGCATTCTGTGGTATTCGGAGTGCAATATTTAACTATTTGACGTACATACCGGCATCCGTGTTACACTGTGGTGATACCACGAGGTGTTTTAATGAAATACGTAGTAAATATAGTTACAAAAGACCTCGTCAATCTTTTTGGCCGCTCTGAATAATTGTTTATTTTTACTTATTTATTTCAAATGAACCTACAGCTACGAAAAGAAAAACTACATGTTGAATGTTATATTCGTTGCGTTAACAATGATTTCAATATATATTTTTGAAGTTATACTTCTTTTGGCGCTTTAGGAAAAAATAATGAGAGTACATTTTTACGTTGCGCGCGCACACCGTCACGAAAAACCGACACCCTGAAGTTAGCTATAGTCAACATTTTGTTCCTTTGTATTAAAACTTTCAATGTATTAAATACCTTTTTTCTATTGTTAGTGTCGTTTTTTCTACAAACGTAGATTAAGGCGAAAGATATAATTTTTGAAAAGCTTTTTATCTTGTTACGCCGAAGAAGTATAACTTCTAACACGTGTACATAAATACACACTTTTCTTTTCTGTTACCATAATATTTCATTGTTTTAAATTTTGTAAACAAGTTGGCAGGGGTAGAAGAAAGGTACCCTACCTTTCGTCTAGATCAGAATGTACTCTTTCCGAGGGATAAGATTAATATAAACACAAACAAATGTATTATTACCTATACGTTACGTTCTTTTATTTAATGCATTTCAGATTAAACTCTGTGTTGCCTCTGTGTTGTTTATAGTCCACCGACTTTATATATATCCTTTTTTTATGTCATAGGACGCAAACGGACAGGTGGGTCACCTGATGTTAAGTGATCATCACCGTCCATAGACACTTGCAACACCAAGGGAGTCGCAAGTGCGTTG
The DNA here is from genome assembly GCA_015888305.1 of Antheraea pernyi. Classification (NCBI taxonomy): domain Eukaryota; kingdom Metazoa; phylum Arthropoda; class Insecta; order Lepidoptera; family Saturniidae; genus Antheraea; species Antheraea pernyi. The sequence continues at coordinate 156,014 of MU158830.1, read as the reverse complement.
CCAGCCTGTGTGAGGGGGAGGAAGGGAAGTGGAAGGAGAAAGTGGAAAGAGAGCCTCCGGTGCTGTCACTGACCGAACGAAACGCAGCAATGCAAGCATTGCTTCTTCACGTCGGTTTTCTATGAGAGGGTGGTACTACCCCGAATGAGCCGACCCATTCATCCTGAAACCAGTAATAGATTCAGAGTGGCTCTACCACCTATCAAAACCTACATATAGTACTTATAACTTAGAACATTAATAGATCGTGTGATTGGCTTGTATGGGATTCGAATGTATAACACTCAGCCGGCGACAGTAGCGAGCCGGTCGCTTACTCTACCGCGCCATCGGTTCAGTCACTCCATAACTTTCAGTTGAGTTTCTCATAGTCACATCATTAAAATAAAGTTTTAACTCATTTGGTTAAGAGAAAAAATATGTTTTTCGTATTTTCGTTGTTACCAAAACGATCGTATTCCGCTTCGGTATAATTAATTCAATGAAATTCTATTCAATTCGGCGTGAAAAATTATGTTTCTCACAGCTGACGTTTACGTTAGCCGGAATAAATTACTTTATTATTCTCACATTAGAATTTCAGATTATTGAGAAAAAAAACAGGTTTTCTTTCTGTTCTGTTTGTATTAGATACTTCTATCTGGTTTCTGGGTATGTTTTAATTAATTGTTCATATATGTGATAGAGTTTTTATTTATAGATATTAAAAGCAAAAAAAAAAATAATCGATCTATTATCGTTTTTACTTAAATTAAGTTATAACAAAATATATAATTACATATGAAATAAATATAACTACATATCTTGTATACAAATAGATAAAAGTGAAGAGATATACGTGACAATTGTAAATTATTTTATGATTTACCTAGTGGACCCGGCGGACGTTATCCCGCCTTGATAATAACCTAAAATAAAACCTTGACAAATTATAATAGGTCTTTCTTTACCTATGAAATTGCTGTTCTCCAGTACTGGACATTTCAAATCAAAATAATTTTTGTTTTGCTAATAATTCTAATTTCAAATTAATGTTATTTTATTAACATGGTATTCTTTTTCCAAAAGTAGTCATTTGTTTATTGATTGGTGTTACATTTTCATCGCATTTCAATCTTTTTTGTCATCATGGATACGTTAAAAAATCGAGTAATTATGGAATATGAGTACCGTCGTGGCAGCAACGCGGCACAAGCGGCGCGCAACATCAACGACGTTTACGGAGCTAACACTACAAACCAACGCATCACCTGTTATTGGTTTACTCGCTTCGGTTCTGGGAATTTCGACCTGAAAAATGAACCTCGTGGTCGTCCGAAGACTTTGGTCGACAATGACGAATTAAAGGCGATTGTGGAAGCTGATAATACACAATCTACGGCTGAATTAGCAGCAGCTTTCGATGTTAGCGTCAAAACAATATTGGTCCATTTGCGTCAAATTGGCAAGGTAAAAAAGCTTGACAAATGGGTGCCCCACGAACTCAATGATCGCCAGCGCGAAGTACGCGTCGAGACGTGCCTTGCACTGCTCAACATACACACAAATGAAGGAATTTTGAACCGCATTGTTACCTGCGATGAAAAATGGATTCTGTTTGATAACCGCAAGCGCTCAGCAAGTTGGTTGGATCCTGGTTCAGCACCTAAACAATGCCCTAAACGAAAACTTACCCCTAGAAAAGTGATGGTCACTGTTTGGTGGTCTAGCGCCGGTGTGATTCATCACAGCTTCTTACCAAACGGGGTGAGCATTACTGCAGATGTGTATTGTGAAGAACTAAACACAATGATGGAGAAGCTGGCACATCTCCAACCAGCATTGGTCAATCGCTCGTCTCCGCTGCTCCTGCACGACAACGCGCGACCTCATACTGCACAGCAGACGGTCTCCAAGTGGCAAGAACTGGGATTGGAAGTTCTCCGTCATCCGCCCTACTCACCAGACCTTGCGCCTACAGACTACTACTTTTTCCAGAATTTAGATAACTCCTTGGCGGGAAAAAATCCAATACCCGAGAGGTAGTACAAAATGCTTTTGAATAATTTGTTACCTCCCGTCCAGCTGATTTCTTTAAGAAGGGCATCAATAAACTGCCACTACGTTGGCAAAGATGCATTGATTGCATGGGTGATTACTTCGATTAATACAAATAAAAAATACATGAAAAAGAACGTTTCAATTTTTTCATACAAAATGGCAATTTCATAGGTAAAGACCTAATATATCTGAACCTTCCGAATCACTCTATCTACTGATGAAAACCACATGAAATTCCGTTGAGTAGTTTTGGGTTTATCGTGAATAGACGGACAGACGTGGTAGAGTATGTAATAACAATAATTCTCATCTGATTTAAAAATAATCTAGATTTTTTTTGTCTCAGTTTGACTTAGAGATCAATGCCACTGGACCTCGTTTATTATCGATTTGTTTTTGTCAGGAACTAATAATTGATATGAGTCGATCTCAGGACGCTATTTCTAGTGTAAGGGAGTTTTTTTTTCGAATTGACTAGCGTTATTGATCTGACGTAACTTTATAGTTTCACTGGACCTTATTTCTCCAAGGAATTTTCGTATTTTATACTCAATCTTTAAGCTCACCTACCTGTATTGAGAGTAATAAATCTCTATAGTACGGCTGGTACGAATAAAAACTTATACATAAAATTAGCAACGATAACGATTGCTCAGCCGATATTTCAACGAAATTAAAACGATCTCTGTTTATACCCCAAAACCGCTACTTTAACGTAACGACCTAATTCCCGATAAACGTTTTAATTGTACCAATAATATTTTTACCGGCTCTGGGTTTTATTACTCATTAAAAACTCTTTTCACTTGTTTATCGTGTACTAGTTTATTCGTGTGGTTTCGCTCGCGTTAAATGACTATTTTTTTTTTATTTTTTTTTTTATAGTAGCACGGCAAAATGACTTTACTGTGTCTGATGGTAAGCACAGTACAATCCAAAAACAATGGTGACCACCGAATGACACACTATCCATCGCCGGTCGCCACTGTCATGCCGGCCTGCGAAATGCTGGATATGCACAGGCTGATCCCGAAACGCGACCCGCAGAAGCGAATCACTATGACGGGCTTTTTCGCCATATACATGGTGGTTGCGACCCAGTCAGGCTGTAAAACCCTACCACCCGCTTTCGCCATTGCCTCGTTCGTTGTTGAGCAGGGTGCACCACGTGCAGGTGAGGTTGGCTTGAGAGTCTCAAGTGTTAGATGTTATTCGACACCCCTTACAGCCCAAAACACACACCTTTTTGTATAAAATAAATAGGAAATTAACATGAAGATATTTACCGTACTAACAAAATGTATATATAAAATTCCGGGTTTATTGGCCGAATTTCATTTTTTTTTATTTATAAGATAATCTAGATCGTTTCTAGTTGTATGTAAATTAGATAGACCTAATTTTTTTTTTAATGTTTTGCACAGAAACGTATAATCTTACATTTTCAGCATTTCTTATTGCAAACCTAAACAAATTATGAATACTTGATAACATATCGAATTAAAACATATTGGGAGACTAGAAATTTGGGAGTATAGGTTTTATGTTGAGAAATCCATACAAATATGTATCGAAATGTGCTCGGAAATATTAAAAAGATATTTAATATATACTCGATTTGGTCAGCAGACAACAGCGCCATCTACCGTGTCCATTTATAATTAAGAACCATACCACAAGTACACGACGAATGCCGTCAGAATCAGTCAGGATGTTTAGGAATAGAATTAAGAACACCCGGACGAAGAATTATTTTATATATACAGAATTGTCTTGTGTTTTTATGTTTAGTGTAATGAATTTTAATATATGTAGTGGTCATCTCGATGAACACGCATGTCATAGTTGGTAGTATTGTTATATGGTTTTGTATCAATAATTAAATGATTTTATGATGTTATTAGAACATTCTGGAAGACGTTTAACTAATATTCTTCTATAAATTACAAGTACTTCGTTCGCTTTATTTATAAAACATAATTATTAAAACATTCACCGAAATAATTAACAAAATAATTTTAGGTCTTAAAAAGATTTACAAAACACCACTAACCGCCATAAACTTGGCCATCTCTTAAGTATAACCGACGTCATGATTTTTTTTATATTACTAGAGGGCCTGGTGGATGTTCTTTTATTATGATAATAAAAAAATCCTAAAAGTCAACCGTAGCGACCCCTACCAGATCCAATTATGAATCTAAACTATTCTTGAATCCACCAGGACTCACAGAAAATTCCATCAAAATGTGTCCAGCCGTTTAGGAGGAGTTCAGTCAGATACACACAGACAGAAGAATTATATGTATATACATATACATAACTTCTTTATATATAAATTACTTCGTGTACGTGTGTATGCCACTGAACCCCTCCGAAATGATTGAACCGATTTTGATGAAATTTTGTGTGCGCGTTCGAGTGGATCCGAGAATGGTTTAGATTCACAATTAGACCCGGTAGGTGACGCTGCGGTTGAATTTTAGATTATTTTATTTATTATCAAGGCAGGACAATGTCCGCCGGGACCGCTAATATATACATATATATATATATATATATATATTAAAATTGATTACGTGAATAATCATTTTAACAAACATAGTAATAAACATTATCCAATTAGTTCCATTGAGTATAATAGAAAAAAATTGTCCTATATAGCATTTTTTAGGTAATATCTTAGAAGATATAACACATTTCAAAATACGCTCTATTAATAATATAAAACTAACGTGGACATGCCCCCAATAAGGTAAGGACGCGGTGATACGTAGTAAAATCCACGCTTCCTTTGAAATATCCAATATCAAAGAGTTTAAAATTCGCTCGAGAACAGCTTGTGCGCTGCTTCCGGCCATTATTAGATAATTAACGGTTGCTACGTACTGCCAAATTAAATTATAAGTTCCCTTTATACTTGTAGCCTGCTGGATAAATTCCTATTACATTTATTTATATAACTAGCAGCGCCCACAGTTTTGTACGCGTCTTGTATTATTTATTCCTATTTGTATTGTAACTATTATTTCTTATAATAAAATAGCTTGTTTATAACAAAATGGCTGTTGTGGAAGGAACATAAGTTATAAAGCCACCTAGTGACCGGTTAGAGTTAAATAGCATAAATAATTCTTCATGACAACAAAACAACTTATAACAACATTTGCAGTGCTTCGGTTTTGGGTGTAAGGGGTGTCGAATAATATCATAAGATTTGAGACACCCAAGCCAACCTCACCTGCACTTGGAGCACCCTGCTGAACAACGAACGAGGCAATGGCGAAAGTGGGGTGGTAGGGTTTTACAGCCTGACTGGGTTGCAATCACCATATATACGGTGAAAAAGCCCGTCATTGTGCTTCTGCGGGTCGCGTTTCGGGATCAGCCTGTGCATAGCCAGCTTATTGCAGGCCGGCATGACAGCGGCGACCAGCAATGGATAGTGTGTCACTCGGTGGTCGCTATTGTTTTTGGACTGTACTGTACTTACCATCAGACACGGTGCAGTCATTTTGCCGTGCGACTATAAAAAAAAACAATGTTGGAGTATATTAACCTCTGATATATATAGATTATCCAACTCTCGCGACTTCGTTTACTTTAAATTGCATTATAAAATTTAGTTACAAAACTCAACTAGCCACCATATAATACCAAGCTGTCTTATTTACCTTTTAAGCGTGACTACCGTGAATATAGGAAATCGTTATATGCAGTGCAAAGAAAAGTTGTAAGTGATTAAAAAACCAGCAAATGTGAGTTAGATAACTGTGTAGTGGTGTGAGTGAATCGGTCAAGTTGCACGGCGCATGCGCAGAGTGCGCGCGGCGTGCGAACCGCGCACGATGCACGCCCGCGCGCGACCTCGACCCGTGCGTTGAACGTGCCATGGAGACCATTTCCGAAGATGCTGAAAACGAATTGGAAATTGGTAAATATATGATGTTTGTTAAATATGTCATATTGAATGTTGCCCTATTTATTATGTACGCATCAACACAGTTGAATTAAAGTTATCATATATATTAATACGTGAAGCCTAAACTTTGTATCCCTTTTTAACGGAATTGGGCGAACGGATGAACGTGAAATTTGGCATAGTTAAAGTTTATATGGAGGAGAAGTGCAGAGAGCTATTTATTTTATATAAAATGCATTAGAAGTACATTAAATTAATTAAAATATGCATTACTCAAACTACTGCTTTAATTTTACACAACATATACACACATGTAAATAAAAAAGACATTTTGACATCTGGCAATAAAAGACTTCAAAAAAGGTTGTGAAGGAGGTTGCTATGCTCAACTGTATGTATTGTTTTACTCTTACGTTCCAATTACCCTTTTTCATTCTACATTCAACAATGATATTATAACATACACCTATTATTATAATATTTATCCCTTTCAATGAACTATGGTTGAATGTCGACCACTGGGCGCCCACTAGTATATATTAAATACTTGGATTGTCAGTCGCGTTCAAGAGCTCAATTAGGTTGCGCAACAACCTCATTGTAACAATAATCTATATATATATATATATAATAAGAATGTAAACATAACGTGTCTGTACTTATTAGATTTTTGTAAAAAAAAATGATGTAGGTGTCTATGAACAAGTAATAATATACATTTAAATAAAATTTAGAAATGTCCGTCCGTCTTTGTATAAGTTTGTTCGGTCTATCAAAAGTTATTGTACTTTTAATGGCGGCGAAAGAAAAGTAGATAAGTAAGTGGACTTAATACATTCAGGTAACTTTATTCATTGCTGTTTTTTTCACATAAGGTATTACGCCGATGAAGTGTCGGACACAAATTTTGTATAAAACTATTCAATGAATCATTGTTTTCAAATTTAAAATCTAATAATTCGTTCTTTTTTTACCCAACCGCATAAAGGGACGTATATTTTTCGACATTATCGGAGGTTAAAAAAGGATTTTAATGTAGAAAAAATGGATGTTTGCAAGGGGTAGATGGAATCTGCATTACCGTGAGCGAAGCCGCGAACTAAAACTAGTTGTTTATAAAATAAATTTCTTAAAAAAATAATTTACAGTAATAAAAATATGCAATAAATATATAGATAAATCACGCAATCATACTACAATGGTAGAGATTTTCTAAGCTCGTCTGTTTAGTTACAACTTTTAATTTTAAAATACGTGGCAAAGCAGCTACATGTGTGTTCTGTCGGTTACGCTTAAAAACCAGTCCTTCTTTAGACTCCTCCAAAACCTATCTTTATAGAGAGAGTAGAGAAAAATAATTAAGAAAAACAATTTCAAAATAGCAATGTTTACAACTCTAATATACGACAATTGACATACTAATATGCTTTTATTTTTGCATTCACAACCGATCCTCCTACGATAAGTGTTTTGCGTCGAATGGAAAAATGCTTCCAAGACAGCTGCCACGTCATCTATTCCTATAGAAGTATGAACGATTACTAACGCGGCCTATTTTTACTCACCAGGTGTTTTTTTTCCGAATACTCATAGAGCCATATAGAATATTACGGTGTACGTATTTTTAGATTATCGAGAAGTATGATCTTTTGCATTGATTTGTCGATTAAATTATGTGGTTTTTTTTCATTAGAGAGCGAAGGGGCCGTTAATAAGATACGTTCAGATTTATAGCGGTCACATATCTAGCAAATTCAGGGGAAAGGGAGATGGGCCTCCGGCGTTCTCACTGACCGAACGAAACGTAACAATGTAAGCACTGTTACTTCACGTCGATTTTCTGTAAGAGGGTGGTACTACCCGGGTGAGCCGACCCTTTCATGCTGAAACCAGTAGCATTATCACCGTGGCTCTACCACCTACCTATCCATATAAACGCTCCAGACATTCATATGTACAAAGTTTATATGCCATCTGTTTTACTACCCGTCTATAGGTGGCGCTGGGTTGTACTTCATTGTTATTAAGGATTATAAAATACAGTATATATTTTTTCTATGAAATGTACCCATTTCCTTTTCTGTACCCCTCACAATTTGTATGCAAAATTGTTTCAATGGTTAAGGCATGAAAACATGATAAACAAACGAATAAACTCATAGTGCCATTTATAATATTAGTTAGGATTTAACGCGGACAAATACGAGGGCGTTTGATAGTATTTTTGGTGAAATATAAGATCATATAAGTCACGTCTTCCGACAACTCGCTTAGGTCAGTAATGCCGCTGTCACTAATGATGGATTGAGAGTATTATATGCCTTCAATATTATCTAGTAATATTTTCTAATGCACTATAACACTCGAAGATTTTCTAAATAAATACATCTGTCGACAGAGATTTGATTAGATTAGGTTTAGAATTAATTCATTTTTCTTCACTACATAGTATAAAAGTCGCTTTCTCTGTCCCTATATCCCTATGTATGCTTAAATCTTTAAAACTACACAACGGACTTTGATGTGGTTTTTTAAAATAGATAGAGTGATTGAAAAGGAAGGTTTATATGTATAATAACATCCATTAAATAGTGGAGAAATACTGTTATTTTTGAGGTTTCTAATGTGATGTCGTAAATAATTACATAACTGATTCGATGCAGACGAAGTTGCACGGGTCAGCTAGTACATAATAATCTTAAGTTACAGTGTTTCATACAAAGTTATATAAGATGCTGGCAAATTATTTTTAGGAAACTTGCGAAGTAAATAGAATAAAGCAGCAATCTTCTTTAGGATTATTTAGGATAAGGATTAGGCGTTAGTATAGTTAAAAAAACGTCTATCCCCCGGATACAGTGTTTTTTTTCTTCACATTTAAAGGTATCCAATATTCTTTCCAATATTTCTGACAACGTGTACGCAAAATGTCACGATAATGGGTTATGTATTATATTTAAAACAAATTAAAATACGAATAAATTATATGTGATATAATTGGATAATTAAATATGTCTATAATTCATTAATTTATGTATAAAATAGCTGTGGCCGTGACTTCGTCTGCGTGGAACCTTATGAAAAAAACAGTGATTAATAAAGTTACCTAAATATATCATTTACCTATCTACTTTTCTCTCGTACTTACGCCGCGTCGTTATTAAAATTACAATAACTTTTAATAGAGTGGACCGATTTTAATGAAACAAAGACTAAATTATTCTCGAAGGTATGCCTTATAATTTTGTTGTAGTTTAATTGTCAACACAGTAGCTTAGCTGTGATGCGTGTTCATACAAACAGACAGCCAGATAAGCAGACAGATATTTCTAAAAATCTAGACACATGCAACAATCTTTTTCACTAAAATCGTAAAGGTACAGACACGTTACATTTACTTTCTTATTATCTGTATAGATGAAGATAAGATATAGAAGATTACATTAACGCGAGATATGATATTTTTAATTACCTATATTTATCATGAATTTCCTAGTGTGATCTTGAACTGGCTTTTAATTTTTGTTCATTAACTTGGCCTATTTTACCCTATATTACTTGTGTGATATTGTTATAGTACCTAAGTGAAATTAAATATGAATAATAACATTACCGTTTGGAAGTGGGGCAAGCGGTGTGACGCTTTTGTTTTTCTCTTTACGTCAAATATATTGGTTTAGATAATAAGCGACGTACGGTTGCGGGTATCGACTAGTCAGAAATAAGATTATAAAACCTAGTTAATAAATACAGGTATAATTGTAATACAAAAATTAAAATTACAAATCAAAAACACTTTCTTAAATGGAGGCCCCGAGAAGGCACTTACGAATGTCTAAACCATTACCGTTTCGGAAAACAACCCAGTCATCGAGAAGAACCGGTAAGAAACTCTATCAAGTATACCTTCACTATACATAGCACAACATATTTTTATAGACATACTAACGGGCCCGGCGAACGTTGTCCTGATGATAAAAAAAACCTACTATCACACCGCAGGGCAACCTACCGGGTCCAATTATGAATCTTAACCATTGTCAAATCCAATGGATTACACAAAAAAATATCCAACCGTCTAGGAGGAGTTCAGTCATACACATGCACAAAATAATTATATATAAAAAGATGAATTAATGAATACTTTATTGCACTTTTTGTTTGTACACTGGCGAGCTTAATGCTATAAAGCATTTTCTTCCAGCTAACCAGCGGTATTGTCAATCAAATAGTTTTGTAGGTAGTGCATATACAGAGGTCAAGTATATACATAAATAAAATAAATAAATATTAGTACATACACGATAAAACATATATACAGACTTACATAAAAATATATACAATATGAATGTACATAAAATGCTTAATTTACTTGTAACTAACGTATTTAAGTTGATAATTATTTATTAATGTATCCGGCTAAATCGCTTTCGAATTCCGCGGTTCTCAATAATATCTCGAGCCTAGGTCGTCCCCGCGCGGAGCCCTCTTGATATTATTTTCGCGATACAGTGACTCACCTACATCACTTGAACACACATATGAGATTATCTCTCTAACACACGGGCACATACATACACATTGTTGGAGGGTTTACTTTTTTCCCTCAATCGAACTGAATCGAATAGTTTAGTTCGTTTCATTTCCGATATACACGTATTCATTGGTGAATCATGCAATTTTCATTGCATAATTCACAAATGCATATATGTATGAATAGCTTAGTATAGTTTAGCTAGGACAGACGCGTCTTTTTCGGTAACAGCCCAAGCCGAGGTGTGCGTGCACCCTTGTGTATGTTACCCAAAACAAAAATCGGCTGAGTGCCTTAAGCGCTCGCCTTAGTAGTCCGGTGAAGCTGTAAAGACCTTGCCAGGTCAATAGCATAGTCAGTTCGAAAAAAAAAAAGCTTTCGAATTGTACGTCTAGAACGAGTAAAGATATAGAAAAACGAGACGAGAAAGATATGTTCTAACATATGATGAGTATAGTGGGCTATCCTTAAAAGATGGATGGATATATGCCCTCATAGACATCTTTGTAGATTATAAAAGGAGATTTTTTTTGTGTTATATCTCAAACGGATTAGTCTGTGCCCCTTTTTTTTCGAACTGACTACACTATTGACCAAGCAAGGTCTTAACAACTTCACCGGACTACGTTAGCCTGTGCTTTGGATTAAATCACTCAGGCTGCTTGACTTTTCCAACGTTTCCTACAATAATCGTTGTATGTCAACCAATTTACACAAAATCTTGACAAACTGTATACCGAAACCTACCTCATGAATCACTTTATTGACTGGTGAAAACAACATGAAAATCCGTTCCGTAGTTTTTGATTTTATCCCGAACAGACAGACAAGCAGACGTGACAGAAGACTTTGTTTTATATCATGTAATAATAATAATGATACAGTTATAGGATTTTGGTGGATGCACAGAGGCAGACGTAATTTTTTGAATATTATAGGTGGCAAATGAACAGACGGGTCACCTGATGGTAAGTGATCACCGCGGTCCATATACACTAGCGATACCACCGCAAGTACATTGCCAGCCTGTGTTTGGGGGATGGGGGAGGAGGGAGCGAAGGTGGAAGCGGAGGAGGCGGGAAGTGGGTGAAGGGAGGTGAGCTTTCGACGCTCTCACTGACACAACGAAACGCAACAATGCAAACACTGATACTTCACGTCGGTTTTCTGTGGGTCGGGTGGTAGTACACCGGGCGAGCCGTCCCATTCATGCTGAAACCAGTAACAGCTTCAGCGTGCCTCTACCATCTATAAATCATATCTAGACATCACCGTCGTTCACATCAATATGTAGATGTAGAGTAGATTAATATCTACTCTATAATATCGTTTATTTATCATATATATTAATACGTGAAGCCTAAACTTTGTATCCCTTTTTAACGGAATTGCGCGAACGGATGAACGTGAAATTTGGCATAGTTAAAGTTTATATGTAGGAGAAGTGCTGAAAGCTATTTAATTTATATAAAATGCATTAGAAGTACATTAAATTAATTAAAATATGCATTACTCACACTACTGCTTGAATTTTACACAACATATACACACATGTAAATAAAAAAGACATTTTGACATCTGTCAATAAAGGACTTCAAAAAAGGTTGTGAAGGAGGTTGCTATGCTCGACTGTATGTATTATTTTACTCTTACGTTCCAATTACCCTTTCTCATTCTACATTCAACAATGATATTAACCCTAATAAAATTGTAACTTAAAAAAATCAGTGAACTATAGTCGAATGTCGACCACTGGGCGCCCACTAGTAAATATAATTCGTACAACTGTCTGTGACGTTCGAGTTCACCCCGAGACAAGGTGAACGATCCACAGACACTGAGTTTTGTGTATGAGTAACAATATTGGTTGCTCTCTGCAATATCGCTTGAAAGGTGCGCGCAGTGATGCATTCGAAGTGGGTACAGGCGGACACAAAATTCAATTGTATCGAATAATCAAAATCAATACTTTATTCCACTTAGCCATTACGAAGGTGCTTACGAACGTCAAACCTACCATCGGTTCGGAAAACAACTCAGTCATTAAGAAGAACCGCTGAGAAATTCGATCTGGTTTATCTTTTTAACATACGTATATTTAAAATAGATTAACGCTACATTGGTTTTAGTGAATGTCACCTACATTTCCTGATAGTAACGTCGTCAATCATCAATACAATTGTAATGAGTTTTTTTTATTTTCAAGTATAATTTAATTTTTTTTATAATACTTTATCCCTATTAGCCTTTGACCACAATCTCCTATCATGTCGAATGACGGTATGTTCTAATATGATAGACACACAAAATCTAGAGAGAAATGGCTCTCGAGTAGGGCTAACAGCACCACACCGGCAGGTTCTTGGCGACATATTTTCAACATAATGGTAGTACCTACTTAGGTACCTAAGCCAGCCAGGGTAGCTAGGTCCTACCAACTTAGTCTTTATTTATACTTCAAGGTTAAGTTAAGCATTGTCCGGACAATATTTTTTTTATATCACAGTATGCAAACGAACCCACCTGGGTCACCTGATGTTAATCGATCACCACCGTCCATAGACAATTGCAACACCAGGGGATCGCAGGTGCGTTGCCATGCTGTGTTTGGCGAGAGGGGGAGGAAGGAAAGGGTAAAAGTAGGGGAGGTGGGCCACCGGCGCTACCACTGACCGATCGAAATACAACGATGCAAGCACTGTTACTTCACATCTATTTTCTGCTAGAAGGTGGTACTACCAAGAGCGACCCATTCATGTTGAAACTAGTAATAGATTCAGCGTGGCTCTACCACGTAAAACGACAAAACTTTACTGGCTTTTCAATTATAAAATTATAGCGACGATGGCACAGTGGCTAGTGTATTAGGACACGTAGCTTTCAATCCTTATGAATGAACTGGAGGTTTTGGTGATTAAAAACATCTTGATGTAACAATAGCCTTGTGTTATAGTTTTTCTAAGATTCTCTGCCAAATAAAAATCGATAATATTTCGTATAAGTTTATATCAGCAGTTGCACTTATGCGCCACCTTTTCTCTACATTTGCCGAGCTTAATATCTTAAACCACAGATTAAAAACAAAAATCTGTACATATAATAGAGGTTAACATTACAGTTAAAATATGTGACTGGCTAGGCATAGCATTTTCACAAGCGTTTCAGTCTTCAAAAGTGTGTATTACTGCCCTGTGAAAGGCATTAGGTAAAATTTCGTATAAAACACGACTATTACTTGCGACATTGACAACACATTGACCAATGCGTCATGCTTCTTATCTAGCATAAGCGTTCATAATTCTGCGCTTTTTTGTAATTCTGAGTTCTCATCGAACTGTCTGTGTTATTTGCCCCCGACATACCGCACCCTGCCACACGGACCATTTTCACAATTATTCCATTCCCACTTATAAGCTACTAGCCGACCCGTGCCCACTTCGTTGGGCGGTAATAGGCATTATCAAGCTACAACTTTTCTCTAGAACTCAATTATATATATCTCATAATTAAGGCAATGTTCGTAAGAAACGTTTTCGTTCGACCATTTTTCTCCGACTCCCCAGATATTACCCCCTACAACCTCACAAACTTTACCTCTTTATAATATTAGTATAGATAAAACTCAAAACATATATCTTAAAATTTTAGCGGTGTTTTGAATGATAAGCATGTTCAAGTTTTTGAAGTGAAACTTCTTTAGGCGCATGAGGGTAAAATTTTTACAGATGTAACGTCACGCAGGTATGCAACGGAAGTAACGTCATTTGCAGTAAACGCAGATTTTTCATCTATTTTTCAAGTGTCGGAAATCTAAAGCTTTAGATTTGTATAAATATAAACAAGACTTATAAATTAGTTCGCCAAAGAAGTTTCACTTCTGACATGTGTACTTTGTACGCACCCACTTTTTTTTTATCTTTACACAGTTAGTACTCATTTGATATTTAAACGTATTTCTTTGAGTATAATTAATAAAATATATAGATTAGAAGTCGTTAATAAAATATTGTAGTTTCTAAAACCAGAAAGCCTTAAATTCCAAAAGAAAAAGCATCCATATATAATTAAACAGAATTAACCTAAAGGCATCTAAAAGAAAGAAACAAAGAACAAAAGTGATGAAAGTAAATAGCTACCAGGTGAGGTGAAGGAGAAACACACAATACTAATAAATATAAACTTTCCTGTTACACAAGCGGTTTCGTTTCAAAATAATCCTTGAAACGATGAAAGGTGTACCACCTTAAACATAAATATTGTTTTTGTTTTACCTTTTCCACTTAAATAACGTTCTGTTGAAACCATTAAAACTTTATAATGAGGGTACGGTGCGTAAAGTTTTAAGTAACGTAGACCGCTGGCCAAATGTTTTTACCTTTATGAATAGTAGAATCTGAGATTTTCTTGTTTCTAAATTATAATCGAAGATACATTATTATTATTTTTTTAAATTGTTTCGGCAAAATAACTGCACTGTACTACTGTAACTAACTACTACTGTAAGTACTGTAAAGTCCATAAATAACGGCGACTGTCGGTGTTGAATAACATCGGCAATCGTCGCTACCATATCGACCTGCACAAGTGCCACTTCACGCCTCGTTTGCAGAACCCCATGTCATAAGAGGAAGGGAACACACTGGATAGGAGGCAATTCCATATCTTCACAGTACGACAAAGATAAAAAATTTGGAACCTATTCAGTCTTGCCGGGATGGTTGCTACTGTGAAACTGTGGAGGCGCGTACCCGCCCGTGTAGTTCTATAGTGAAAACGAGAAGATGAGATGAAACTAAATAACTCTTCTAACCCCCCGCCATAATATAGACAATAAAACACGCTCAGTGAGGTAATGTCTCTTCGCAACTGAAGTGGTTTAAGATTGTTAGTAATGTATACATCATTCACACTATGGACAGCCCGTCACTGAATTTACACTATGAGAAGGTACTTATGAACGTTAAAAGTACGACTGGTTCGTAAAACAACGCAAACATCGTAGAACTAGCAAGAACTACATCAGATGTATCTATTCATTGTACATATTATTTAAAAAATACAGTTACATACGTCTTAAGCGGATGCATAGAGATGAATGTTACTTCCAGACATTACCATCGTTCACATACTGATGCACCCTATAATGGTCTTTAGAACACCTGGGCCCTGGTAGTACTTCCAAACGTGTGCTAAAATAGCGTAAATAATTGAAAAATTATAATGTGACTATTTATGATATTTTATAAAGATAAATTATTGGGTAATAAAATGGCTAGGGATAATGATTCAATGGAACGATATTCAGATACTGAGTCTGTAAGGACAGTTACGATTTTGCAACTAGCTAACCTCAAGTTGGTATTCTACTACCAGGCAGTTATCGGTAAGTTTCAGAAGCTAGGCTTAAGAATCAGTTCACCTTATCGGTGTAGCATGTAGCGACACGGTAGCGAAAAGAAGATTATTCATTCGTGTAAGTGTGAGCAACGACAAAGAATAAAATACTCTTTAAAGATCTATTGATTATGGAAAACTGATAATACATTATCAATAATAATAACATGCAACGAATAAATTAACTGTTATACATCGCGTAGGAATAATTCATTACACTATTGGCTGTCGTAACAACGACTACTTATGATTAAAAAGTATTGTAAAGATATTTCAATATCACTAGACAGTTTTGTGTACGACTGTATTATTTTACATCGGGTAATGGAATTGAGACGAGCGTTGGCGTCCATCGCCGATTGACTTATCAGCCGGGGAGATCGGTTGTGTGTAGCGCTTGAAACTTTAATATCATTTTTATACGCCCACGTTACACTATTCATACGAAAGCGATATAAAACCGTCCTCCTGTGTATGTGGAATATTGCCAGGCATATAGTGACGTTTTTATCTTATGAGTTTTTTTCCGCCGAAACGAAACTCGCTGTGTGGTCTCGCTGTGAATTGCTGGGCAGTATTTGTGCAAGCTACTTGAGAGAGATACATACAAGATATATCGAAATAATGTATGACGAAATTATACTTCTTAAAAATACCTAGAAAAAAAACCGTCTTTATTTTTTATACGCTGATAGAAAAATATAATTGGTTATTTGCGATGTGTGTGCTGTGTGGCGTGTAGATACACGATAGAAAACAGTTGTATTAAAGGATTTAATCAAAAAAATAGATAAAAGGGCCAACATGACGCGATGTTCCACAGCTGTCACCAATCCCAGTACTGACCGCGCAACGTTGGTTAACTTCGGTGATCGAACAAGAACCGCTTCACTTAAAATAAGTTGTTTATATGACGACAAAGTTTCTTCTTTGACGAACTGCAAATATCAGAGGGCTAAATTAATGTAAATCATTTAGACACTCAGAGAAGTATAATCGTAGCGTACCCACGCGAAGCCGGGAAGGGTTGCGAATAGTCAAATAATTTTATTTTGTTCATCGCATATGTGCGACATATTGAAATTCTTGTCAATGTTTTTTCCTTTCTTTAGTAAGTTTTAATTAAATGGATATTTGAACTTACTAGTTACTATAATCGTTGATAAAATATTATTACTTGATTCATATATATATCTATATTTTAAAAAAGATCTTATATTTCGACAACTTCAAGTCTGGTCGCTTATATTCACAATGTAAGTGTTATTTAGTAAAAATATCTCGTACCAGATTGATGTTACTTCAAATCGAAACATCCGCTTGAAACAGATTTCTATACGAGTATGCTACCTACGCTTTTAACGGAATACACATTTGTTAGATTTTGTTAATTTAATTAAAAGTTGATATTAGCTATGTTTTATTTTAGTTTCAGTAAAACATAGTGCAGTGCATGCATTGATGCATGAGTTCCTTCATTGATAACTGTTGTCTACATTCTTTATAGTCATACATTGTATGCATTACGTTCTTCGTCTCTCTCTTGCAGATATTTCCATCGCTATTAAAAATCCACAATTAAAAATGTCCAGGATAATCTCTAATGGTTTAGGAATCTTTATGTGGTTTTAAATGTTTGAAAATATGTCTCATTTATCTATACTAATATTATAAAGAGGTAAAGTTTGTGAATTTCGGACGTTGTGAGTTTGTGACGTTGTAGGGGGTAATCCCAGGGAGTACTGGTCCGATTTGAAGATTCTTTGAGTGTTATATAGCTCATTTATCGAGGAAGGTTAAGGGCATATATAATTACATGAAGACCAATAGAAGCGGAGTAACACTGAAAAATGTTTCAAAATCGGGGTATTTTTACCTGTTGGGAGCTTCCGCTGCGTGTTAGCGTTAGCATAAAATAACTATTCCACGCGAACGAAGTCGCAGACAGAGGCTAGTTTCATAGAAATCTAGAGCTATTACATTGTTAAAAAATAATTACAAGAAAAATGTTAGTTTCGCCTACAACTATTACTATACCTAAGCGTTTGGCTACAATCTAACCAAGGGTCCTAGCCCAGTTACTTATCTACAATCGCTAACACCAGTAGAAAACGGAAAAATGTATGGAGATGACATATCCTGATAATTATTTGTTTTGATCACGTGATTTTTTTTTATTGTAGCACGGCAAAATGACTGAACTCTGCCTGATGGTAAGCACAGTACAATCCAAAAACAATGGCGACCACCAAGTGACACACTGTCTACCGCCGGTCACCGCTGTCATGCCGGCCTGCGAAAAGTTGGATATGCACAGGCTGATCCCGAAACGCGACCCGCAGAAGCGAATCACTATGACGGACTTTTTCGCCATATACATGGTGGTTGGGACCCAGTCAGGCTGTAAAACCCTACCACCCCGCTTTCGCCATTGCCTCGTTCGTTATTCAGCAGGGTGCACCACGTGCAGGTGAGGTTGGCTTGGATGTCTCAAGTCTTAGATGTTATTCGACACCACTTACACCCCAAAAAGCGTAAAGATATAGCGTTCGGATATGTCATCACCTTTTTTTTATATATTATAATAGGACGCAAACGAACAGATGGGTCACCTGATGTTAAGTGATCACTACCGTCCATAGACACTTGCAACATGAGGAGAGTCGCAAGTGTGTTGCCAGCCTGTGTTGGGACGGGGGAGAGGAAGGGAAGAAGGAAGGGGAAGGGGAGGGTAGGTGGGTCTCCGGCGCTCTCACTGACCGAAAGAACGACTCCCCTGGTGTTGCAAGTGTCCATGGACGATGGTGATCACTTACATCAGGTGACCCACCGATTCGTTTGCCTCCTATGATATAAAAAAAAATCTATAGTTTGGAATTATTAACATTAGTGTGGTTTTCACATCTATTGGCTCTCTGAACTCTGATTATATACATTTTTATACAGTTAATTAATTGATCAAATATATTAAAGGCTGCACTATACAAAATATCAATGTTAGATATAAACAGGTCCCTATACTACGCATCGCTATTCGCAAGCCGTGTCAGCGCAACACGGCCGGTAACCGATGACGTAGTGTGTAATGACGCGAAATTACAAATTTATCTCCTGACAAAAATACTGCTCAACGCGCCTAAAGAATTATTGTCACATCAATAAAATACCATCGTGTGGAAATGAATTTTATTGTACTCGTATATGTGTAAAACTAAATACAAACGACGTCATTGTTCGAGAGATTCGACAAAATTTAAGAACAGCTACTTTCAGACCCTATTGTTTCTTGTTCCCACGGTCTATGTTCATCCATCGTTTATTTGTAACAATGAGTTTGAATACAGGTTGAAATAATGTTTATGTTTTTTAATTTTCTGTGTGGCATTTTCACTAAATTTCAAGTTTATTTCACTTTATTTCATTTTATTATATTTTAAATAGAAAATAATTTAATTTGCTTATCACAATATTTCATTAAGCTGCTTCTTCTTTTATATTATTATCTATTATCACGAAACCTGGATTATTTCCCAAATTTTAAAATTCTAGATAATTAGGAAAATATTTATAAATCAATTAGAAAATATTATCTTAATAAATATACGAAATAGGGAGTGAAAAACAAATAAAAAGTTGGAAACTTAATTACTCTCATAAAATAATAACATTAATGAGTTTTTTTATTAGACTTGCCATTTTATACGGTTATATTTAAAGTATGCTACCTTACTATATAGGCTTGGCTGGCTTATATTTGAAAGTTTTTCTATACCTTTCCATTTAAGGGATCATATTGAACTTAACTTGCTAATTATTATTCTCCTTTTTCTATAAGACTTTTACCACAAAAGTCCTTAAGGGTTGTTGAGGTGGATCTTGTTGTCACTTTCTATAAAGATTCCTAATCTTTGTTCTAAAAAATATTTTTTTTTATGACATAGGTGGCAAACGAACAGTTGGGTCACTTGATTTTAAGTGATCACCACCGTCCATGGACACTAACAACACCAGAGGAGTCGCAAGTGCGTTGCCACCCTTTGGGGGGAAAGGTTAGGGTAAGGAGTGGGAGAGGAGAGGGGCGGGGAGGTGGGCCTCCGGCACTCTCACTGACCGAACGAAGCGCAATAATGCAAGCGCTGTTAATTCACGTCGGTTTTCTGCAAAAGGGTGGTAGTGGGCAAGTCGACTCATTTATGCTAAAACCAGTAATAGTTTCAGCGTGGCTCTACCACCATAAACCGTTTGATACAGAAACTCATTTCTTTTTTCAGGAAAAATAGGGGGTTTTATCAAAGACATTTACTAGCATTACTTGTATAAATCCTACTCTATACCAATAATAACTCTATTCTAAAGTTCAAAGGAAAATATAAAAGAAACATTTCATCTTAAGCGAAGTAAGTACTTTATTGAAAGTGGACCTTAGTATGCGACACATTTAGATAGTCTACAGTTTAAAAACAATGGGAATTTTCACTCTTCGTAGAGTGGCATCTCGTTCAAGACTCAGCCAAGTAGGTCAGTCGGTCAGCTAGTTTGTTTTGACTCTGCAAACGCTTCGAGCAATTAACTCTGTAATGTTTTGTGTACTTGCATTAGTTTGACAAGTTAATTACTTATCGTCAACTATGTTGTATTCATTCAAACATTTTACTAATTGTGTCGTTCTATTTCAAAATGATCCAATTCTAATTTTAGTCGTATGAAGATCATTAAAAAAACCTTATGGACGGCACAATTGGAATTCTCAGTGTATAATGGTAATGAAGATGGTAGAGCCACGCTGTAACTATTACTGGTTTCAACATAAATGGGTCGGCTCGCCTGGAGTAGTACCACTCTCTCACAGAACACCGACGTGAAGTAACAGTGCTTGCATTGTTGCATTTCCTTCGGTCAGTTAGAGCACCGGAGGCCCACATTTCTTCCCTTCCCCTTTCTCCTCTCCCTACTCCTCCCTCATACATAGGCTGGCAACCCACTTGCTCCCTGGTGTTGCTAGTGTCTATGGACGGTGGTGATCACTTACCAACAGGTGACCCGACTGTTCGTTTCCCCCTATAATATAAAAAAAAACTTAAAAAATCATGCATTAATGATTAAAATTGAATTTAGCTAATTTTGAAATATTACGATACAATTATATTGTACCGACACGAAGCCAGGAGTGGTCGATAATGGTCAAATAATTTTAATTTGTGCATGACATTATATGCCACGTATTACGGTTCTAATTATTCACATTTTTTCCTTTGTTCTTGTAATTTTTATGTAAACGAATATTTGTACCAATTATACCCTATCTCTGTTAAGACAGTCGCCGATAAAATAGCATTACTAAAACTTGACATCACCCGTACAAGGTCCTGCGAAAGATCCTAAATTTCGACAACTTCTAGTCTGGTTGGTTATATTAAACATGTAATTTAGTAAAAATCCATACTACCAGATTTAGATTTAGCTCATTTCAAATATAACGCCGCAATTATCAGTTGATTTGATATGGTTGATGGAAAAGTTGCCAAGTTGTATTTTTACGGCGTTTTTTCTATTCCTTTCTGTATCAGAAAAGGGAAATAATAGTGGTCCTGCGTTTCTCCGTATTTAAATAAGGATGTGGTATTATTATACTGCTATACATTTTACCTTTTACACCTTTGACAATAAAATGATGATTTGGCCCAATATGCTTAACATATTAAATGTAAAGGGGCCACACAAACAGGTGCTTGGTGACAGCTTTTCAACTTGAAAGCGTGATAGCTAGCCAGGCGGACTTAGAAAAGCCCTAACCACCAAGGTATGGTTGATGAATGTTTTACTTCACCGAAAGCTTCACTTTCACTTCACATTGGAACCGAAATGGTCTTGGACGGTCCGGTTCCAAAGGGGTTTCCTTCCACGAACGATCCGGTTGTGGAATGAGCTTCCCGCTTATGTTTTTCCTGGAGACTATAGTATGGGGTGCTTTAAGGGGAAAATAAATAGGTTATTTAAGGGTCGGCAACGCCCATGTAACATTTCTGATGTTGCAGGCGTCCATAGGCTGCGGTGACCGCTTTACATCAGGCGGCCCGCATGCTTGTTTGCTACCGTCGTGGTATTAAAAAAAAGCTCCGAACCAGTTTTTAGGATTGTAATCTACGTCCACCATCGCTATATTGTGATATCAATGAAGCTTGTAACAGAAGTATTTTCATTTAGTAGGATTTGCACAAGAAAATATGTATTTTCCATCGTATTTTACGGAATCTCTGATTCAAGATGTATCTTCTTATTTATTTGAAGTGACAGCCATATAGTTTCCTTGTAAAGCGTTTGCGTACTCCGTACTTGATGAATAAGAGTCAGAAACACGTATTATCTGGAGCGCAGCTATTAAATTTATTTACCCTTGTAAACTTTGTAAACTAACCCAAGCAGAGGCTATTATACAAACTATATAAGTAGTAATAAAGATTAACGAAGAAGTACGGAACAATAAAATGCCTTCCTGTTTGTCACAAGCGGGAGTTTCCAGACCGCAATAATATAATATGTCACTGTTAGATGCTCATAGAGTCTGTACGGAGCCGGTGGATATTTCGCGATGCGGTTTTTCTATCGGTTTCGAAATTGGAAAAGTTTTATATTTAAGGTCGTTATATGTTTCTCTAATGTCTTTATGTTTTTTTATTTGCTTGATATATCTATACTACGGACAATAATTTTATATTAAAGTAATATTTATGGATAGCACGTAACAAAGGATAATCTATAGAGATAAAACTACGTCACAAATGTGTATGTCCGTTTGTTTACGACTAAATCTCAGAACCAATCCCAATGTCTATTTTGTATAGAGACGTTAGTGTGACCTAGAGAATGATATATACGTGATTATATTAAATCTGAATATACCAGTATACAACCTAAACTTATGTAAACAAAAATCGAGACAGTCATAAGGACTGCCGGCAGAGGTGAAAACTAAACACAAACGTCTTTGTAACCCCGCTAAACACAAACCTCTTTGTAACCCCGCTAATCGATACAATAACTTATTTTATAAACCCTTATTATATTGAAACTTTCAATGTATTAAATACCTTTTTTCTATTGTTAGCGTCGTTTTTTCTACAAAGGAAAGATAAAATTTTTGAAAAGATTTTTATCTTGTTACGCCAAAGAAGTATAACTTCTAATGCGTGTACATACTTAAGACTGCCTCGACTTTTTTTATTTATTAGATAATGCATCCATATATTTCTTATTCAAACAGTCCGGGATGGATAAAATATGGCTTTTAAGTGCCTATTAAACGGCTATCGTCCTCTTAGTTTGGGGTCATAAAAAACCCCGGCGACATGCCGCGGTCGAGATTAATTTTGTTTTTTTTTTTTTATAGTAGCACGGCATAATGACTGCCATGTGCCTGATGGTAAGCACAGTACAATCCAAAAACAATGGCGACCACCGAGTGACACACTATCCATCGCCGGTCGCCACTGTCATGCCGGCCTGCGAATAACTGGATATGTACAGGCTGATCTCGAAACGCGACCCGCAGAAGCGAATCACTATGACGGGCTTTTTCGCCATATACATGGTGGTTGCGACCCAGTCAGGCTGTAAAACCCTACCACCCCGCTTTCGCCATTGCCTCGTTCGTTATTCAGCAGGGTGCACCACGTGCAGGTGAGGTTGGCTTGGGTGTCTCAAGTGTTAGATGTTATTCGACACCCCTTACACCCCAAAATTACACATTTCCAAAATACTTCCAACGGTAATTTCGTTTTAGATTTTAGTTTGTGTCGGATTAGTTTATAGTTACAATATAGACGGAGAGAGTGTGTTATTGCTCATATTTATATGCTAGCGACCTTTTTACTGTAAAATGCGGCGTGTAAGCTATAAAAGGTTTTAGAAAAAAAAACGAGGCAGTCATAAGAACTGCCGACAGAAGTGAACACTCAAAACAATGAAATACACACATCAAAAAAGTGTAAGCAACATGCGTGATATTACAAATTTTACCATTTATATTAATTAATTTCTAAGTATTTACTCAAACAAAGTGCGTCAGTAAAAAAAAAATTGATTATGTTTTGTTTTTTCATAAAATTGAAATGACTGCGAATTCGTTTGAATTTAAGTGCGTTTTCATTACTACGTTTAGTCTTGATTTTATAATTTTACCAACCATTTAAATAAACTTAGCGACAAAATTGAATTGTTAGATATTCTTTACGTCATGAAGCGACGTCATTTGATGGCAGATGAAATGCAAAGAGCTGTAGGGATGTTGCAAGCGGGAAGTAATCAATCTCAGGTATCTCGACATTTTGGCATTCATAGAAGTGTTATTTGTCGTCTTTGGCAGCGCTACAATAATACAGGAGAACCCGCTGAACAGCATCCAGGCCGTAAAAGGAGTACAACCACTCGGCAAGACCGGTACATACAACTGACTGCAAGACGCCAGCGGATGTTAACCGCTCGAGAGATAAGTTTGAGGCTACAAATTTCAAGTGGTTTTGATGTAATTCCCCAAACTGTGCGAAATCGACTGCATGAGTACGGCCTACGAGCTCGACGCCCAATAAGGTGCCCACCGATACGTCACAGGAATCGCGCTCGTCGATATGAATGGTGTAAAGAACGCATAACATGGACCCAGGAACAATGGGATAAAATTATGTTTTACTATGAGTCGCGATTCGGGTTTAAGCCTAATACAAGAAGGGTGCGAGTGTATCGTCGGCCCGGAAATACTGAAAGGCTCAGGTGCGTTCAGGAAGTACATCCATACAGCGGCTCAACAGTTATGTTATGGGCGGGTATTATGAAGAACAGGCGAACTGAGCTCGTTTTTGTAAATGGAAACATAAATGCTGAAAATTACATTGAGGATATTCCCAGACCTTATGTCTACTCATTTGCACAAACCTTTGGCTCCGATTTTAGGTTAATGCATGACAATGCGCGTTCACATACAGCTCGGCGAACCAGTGAATACCTTGCAACGGAGAACATCCGGGTATTGCCCTGGCCTGCACAATCGCCAGATCTCAACCCCATCGAGCACGCATGGGACATGCTCCAGAGACGTGTTTTGAAGGACTTGGACGGAGCGACAACAACCCAACAGCTGAAGGATTTGCTACAATTCCATTGGGAGCGAATACCGCAAGATGACATAAACAGTCTCATTAATTCAATGAATAATCGTTGCCGACAAGTTCTGAATAGCAGAGGAGACCATACTTTGTATTAAATTGTTCTATTCTTTCACAATAAATACATTTTCTTTAGAAATTTCATTATGTAAGAAAAAAGTTTAGTTTCTTATGTATCTTAGTTTCTACAGTATATTCTAATATTGTTCATTTCTGTTATTAAAAGAACTTATAAAGACAACAGCTGTTATTTTTACATCATAGAACCCTAAAGATATTATTTTAAAAATAAAATACAACGTTATAATGAGAAGAACCATCCTAATATTTAAATTAGTACATGTTGCTTAGACTTTTTTGATGAATGTATTATTATAGCATATAGCGGCAGTAACTGACGTTCCCAGATTTATCGTATTGTTACGCCCGTGACTAAATCATGTTGA